>CM068957.1:103283273-103298739 GCA_035128595.1 Eptatretus atami | reverse complement strand
TTTCCCGCTTTGCTTCGTCTCCTTCCTTTTATTGAATCTCCATCTTGCATCACGTAAGGGATTCGTAGTGAGTTTCAACATCCCGGTAATTAATCGGAACCGTCAAGGCCGACAATAACTCCGCTCGGTTATCCCTGTAATACGGAACGAACCGCTTAAGCGGTTCGTGTCCGGAGTCGGCCTGTGGCGTGGTACAACTCCTCGGTACGCTACTCGCGCAAGTACTTAGGTAAATCGACCATTCGGCGATCGGACCCTATTTCGCACGCGGGTAGAATGCGGACTGAGTTGTGGTGAGGTTAACCCCACCCGTGACTGGCTCCGGGCGGTAGTTCCCGGAGGGTCACGACTGAATTGTCCATTCCGGTGGGCGAGCGCTTTTGGCTACACGCGGTCGATCGCACGCCGGCGGGCACGAATTCGCAACAATATCAACAGGCTGCAAAAAGAACATATTTTCCTGAAACAGATGCAGATGAAAAGAGCATAAAGGTTCGAAGAACAAATCCACCTATTAGAAAATATTAATTAAGAAGACTGAAGCCATCTGCTACAACACTCAGCAGCACACACCCCTGAAAACTGTGGAAGGCAGAGAGCCGATGGAGGTCAGAGACTTCAAATATCTGGGGTTGTGGATCAACTCGACTGAAAATGACATCAGAGTCAGGAAAGCAAAAAGCATGGAAGGCGCTCAACGACATGAGGAAGATCTGGAGATCAAACATGCCCCGGGAGGTGAAACTCCCCTTCTTCCTTTCCACTGTCGTGTCCGTCCTCTATGGGTGTGATGCCTCGACCCTAACACCCTCGCTAGAGAAGTCCCTAAATGGGTGCTACACCGCCATGCTGCGAACAGGACTCAATGCGTCCTGGCAGGACCATGTCACAACAAGGCGCTGTATGGTGAGATCCCAAGAGTGGGTAACAAGGTCACGGTGCAGAGGCTACAACTGGCGGGCCACTGCCATCGGCATCCAGAGCTACCTGCCCACTACACCATCCTCTGGGAGCCAAGTCATGGGCACTGAAACCAAGGAAGGCCAAAGAAAACATACATTGATGTCCTGAAGAGGGACACTGGGGTGGAGTCTACCGACGAGCTATCAAGTCTAACGGAGGAATGGAAGGCATGGGGATGCCATGCGCGGGCCTGGCTGAGGCTGCCCGAGTGAGTGAGTGAGTGAGTATCAGAAAATCAGAATGGTTCTTATGTGAGAAACAAGCTGCATCACCTGATTTAAGAAAAGCAATGACAATGAAACTGAATGAAAGAATAAATCAATGTGCCAAGACATTGAGTGATGGAAGACTCCTTGCTATACTCAGTGCTGGAGATGTTGTGGCACAGGAGTTAAGTACCACCCAGTTTGCTTGATTGTAGTCTACAACAGAGAGCGGGCTTATCTCAACAACCAAGAGGATCTCAATAGGTTAGACTTGATCACTAAGGAGCAAGCATACCCAGTTGCATTTTCAGAACTGGTCACATATATGACTGAGACAAAGGCTGCTAGTGAAGGGGCAGATCCAGTGATATTCAGGCTTGCAGATCTGGTGAAACTCTGCAAGTAGCGACTTGAACAGCTGGGTATTGAATCACCAGATGTTAATTCTACAAGGTCAAGGATCAGCTAATGTCCCAATTCCCCAAACTAGAAGCTTATCATCAAGGACGATATGTGCTGCTAGCATTCAACATTGACATTGGTTCTGTTCTGGCACAGGCATCGAAATACAGCAAAGCCATTCACCTGTCAGAAGCAACAGCAATCATACGTATGAGCACAAGTCGACATAAGACATCACTGAGGCCATTCCTCCATCACTTTTACAGTTTGTGTGCATGATTGAACATGGTGAAGACATTAAGTCCCAGCTGAGCTATGGTGCATCTAAATCAGATGTTGCTATAGCACAGTATGTAGATGGTGTAGTAATGGCATAATTTGCCCATCAGTTCTCAGAAAGGGATTGTTTACCACTGCAGCAATGGATAACATTAATCGTAACCCAACAGCCACAACAGCACATACATCCTTCCATGGCACAATTATCTTCATCTTCCAGCACCCCAGCTCTGGGAATTGTGGAGAAATATGTAAAGCAGTCAAACCAGCAGACAGCAAGACAAGCAAGGTGTCTGAGCTGCCATAAGCATTTGTCAACATACAGCCAGCATACCTAGCAAAGGCACCATGTCCCCCATCTACCCCTACTTCGTGACCAGGCCTATTCAGTAGCAACCGCCAAGCATGTAATGGGGAAGAACCATGATATAGTTGCATTCCTAAATCCAGGACAGATTCCTATAATGGCTGCTGACCAGCACTGTATGCTCTGGCCAAGCAGGTCCAATGGTAATGGCGAGGACAAGTTTGTGATCATGTTTGGAGGTCTACACAAAGAGATGGCTGCTCTGAGGTCACTTGGAACTCTTCTTCATGATAGTGGGTGGATCACAGCCCTGATTCAGGCTGGAATGGCCTCATCAGGCACTGCTGAGTCATTCTTGTCAGTCTCTAGCATTACACGAACACGGCAGGCCCATCAAATCACAGCATGTGCTCTCTACAAACTGATCAAGGCAGCATTCAGCACTTACTGTAGTGACATACCTAACAGTGTAGATATCCTCGGCTTTGAGGACTGGAATGAAAAACGCAGACTTGAGAGCACACAGTTTCAATATCTTGTGTTGGCCATAGAGCTCACCACTCTGACCTTGATCTGGTCATTCAGAGAAGCAGATTTTGGACTGTATCGAGCTGCACTCTCACAATTGATACCCAACTTCTTTGCCAATAACAATAATTCACCTGAAAGACATGTCTTTGGACCAGCAACATGCCGAGGTGGCAAGAGATTTTCACAAGGGAAATTTTGTTGTCCACAAATCTGAAAGAGGTGGATGGTGGCTGGGCCAGAGGTGTGTTGCTTGATTGCAGAATATGAAGCAGCTTCTGGAACAAAATATACAACCATCAGCAAGAAGCACCATGAAGACAATTAAAATACTCAACACACTTTCTTTGAGAAGGTGAACAGACTCACTGTGGTGCTAGAGGAGATGGGCAATCCTTTCAAGGAATAATCAGCAGACCTTCTTGTCATGGATACCAATGATATTGCTAACCCTGCAATGGCTGAAATGATCAAGACACCAGAAGAGAGTAGAGAGCAGTTCAATTCATCTACAGAAGCACTAGGAAGTGGAAACTCACTTCAGGGGGGAAGCACATTCTATCAACCTATCAAAAGACACAGTGCACCCCATTACACATAACATAGCAGCAAAAGAACTGTTTTTGTCCTTGTATTTACATGTAATGAACTACTCAGTGATTGATCCTGTCCTAATGGCATGTTACAAGATTCCGTCCAGAAACTGTGAAAAGATACTGTTATAGTTATGTTTTCATTTAACATTTTTCATATCCAAAATGAGTTAAACTGTATGTTCAGCAGGTTCAATTGTATGTTCAGCAAGGTTTACTGGTTTGAATGAAAATTTTGTTCAACTTTATTTATGATTATGCATTTACATTTTAATGTGTGTTTTTGTATTGAAACAGTGAAGGATGAATAAATCTGTCATTATAGTGTCATAATGAAATTGAAATGGATCCTGTGTATTTTTTAAAGATTTTAAAGATTCAATATACAAGCCCCCCTAACAAACGGACGCCAACGTTGTCAGACGGAATGAAAACCCGTCATTCTTGTTAACAAAAACAGCTAAAATTGATGAAAAAGCGGCTGAATTGAAACAACACAGTAATTACGGTCGCAATAGCAGATATATGGAAACCAACACTTTATTTAACACAAGACGGTCGTGACGGAAACAAGAACGGACATACAGAAATAGATTGGTGGGGAACGGAGCAAGAACGGTTATTCCGTCGCGAAACGTCCGAGAGCGAAAAAAAGCGTTCATTCCGGTTACTGTAGTGCGAACAAGATGCGGATGCAGTAGAACGACCTGTTACGGTATGTAAATTTTTAGTGCTTGTGCCTCGACATAAATGTAATATAGATAATATCGTGGTAGTACCTGATGTAGTTTAACAATTTATTAAACCGAATTTTGTTGTGATGATATGTTTGTTTGCCTGTATTTCGAGCCCCGAGTGAAGGATCGCTAGTTGTGTATGCCCAGTTCACATAGGGGATCGTGTATGGGATCTTTTTACAGTTTTTACTTCATATTAACTTTGTTATTTTATTGAATTTGCAATTATTTACTATCAAATTTTACCTCTTGCAAATATAAACGATCAATCGTCACTGATCGCTGCACGACGGGGGCACGAATTACACGAAATGTCAGCCACATTAAGTCAAGAGGGCATTTATCGCGCTTGTATAATATCCCGTACCACAAACGGTTTTCATTAACAGACATGATATATTCAAGGCAGACTACGTTAAAGTTAACTTACCATAACTTCAAGACTTTTCAAGCGCCATTTTCCCACGTTCTGGTAACCGAATGAATCGCTTTCGCTTCGGTCTCCGCCGTTTCGCGACGGAAATAACCGATGTTGCTTCCATTCCCCACCGTTCTATTTCGGGATTGACTTCTTGTTTCCGTCACGACCGTCTTGCGTGTAGAATAAACGTGTTGGTTTCATTATATCTGCTATTGCGACCTATTACTGTGTTGGTTTCAATTTCGGCGCTTTTCATCAATTTGGCTGTTTTTTGTAACAAGAATGACGGGTTTTCATTCCGTCTGACAACGTTGGCGTCCGTTTGTTAGGGGGGCCTGATATAAAAACCAAATGTAAACATAGATCGCTACTCCACCCTCAGTGGTATAATCTATAAACTTTTTAACACTTAGACTTAATAAAATAACTTTAGTGACAAAAGGAGGTCTCTTGGATGATAATTAATGGCAAATTCAGGTTTGGCATGTAAAAAAAACATATAAATAGACACTTATAGTACTCAAATCCATCAACAATCTTCAGAGATATGGTGAAAATGGTGTTTGGGTTAGAGATTTGGCGGCCATCTTGAAAAATGGCGGCCATCTTGGATTTTCACTTGGCTCATCGACTAAATTTGAAGAGTGCCCCAATGTGAATGTTCATTACCAAGTTTCATGCTTGTATCATCATTTGAGCGATTTTTCCATTATTTCCTCGACTATAAGGGGCTTGTGTGTTTAAGGTTAAGGTTCTTTCTTTGTGTCACTGCTTTTGCTCTGTACATAAATGTTTTGCCTTTAAATAAATGTCCTTTGCCAAATCTTGTATAAACTTCCCAAATTGCCTGATCACCTTTTTCTCCATTGGTTCGACACTGGTGTGTAAATAGTGGACAGGAATTTTGCCCTGCTGCTTCGCTACGGTCAGTGACTGGCCGATGTCGCTTGGCCATTATTCATTTATAGTGGTGGGGCGTCGAGAGCACAGTACCGTTCCCTATCTGGGGTGGGGGTGGGATTAATTTTCCAGGAAGGTAATGCGCGAATTGGACTTGAGGACCCCACCCAAGTTAATCATCCCATATGGCGCCCATGGTTTCTGAGCAACCCGTTGTGCCATGGAGTTATATGTGGCACGTTGGCTTCAGGGTCAAAAGTCGGGTAGCAGGTCCGAGAAGCCCCTCATGACCCGGCTGCCGAACCCGTAACAATACCATAAAACAGCAAGACCGCCTCCCAAGTGCATTGATGCATGGCCTAAAATATCTTGTATATTATTTCCGAGTTTGTGGTTTCGTGTCGCGCTATCTTCGACTTTGTTCTGCGCTCAAGTAACGTGATATTCGGCTTACATTATCTCAAAGACCATATGAGGTGCATGGTCAAAAAAAAGTAAATAAAATGGTTCTGAAACAGTGAAATCGTATTCCACTTACTGCATTAAAGTAAAATTACTACTGATACTCTGCATCAGTTCCTTTCTCAAACAGACCCACCCCAACATGTCGCGCAGAGCGCGGGTTATGCGAGTAAAATATAAATTAGGACTTTTTTCCCCTCAATTAAAACATAATGGCTTGCCTCAGCTATGTGCAGCAGTCTCCACTGATGGTGCGGCAAATCTACGAGTAACACCAGCATCAGCATTCCAGAAGGCGCCAGATGTAATCCTTTCAAAGGATGCCCACACACACCTGGAATTTTTTTCATGATGGAGAATCAACATGGTTTCCACTTCATTGGGTATAAATAATTAACTTATCCTCATACTGAGTGCCTTTCTAGCTTTCACTACTGTAACCTCACTCGGTCTGTAAAAACTCATCTGACAATTCTTAGCACTTTATTTCACCTCAAATATACAGGGATACCAATTATAAAATATTTATTTACAGGTACAAATATTGCATGAAACCTATAAACATTTCAATTAGTGAATGAAACACAACATCTGAACAACCTATCGTTTGCATTGAAGTGAACAAAAACAACAAAAAAAACCTCTCGATTTTTATCCCACCACTCTTTCAACGCTACAATTAAATTGGGGATTGTAATTTACAAGAATTCCAGGGCAAACCTATTCCATTATTTACATACAGCCGTGTCGGATTTTGCTTTAATACATTCCTCTCTCATTCGGTGCGGAGACGTTCCGCAACAGGGATTGGTTGGCCTTAACCACTTGTATACATTAGATCAAGTCCTTACAGCTTACCCTCATCAAATATTGCAATTCATGGGGAGGGCAGTTTAGAAACAAAAAAAAATGGTTGGAAAATGTTACTGACAGGATGTAATCAATTTTACTTAATGATTTCGGTTTTCTGAAGAAGAGTTAAAACTATGAGCTGGTTTAAGTTGCATGTCTAACATGCATGTGAGAGAATATGGCCCATTTGTGTTATTCGTTCCATAAAATGTTTACGTGAAGGGCAACCGCTGAGTAGGCCAACTTGTAAGTAAAAATAAACTGTTCGTAGGAACGGATGCAACAGTCACCCTCACGAAGAAGGCAAAGAAGTCTTTAACACATTCTGAGTTCAAGAAGACTAATACAATTGTTTGCTGGTGCTGAAGAGTTCAGGTGGAACAGGCCAGAGTTGCATCATTTATTTTCACCACGCTTCTTCCTGGTAGAGCCCGTACAGCTGAACACCCGGCCGCACGAATCTCCGAGCAACAAGCAGTTGTGGTCTCTGTGCCAAAAGCAACAACAAAAAAACACATGTATTGCTGTACCTAAAATATCGTAATGGCTTACTAACCTGCGACAAAGAGATACACACAAACACTCGTGATGAAATAAAACAGAATTTCTGTGAAGTGTTCACATCTACCAGAAAAATAATTCTGAGCCTTCACCGATTCAGAGCAATGAGAAGACCAAAAATCTACACCAATAAGTGTGTGAGTGTGTGTGTGTGTGTGTCCTTAACTCCAAGACCATGAAACTTTGCATGCATATTAATAAAACTCCAAGGAAGTGCAAGAGTGAAAATTGGATGTTTGGGTTAATTAAAACACCCCTTTTGAAGATAATTAATGGCCTTATTTAATTATATCCTTTATAAGGCGATCCTTGGCCATCTTGCTCTCCATGGGGTCTTAAGGCGCATCCTAGGTTGCCTTGCTAGGGTATGAAGCCATCATGTTTTTTGTCCTGCTCAACCTTGCCTTGACTTGGAACAGGCTGCAACGATTTCTTAACGATAAAGTTTTTTAGCAGCGTCTCGCGTAGCGAACGCTGCTCATAGAGAGCTCGGCGTTGTTCTTCTTCTTCTTCTCTCTTCTTCTTTGTTCTTGTTCTTCTTCTTTCTTGTGAAGACAAAACCTTAATCTCTAGGACTCGGCTCTTGTATATACAAGATCCGGATCTCCTTAAATACTGAGCACATGTACACATCCTCACATAGATGGTGCCTTTTGAGAGCATCTATCATGAACTTTTAAATATATTCGGACATTTGCTTTAAAGTTTCGAAAAGTTCACGTTACTATTTAAAGATTATTCATTTATCGTATTGTAATTTCGTAAATACATTATTTTATTCGTAAATACACGATATATCGTAAATACGTTAATACATAATGACGGGTTTCGCTATTGGCTTAATCAAGGCACGTGACAAAATATCGGAAGTTTTTTTTTTTTTTTTTTTTTTAGCCGACAAAACCTTTAGGATGCTGCTCTTGGACACATTTGTCCTTGTTTTTCTTCACTTTCCTCACTCATATTATCAAATGCCTGTTCATACCTATGAATCGCTGGGTACATCGCAATGCTTATAAATGCCCGGAGGCACCAACGTTCGTGGCTTTCATTTCCGCACATGCCATAACTTCGAGAATTTGTTAAACTAAGCCAAATTACAAAATTGAAGCTCCAGAATTGAACTTGGCAGCAGTTCCAACTGCTAAAAATAAAGTGTTCATTTGTCCAATTTGGACATTGCTTGAGCATCTTATCAACTGTTCCTTGTCAACCAAGCCAGCTGTTCCTTATCACCCATTTTGCTCAATTGCTTCTGTGAGTGCTTTAGCCACTTTGCGAGCGCTCGACAATATTCACACCGTCACTAAATGCTTTACATCAATTGACTTAAAGTTCAGCACTACTCGCCCGCGTTGGCCACGTGTTGTTCTGCAGTGGAACAGGCAGTGGCTGGCTCGCTGGAAATGGGAAATTTTATTTAAATGACTTTTCCCCTTTTTGTACGATTTTCCATTATACGACCCGTCACTTCGGCATAGACAAATACGTGTCACTTAAAAAAAAAAGTTTCTGAAACCTTTTCATGGCGTGCTTGGTGAAGGCCTACCACGGTTCGATACCGAAGGTAGGAAGGCAAAATAAATTATATGATCACAATGAGTAAAAAATGTTTTCAGTTGTTATGAAGTAATGAATCGCCACATCATGACAGGAAAGCTGAGAGATACGCATTTCATCAATGATCTCTCTGACTCTGGAAAATCCTCTTTATCTCTTTGCTGAGGACTCCACCCTCTGTCGTTCCATCTGTCATCCCTCAGATCGGCAAGCAGCAGCTTCTTCGCTCTCTGCAGATATGGATAAAAATCACAAACTGGTCCAACACATGGAACATGTCTTTCAGTTTCAATCCTGACAAATCTCACACTCTCACTATGTCTCTCCGAAAGGACCGTTTGGAACCCCCCCCCCCCCATCCACTTTCTCAACAATCCTCTGGAAGAAGTCCTTTCATTCAAGCTTCTGGGTCTCACTATCTGCAATGATCTTTCCTAGGAAAGCCACATTTCCAAGCTGGCCTCCCAAGCCAGTTACCAACTGGGCAACCTCCGTCATACAAAGTCCTCCTTGGCACACCTGAGCTCCTGACCACATAAAAGCTTTTGTCCGTAGCCTGATGGAGTATGGTTTCTCCCCTCTGGACTGGTGTTCCCACCTTTCACCTTTTGGCTTCACGCTGTGGAAACCAAGGCATGTAGGATCATTGGTATCTCTTGTGAGGAGGCTGAGTCTTTGGGTCCCTCACTCTCTCACCACAGGCAGGTCTGTGGTCTTTTTGTCTTCCACCCTCTCCTCTCTGGCCTCGCCCCCCCCCCTCCCCGCTCTGTCTGCGATATGCCCCCCCCCAACCACTCCCATATTTCCGCAGGACGCTCAAGGTCCGCCAGCAACCCCCTTCTGGTTAAACTACCAAACTCAAGAATCACTGCTCACTTTCACTCTGTCATTCCTCTTTTTTCCTGCCTTTGGACGAAACTCCCACATTATCTTCAATCTCACTCTTCCCTCCCAGGTCTTTAAAACAGCTGTTCACCACCATCTCTTATCTTCCCCCATCCAAAACCATGATCTTTTTACCCCTGTTAATCCACCTCAAACCACCTTCTTCAAATTCCCTGCATTCATTCCTGAAAGTCCTGTTGTGTAAGGACCTGAAAGTCCCTGTCATGTCCATCTTATTTACCCTGTGTACCCACCCATCCCTCTCCCTTCCACAGATCTCACTGTCTCTGTTTCTGTCTCACTCTGTGTCTCTCTCACATGCTGCCTTGCCCTGCCCCTCATGCTGCCTTCTCTTGACATATCTGGACGTGGTTATGTCCGGATGTGTACAGACAGTGGTTATGTCTGGACAGACCTCCCCCTCACACTGCCTTACCTTGCATTCCCTCACACTGCCTTCCCTTGCTGCACCCCTCCTCTCTCCTCTCCTCACTCCCCACCCCTTAATATTGCATGTGTATGATATATATATATATATATATATATATATGTATATATATATATTATTAAATAAATATAATTCGCAAACACAACCCGTCGCTTTGCTGATGGGGACAATAAAGGGGGGGGGGGGGGGAGAAAGAGGGAGGGAGAGATGAGGCAGGTGTTGGGTGAGAGGGGGGAGGGAGGCACAAGAATGAAGAATGGGGAGCTAGGGGGGAGGTGGAGAGAGTGACATCTCACGAGAGAGAGAGAGAGAGAGAGAGAGAGAGAGAGAGAGAGAGAGAGAGAGAGAGAGAGAGAGAGAGAGAGAGAGAGAGAGAGAGAGAGAGAGAGAGAGAGAGATACACACTCAGCAATTTTTCGGGAATCGGCAGGTTGGAGTCAGTGTGATTATGGACTACAGTACGTACTGCATACAACCCAAACACCTTGAGTAGCTTTCACTGAAAAACAACGTTGCATTATATCGACATTTCAGGGAGAGGTTCACAAACATTATTCTTTATAAACAATGCATGTGTTGGGTGAAAAAAAAATTGGCTCGGTAATTTAGAAAATACGTTAATACGGCAAACGGCTTCAAAATCGGGCGTTATCCAATATATTTTGCTTTGAAACTCACAAAGAGAAACTACACATCTGATAACCAAATGCTCAGAAACATGAGTGAGGACAAAGGAAAACCTGAAAGAACCTCCATAAGATAATACAATGGACAACAGATCAAAAACTGAATACAGCCACATTTACAAGTCACTTGAAGTTTAAAAAAAAAAAAAATTTTTTTTAAATGCTACATTGATGTGGACATTCATCTAATATAATGCAGTTTGATTTGTGTTAACAACCACTTGCTGAGCTGGAGCCAATTTTGAAAAAAGAAAAGGAAGGAAGGAGATCAATCTGATAGGAATTAACCAATGATAGCTTTGTACTACAGTGATGATTTCTCATCACTTGATGATCGCTGTGAGATTTAAAAACAGCTGAAGAAAAATGATAGGTGCTTTAGAAATCTAACAGCTTCAAGAAAGCTTGTAGCATGATCATTACAGCACCTTCGTAGAACTTTTGATAATTTTGGTTGGTGGACAGGCTTGACAATTCTTCAAGCAATCCCAACATACAGTCTGCCAACTCTGATACGAATCCATGTTGTACTAATGTTCATTGTAATGCCACATCACTCTGTAAGTGCCGTATTAACTTTCGATCGAAAACTTTCAATCAGAAAAAAGTTATTATTTGATCAAAGTATCATTATTGAATATGTAAGTCAGCTTGTATGCAAATTTACCAGTCATTCCCCTTTCTTTAAGGACAAAATGTTGGAACCACACAACCTTACCATTGCTTGTTGCCAAAGTTATTCACAAGGAATCCATGTGAAGAATTTGCACAATTTTGAGCTTTGTTTCACCAAGCAAATAACTAGAAAATACGTTTTGATGTTAATGCGTCGGTGGATATGCCTCCACCCACGTGAGATGTCAACTCTGTTACATTTGATTTCAATTAAAGGTCACATGAGAGAGCAAGTGAAATATAGAAGAGAGGTAAGTACAACTAAAGAGATCAGATTCTTCTCACTCAATTATGGTCTGCAAAATGAATTTCGAAGGGCACATGACGTTTTAAAAATTTAAATCACAATAAAGTGCTTCAAACTCAAAATTGAATGAGTTCATCAATATGTCCAGTTCAAATGTATGGCAAGTTTGTTTGAGATCCCTTCAGTGGTTAACAAGTTATCGTGGTAGTAAAAACTCGATAACTGGCAGATACGTTGACAACTTGAAAACACAATGCCTTTGGCCTTCGGCTGCAGGGTCATACAAATTAACGTCATTGACTCGCCGACATCGTTAAGCTGGTAAAGATGATTTGGACTTGTTACCTTGACAATGCCAGTGCTGTAATTGAAGCCTGCTCATACGCACTCGATTTGAATATGTGGATCTTTCTGCTAAGCACCAACTGCCGCTCCCATTGGAATTCTGTAAACCACGCAAGAAAACCAATAACAAAGTTAGCAGCACAATTTTACTTTGATGAGCAAAATTAACGTTTTATCTCAACCTGAAGGATTGATTGACATGCACTGATGGTAAACCTCACACATCAAATTGAATTGTTGAAATCACTTTTTTGGTTGATCTAGAGTCAAATCATACCTTGTTTTGAAAGAGGGCTTTGTCTGCCACTTTCCCTATTCATGTTGTGAGATTCCTCCCGAGAATGACGATGACATTCTTCCCCACAATTCCTGGAAGGTGTTTCCAAACTCCCACCAGCTTCCGACAGGAGTATATTGCTTGTAGAATCCATAGGCTCTGATGGACTGGCTTCTTCGCTTGCTGCATAACTGTGAAGGTGAAAGCCATCTCTTTCGGCTGATGCCACAGGCTCAATGGATAAGCCACTGTCGGAGACGTCATTGACTCTCCCTGTGAGGATGACACTGCTTTGTTTTCCACAGTTATTTTCGGTGCTACCTTCTATATCCTGCGTCGATGGGGGCTGCGAGATTTCCAGCAAATTATCGGAATCTGAGCTATTGTTGTCCTCTTGACCTCTTTCAGCCTCTGGAATTAAAAAAAAAATTGAGGAAGGTTGAGATGATTGTCGTTCTCGAACACAAAACTTATTACACATTAAGCAATAAATTACCTTTTCATTTTTGTACACAAAATCTGGGCTCATGGAAAAGTGATGTGACAGGGAAGAAAAAGGTAACACACTGACAAGTAGGGCAACAGGAGGATGCAACAATAATGGATTGAACGAGCTGGAAAAGAGGAGAGAGAGGGAGAGAGTAAGAAATACTAACTTGCGAGGGTCCGGTGGGGTTAATAGGGGTATAAAATTTCAGTAGTAAGAGTAATAGTAGCGGTAGTAGTACAAAAAAAAAAAGGTACCTGCTGAAACTTCTGAAACTGTTGAATGCTTTTCATGTTCAAAACCAATCCGAACCTCCTTCGGCACAGCATCGTTGAGAACCTGCTGGTATTCACAACGCCACATCTAGAAATACAGGCATTGATGCAAGATTAGACAAATAGTTTTTCCCAAAACCTCCACCTGCAGGATTAAGTAAAGACCAATGTAGAAGAGCAAAAACAAAAAGCTTCAGGGCTCATTCAAAGTATGGTTACAACACAGGCCTACGATGATAAAATTGGGTTAAAAAAAGGAAGACTTCCAAAGAAAAAAAAATTATACCTTAATATGCGTTCATTTGAGTGTGGCCAAAGCAATCAAGATGGGAAGTCACTTCCAGTGACAAAGTGAATGAGCATGTAGTTCTCAGTTGAGTCAATACATTGCAAACACTGCCTTGCTGTTTACACAATTTTTATTTTTATTTTTGTATACCTTGTCGAGGCTCGTGTGAGAGCTAACACACAACACACAGCAAGGGGGGCATGAGACAAGAGGGGCGGGAGTGGTAAGGACAAAACAGTGGGGAACAGAGACATTCGATCTGTGGAAGGGAGAGGGATGGGGTGGGGAACACGGGGAAGACAAGATGGACATTACAGGGACTTTCAGGAAGGAAAGCAGGGAATTTGAAGATGGGCTTGGGGTGGATTAACGGGGGTAGAAAAGATCGAGGATTTGGATGGGGAATGATTGCAAATGTCATGAAAAGTATCAGGGTTAAACGAGGTCTCATGAGAAGTACCTGCAGTACACCATCAGCGTGGCCGGTCACCACCTTGTTGTCAGTATCCCACTCTTCAATCTCGGCGAAACAACAACATAAGATAGGGGGGCCCAGGGCACAGCTCGCCCATGCGAGGGGCTCCCCATTGATGCTCCACAGGAAAACGTCACTCCCAGCACAAGACACAATTTTCCCCTGCTCACCACATGCACACAGTGACATGACTGCTGGATGTAACGCCGACTTGACCGATGCAGTCAAAGCCGACGTGATTACAGCCAGTGTGTAAAATGCGCTTTTGTGAGTTCATCAATCGGAGCCTGCTGAGACTCAGAACAGCCGTCACATCATCACTCACCGTTAGTTCACTGACACAGACAGCGGAGACAGGGGCCGTGTGCCCTCGCAGCTGTGTGAGAAAACGGGGCGAGTTCATGTCCCAAAGGATGCATGTGCAGTCCCGAGAGCCGCTTACGAGCAGGTGGAAAACTTGAGATACTGCCAAACATGTCACAGCAGCTGTATGACCGTGCAAAACCTGGCAAGTAGGGGGTTTAACATGACACCATCAAGGTTTATTCACAGTCAGCAATTTCTAGCTTTATAGATCTATTTACTCAAATTCTATTACATTTACTGGTTTTGTTGATGCAACTAAAAGTTTCAAACCAACATTCACCCCTTGGAGTGACAGTATTTATTTTGTTGTAGAACGACTCCTACGTCCACAAATGAAGAGCATGGTAGAATAGTGGCTAAAGCCTTGTTGTCTTGCCCTTTGATTCCCATGGATGCTCATGTAGAAAATTCCCGTACCCTGCAACAGAGTGAGTCATGATCTCTCTTGGGCAAGCCAGACACCGAATGGGCATCCTTCATCATGAAAAGATGGCACACCTGAGCACCTATCCACATACAAGTCTGTTGTCATCCACAGCCTAATGGAGTACTGCTCTCCTCTCTGGGCTGGCATCCTTGCCTCACATCATGCTTAGTTTGATGCTATGGAAACAGACTTTCAAGATCTTTGGAATTTACCACGATGAAGCTGAGTCTGTGGGCCTATCACTTCGCCATTGCCGACAGGATAGTGGTCTCTCTGTCTTCTACTGCCTCCTTTCTGGCACCTTGTGCCATCTTCGCGATTTATCCCCTCCCAGGTATCTGCACAACATACGTGGTCCACAAGCAACCTCCTCCTCGTGAAACTGTCAATATTCAGAAGCACTGCTCACCTCCAATCATTTGTTCCTCTTTTTCCCTACCTGTGGAACCAACTTCCACATCCACTTCAATCTCATTCTTCCCTCCAGGTCTTCAAGACAAGTGTTCACCACCATCTCAGATAATCCCCCATCCAAAACTATGATCTTTTTGACACCCGCTAAAACACCCCCCTCCCATCCCTTCCAAAATGTTGCTTATTCTGTAACCATCTTGTCCACCCCTTGTATTCTCCCTTACCCTTCATCGTTACTCGCATCCCTTGTATGTCCATCTCCGTCTATTTTTTTCCCCTCTGCCCTGCTGTTGGTGTTTCCCCCTTCCCCTACTGCTGTTCCATTTCTTACTTTGCATCTTAATCCATTGTGCTCTAGCTCTTCCCCAAGGCTTGACAATGTATACAACCCCCCCCCCC
>CM068957.1:103269780-103281322 GCA_035128595.1 Eptatretus atami | reverse complement strand
AAACGCCGAGGGCTACTGTCAAAAGGTGTTGCATGACAATGCCCGTCCACACACTGCCGGCCATACTGTGAAAACCCTCCGGCGATTGAACTTTGAGGTGTTGGAGCATCATCCGCATAGTCCTGACCTGGCTCCTATGGACTTTCACCTGTTTGGTCCATTCAAAAACGCTTTAAGAGGCCACCACTTGGCCTGTGACCAATATATACAAACCAATACATATATACATACATACACACAGTAGTAACAGACTCAATCTCCCCAAGGCCAGGCCACACGAGACCGCTGGAGATGAACTCCAAGGACACTGAGCGGAGGCGTTCCATACTCGTGACTGGTTCGCGGTGCGGTGGAGTTTTATTTTATTTTTTGGAAAAATGGTCCAGGCTCATGAAAGAGTTAAAACAGAATTGAATGGAACATAATGGAAAGAGGGAAACACCAACAGCAGAGTAGAGGTGAGTGAAATCGCAGGGAGAGGGAGAAGGATATGAGGTGAAGTGTGACACCCCTGCACACAAGCTGAAACAAAGCAAAAAGAGTAAGGAGAAAGTGGAGATGAAACAAAAAAGGACCAAACAAACTGACAAATGAAAAGAAGTGAGGGAGAGGATGGCGGGGGAGGGGGGGGAGGGGAAGGGCAGAAGGAATCAAAATAACCTGGAAAAAGGGAGTGCTTGGGAATTGGGTAATTTAGGGGAAGAACAGATCATGAGTATGGATGGGGGATGACCTGAGGTAATGGTGAACAGCTATCCCGAAGCCTTGGAGGGAAGAATGGGACCATCACACAGACTGGGGTAGTTGGTTCCACAGGTGAGGGAAGAGAGGAACAAACGAATGGAGGTAAACAGTGAGCCTGGATTTTGTGAGGACCACACCGCCTCCCCTTTATTGTAGGTACTGTTGATTTGTGCTGAAGAACATCATCAATGTACCAGACTCTGTTACAGTGTCGGTGCTGCCAAAACAGTCTCTTTGCAAGCAGTATAGTGTGAGGTTTGCTGTTGCCTTCCCAGCAGTAGTTATGGCAAGAATTTGTGATTTTGTTCACGGTGCTGGCTATAACTCGCCTACTCTTCGCAAAAGACACCGTGGGATCTTTAACATCCACCAACGACCAGTGTGGGCAGATAGATCCTCTGGCTTAACATCCGTCTGATGGACGGCGCACTCCTTCATGAATCACCCTGCCTACGAAACACAAGAATTACAGTTTATATCTTGATCAGAATTAAAATCCATGCAAGACAGCTCAGAGGTGAGTCCATGTACTTATAGGCTATCCTGCCAGCCCTGTGACGTAGATACTCTGGCCAAATTCAAAACTGCTACCCTAATGTGCCAGGGCATTGCATCAGTGGTACAGCCACATATCAGTGACGATGCACCAGCAGGTAGAACCAATGATTGAATCCTCAACAAATATGTTTTCAATAATGAAGGCAACTCTTTCTTTTCAATATTCGTCATGTTTTGTCACTTGGAAACACTCATAAACATGTAATTTCAAGTTCTCCTCCCCCCCCCCCCCCCCCATGCCTACCTCTCTCCCTCCCTCAAAGAAGAAAAATTAATGTAACGGGTGTGTTGAACAGACGACCGGATATTATTGTCCCAGAGTCTTGCATGAACACAATTGGCGTATTTTTTACGAAAAGGAAATTAGGAAAACAAAAGTATTCGGCAGTGTGAACCTGTAATCAAGTTAATTTACAACCATCTTTCCATTCGTAGACTTGAGAATCTTCCATCCACTCGAGTACGGATTTTATAAACCAGGATCACACTGCTGCTGATGTACTAGCTGCACATAGCTGGGTCGGGAATGTGTGCTCCAAGATGCAGTACCCCCTCCCCCTGACGAAAATGTTAAAATCAGAACACGATTGCCCAATATTTACATGCAGTACAGACCTTTTAACTGGAGCTGCTTCAACACGAAAGGAACGTACTGTTGGTGAAAGTATATGCCGCCTCTGCTTTCACAGACATGTTTCATTGGATGAGGTTTCTTAAACAACTGCAAAACGGAAAAGGAATCCATCGGTGTTGCGCATCATGACCGTACGATGTGCAAACAGATTTGTTTCATCATGAAAGCAGACAATAAAATAAAAGTTAAGTTCAGCAGAAGAAGCAAAGAGTCGGAACATTGTCGATCGGACCTGCGTGGGGATCTGCCCAAAGTTGTTTATAAAGCCAATAGTAGCTGTGAGCTGCAACTGATCTTGGATGTCGTGCAGATCCACACTTCCCTCATAAAAAAGGGGGTGGAACACATTAGCAGCAGGAACAGAGTCTGGTCCACGTTGCTTGTATCCAAAGATGAGGTCAATCCAGCGGTGGAGATTGCTGCTTACGTAATCGCACTCCAGAGCCTGTCAGGATTCGCACGAGAGATGGTTTGAAAAGCAAAAAAAAAACGGGGAGGAGGTGGTACACACCACTGAAACAAAACGATTTAGTCATTGCAATAATTAAGCTTCACCATTAACCAATAACTGCCACATGACTCCATACAGTGCCGTCAGAAAGTAATCACACCCCTTGACTTTTTCACATTTTGTTGCGTTACAGCCTGAATTTAAAATGGATTAAATTTTAATTTTTTTTGTTTCCGATCTACACAAACTACCCCATAATTACAAAGTGAAAACATGTTTTTCGAAATGTCTACAAATTAATTAAAAATGAAAACCTGAAATGTCTTGCATCATCAATAAGTATTCAACCCACTGAGTCAATACTTAGTGGAAGCGCCTTTAGCTGCAATTGCAGCTTCGAGTCTTCTTGGGTATGTCTATCATTTTTGCACATCTGGATTTGGGGATTTTCTCCTATTCTTCCTTGCAGATTTGCTCAAGCTTTGTCAAGTGGGATGGGGAGCATCAGTGAACAGCAATCTTCAAGACTTTGCACAGATTCTCAATGGGATTCAAGTCTGGGCTTTGGAATGGCTTCAGAAGAAGAATGTGAAAGTCCTTGAGTGGCCCAGCCAGTGTTACTATGGCTTATGCCTGGGGTCATTGTTCTGTTGGAACATAAATCTTCGCCGCAGTCTTACGTCTTTTGCACTCTTAAGCAGGTTTTTCTCAAGGATTTACCTGTATTTGGCCCCATGCATTGTTCCTTCATTCCTTACAAGTTTTCCAGTCTCTGCCACTGAAAAGTATCCCCAAAGCATGAGGTTGCCACCACCATGTTTCACGGTAGGGATGGTGTGAGATGGGTGATGAGCTGTGCTCGGCTTCCACCAGACGTAGCGCTTTGCATTCGGGCTAAAGAGTTCAATTATCATCTCATCAGACCACAGAATCATTTGCCTCATGCTCTCAATCTATCACATGCCTTTTTGCAAACTACAGGCATGCCGTCATGTGCCTTTTTCTCAGGAATGGCTTTCATCTGGCCACTCTCCCATAAAGCCTCGACGTGTGAAGTGCTGCAGAGACTGTAGTCCTTCCGGCAGGTTCTCCCATCTCAGCCAAGGAACTCTATAGTTCTGTCAGAGTGGTCATTGGGTTATTGGTCACCTCCCTGACCAAGGTCCTTCTTACCCAGTTGCTCAGTTTGGTTGGACAGCCAGCTCTGTGAAGAGTCTGGGTAGTTACCCTCGCCGAAGAAGAGTGTATTGCATTTGGGTCTGTTTGTTTGTCTGTTTGTCCACACAGAACTTTAATGTTTTTCTCTGCAACCGCTTGTCAGATTGAGATGAAATTTTCACCGTAGGAGCGACTACTCATGTGGAATTTATTATTGATAATTATGGCGTCGTAGGTCATGTGGTGTGGCAGCCATGTTGGAAAAACGGGGAAAAATTTGGACCTCTGTATCTCTGAAACTGCACCAAGGAAAATTTGAAACTTGGCACATGGCAAGTACTCGTCATTGAGAATAAATGTGATTTTTTAATGACGTCATCGGTGCCTTCGTTATGACGTCACAATTGCATATGTAGAAAGCTACATCTGATCAGTATGAACATTTTTGAGGGTCATCTAGGGATAAAATGGTCGACAGAAAAAAATTTGATGACATCATCGATCACGTGATTCAGCAACCATATTGTTTTTTGTTTTTTTTGTTTTTCTTAAACCTTCAAAAACTTTCTACTCTGAAGTGGCTAAACAGATCGAGGCGCAACTTTACACGTGTGACCGCCTAAACATGAGGAACAAAAGGTTCTCACATATGACGTCATCGGTCATGTTTTGGCAGCCATACTGGATTTACCTGAAAACCTATAAAAAATCTTCTTCTCCAGAACGTCTGGACAGATCGAGGGGAAACTTCACACAAATGTTCCCCAAGCCTTGAGGATACCAGGGTATTCATGAATAATTGATGTCACATGGTCTGGCAGCAATAATGGATTGCAGAAAAATAGTAAATAATGTTTTCTCAAGAACCACTTAAACAATCGACGTAAAACTTCACATTTATGATCTAGTCGTGATAGGGAATACATGTTATAAATTTCAACTTGATTGGACGCATGGTTTGGCATCAAAAAGATTATTTAATTTTTTGATATGGGTTCTTTTTTTTTTGAATAAGGCTCACTTGGCTGTGCCTGGATGGGTTTGAGGGGAGAGGAGTAGCATCTGAAATGTGAATCCTATCCAGGTTCCTCATGACTTCATCTTTGCTTTTTATTTGTTTGTGTCCTCCTGATTACTCCAATGCAGGATTGTTAACCTATTTGGTGTTCCATTTGATATGAATTGAATTTATTTCAATCTCATTCTAAATTCAATTGAATAATGAATAATAATAAAACTAGAAGGGCACTCGGTAGAGCGCATAACTCCGCCACGCGATGCCTGATCCATGAGAACATATCGGGCCCAATACATTTTTGAAATATTCTATATATCGCCTTTGGCCCTATCTCTCAATGGTGAAGAATCGCTTTCAGAATTAAATAATTATCGTTTGTAGATCCAGATTCGGATCTTCATGAAAATCGAATCAATTCGTCCTTATCACACACCCAACCTGTCCCCCAAGTTTCGTCCGTATCCATCCACAACTTTTTGAGATATCGTGCTATATATCGGTTTCGCCCCATCTCTCAATGGTGAAGAATCACTTTAAAATTATCAGATCCAGATCTTCACCAAAATTTAATGAATTCTTTATCACACACCCAACCTGTCCACAAAATTTCATCTGAATTCATTCACAACTTTTTGAAATATCCTGCATGCAAAGAAACAAACAAACAGACAGACAGACAAACAAGGAGACAGACACACAAGGAGACAGACAAACAAGGAGACAGAAAGGGGTGAAAACGTAACCTCCTTCACCTTCGGTGGCAGAGATAAAAACATCATGGGTCAGGGTCAGGTGTCCAATCAAAGCGGGGTTGCATCAAAGCGGGACGTCTTGGTATCCAGTCATCACCGATAGCAGGAATAAAGTGGTAGTTCTAATTGTCTCATTAATTACGTAACACACCAGTACACAAACGCCACACAAAAGCAGTCCTGGCGAAGGTCTGCAATCTCTGCTTACTTCTTTTCTTGTTCTCCTTTCCATTTCTTAATGATGGAGCTCACTGTGCTCTTGGAAACATTCAACACTCTAGAAATTATTTTATACCCTTCCGCAGGTCTATGCCTCCTCGCAATTCTATCACGGAGTTCTAGGGATAGTTTCTTGGACTTCATGGTGGAATTTCTGCTCTGACTGTGGGATTCTGCTCTCACTGTCAACTGTGGGATCTTATATAGAAAGGTGTTTCATTCTCAATCATGTGGCCAATTCAATTGGTTGAACAGGTGGACTCAAATCAAGTTGAGATATCTCAAGGATGATCAAAGGAAATTGGATGCACCTGAGCTTAATATGGAGAGTCATAACAATGGGGATGAATACTTATTGACGCAAGACATTTTAGCTTCTCACTTTTAATTAATTTGTAAAATTTCGAAAAACATTTTAAAACTTTGTCATTATGGGGGTATTTTGTGGAGATCAGTGACAAAATTTTTTTAAATTTAATCCATTTTAAATTGAGGCTGTAACGCAACAAAATGTGAACAAGTCAAGGGGTGTGAATACTTTCTGAAGGCAATGTAGGTCACGTTAGGTGAAAAACACAGATTCCTTCCTTTTTACTGCAACAACAAAGACAAACTTCAATACCAGCCTACAGTCTCTGAGGTTCATGAATTGGTTTCCACATGCATTATATAAAGGACAGGGGAACTTAAAATGTCACTGTGCCGTTGCATGAAGATAATCGTCAAGACACGGAAAAACAAAACAAAACATGTACTTTGAACCTAAGCTCCCAACATCCTGAGACAATTGCTTGGTAGAAAAGCAAATGCACTGTATTTTTTGCACATTTAAAAAGAGACTTGTCTCTCGAGGAAGCATCAGAGATCTCAGCGATAATGGTCGTTACCTGACGATGAACGCAGATGAACCTGTGAACGTCCCCCTTAGCCCAGGGTGGAAGCACCACATCTGCCAGTCGTGTACCGTTTTGTTTGCAGCCTGTGCAGTAAGACACAAATCAAACCAGATGTGTGCAGTAAAACAAATTTGCATGATCACAGATCAAATCAGTGATCATGCAAACAGTGTGGGTTAAAAAAAAACTAATTATTTAGAAAAATGGATAAGGGAGATCCATTACCATTCGCTGCAAGTGCACATCTATTTTTTACATTCGCACATATGACGAAATACACAACTCCTCCCCACCCAGACTGTATCTTCCATACATGCTGCTCTCCCCTGACCCCAAACCTCCTCCTCAACTTGCCCCATTCCTCTCCCCTCTCTCACACACTCTTGTCCTCCTTCCTCTCTTCTAACATCCTCCCATCTCCTCTTCTCAATTTAGTGCCCCTCCCCACCCTCAAACCCCAATGTACACATAAGATGTCTACTAAGTAAACTTCTAGTGAGCTGTCAGTTCACCAACTTTTATTTGATCCTGGAATGCAGAAATACAAACCCAAATTAAAGTTGTTGTCATTGCGGAGGAATTCGGGGAGGTAGAAAAACTCGGGAATGAGCTCCTTAACATCAGCCATGTTATTGCAGGAAGCCGAAAGCCAGGTGTCACGTATGCTGTGAAACATGCGGTCAGCCAGGTCGAAGTGACCTCCCTGCAATGGGACAGACCAGGCCAGGTAGAGAACTCCAACCACAAGGCCAGAACACACATAGGTACTCGAATCTTTGCACTTCACATCCACCGACACATGCATCACTGCAGATTTCATCATAACGCTCCATACACATTCATCTCCAGCTGGAAAATGCTAATGGTCTGGTCAAACTCCAGCATGAGTGTCGCAGCGAAGTAATGTGGTGTATCTCATCGATTTGGACAGAAATAATAAGCATATTTGACAAAACTAGAGTTATATTTGCAAACCGGTCATAGCCTTCAAGGTGAAAGGTTCAATTCGAGCACCTGTAGACGCAGGAAGGTCTGAGCAAAAGGCTCCATCCGTACGAGGTAGAATGCCACAATCATTGCAGAAGAATAGTGCGTTCCATAGTGATAGGCCGAAGTGTCACCTGAGTGACAACAGCACAAAGCCAACGTGGACACAAGAAATATCTGATGTTAAAATAGATGAACGGCAGAATATGAGCATCAAATAGAAATGAAAGAAACTCATTTTCAGAATGCTGTGAAAGCAAATTGGCTACCCTGCCAAGGTTGCTGCTCACCATGGGGGTCTTCCCATTCCTGAAACCGTTTCACAAACTGCTGCAGCCGCCTCTCCGTTTGTGCACCCATGGGCTTGGAGAGGTCACGAAAGGTTGCCGGATCTTTCAGATTCAGTTCCTGCACGGACCAAAGGATGTTAAAACATGACACATCAGCATGATAGAGATAATTTTGAATCAAATCAGATTGCCCTTGCATGGTGGAGTCAAACATTCATGGGAACCAAAGAGTTTGGTTCATCGAATGGCAAAAGCCACTTTTCATCCCTCTTCTCTCCATTATTCTGGCTAATGGCAATCTTCCATCATTCCAAGTCATTCTTCGAAAAGTCAGACCGACTTGCAATCTGCAAGGCCTTTCGTTGGAACTCAATGGAGTAGCTATTGCATCACATCAGCCTTTTCTGAATCACGTCTGCCTTTCCTGGATGCCGTGGAATCTAATGTGATGAGGCCGAAGCACAACGCCTGCTGTTCCCTTATTGTGGACATATTTTTAGCTTATCTGTAATTTAAATTGGAGATGAGGTATTGTCATTGGGCACCGTCCATCTCCTATTTTGACTTCATCGGCCAAAACCACCGGGCCGATCTGGCTGAAATTTGGCAGCAATGTTCCTCTCCTGACTGGTAACAGGGATTGCAAAACTCATTCTGGTCACATGGTTTTAAGTAGATCAAAATGCCCAACTTAGTAAATTTAATCAAAAATCTTATTCTCCAGACCCACCAGCCAGAATGCAACCAAATTGGGGTTACAACATTAGGCCAGGGCCCAGATGAGCGACAGGTCCAGTGGTCCTTTTTTTTATTATGTTATTCGTGCGTGATGGCCAATATGAGCCTTACTGTTTAAAAAAACAAAAAAACACACACACACACACACACACACACACACCTCCGAAAGGAACATACCACAAATCCTTCCATCTACTTTCTCACCAATCCTTTTGAAGAGGTTTCAAACTCAATCTTTCGAACTCAAACTCTTGGGTGTCACTTTCAGCCATGATCTCTATTGGCAAGCCACATTTAGTGGGGGGGGGGGGGCAAGTGGGTTCTAGACAATGGGCCCGTAGGACTTTCATGATGAGAAGTTGCCACCTATTTAGATATGTTCTACATCTGTCTAGGAACAAGAAAATTGATGTTGCCAATTTTGGAGCTGTCAAATGGCGGCCATTTTGAATTCCAAAATGGCTGCCTGATCATGCTGTTTTCTTCAATGAATACAATTATTGCTCATATTTTAAAAATAATATCAAAATTTTATCCATAATGTGAGTGAACATGAATAGGAGAGACATTATGATTTATTGTATGCATATTTAAAATAATTATAAGGTCATTTTGAATTTCAAAATGGCCACCATTTGAAATGAGCTGTTTATTAATTTAAATATTCTTCTAAATCCATTGAAATAGAGTATTTTTTCTTATTTCTAAGAAACTTTGGGATGCTACTTCTAACAGACAATAATATATTAAATAAATTGGCCCTTTTGAGTATCCGTAACAAAATATTAGCTATAGAGGGCAGCATCTGGGTTACCTGCTGCCTCCACGACATCCATAAGCACATGGCATTGGACAGAAGTTTCTGCTGTATTGTCATGCAAAGTGATCAAAGCATATATTGTTACTAAGGTAAATTTAAGTTACAGTACTTGTTTTTTAATTGTGCTACATGTCCAGAAAGCTTTGAAAATATATCAGCAAAAAGTTTAAAGAAAGGCTTTTATAAGAAGCTAATGAATTAATGTGGAAAGCTTATCACCCATAGGCCTATATCATCCATTATAACCATTGCAAGTTGAACATTAGACTGAAATATATAAACATAAAATGTCTGTACATATCTTCCCTCAATAGTATTCTAAACAAATTGTATTTTATAAAACACGGCAACAACGCCAACAAGGTGTCAACAATGCTAACAAATTTGTAATTACGGAAAGCCGTATGGGATACTCTGGATAACTTTTAAATTAAAATATATCTCTATTAAAACAAAGTATGCTAACATGTAGAAATACTTCCAATCACTGACCCACATAACCACACATGGACACGTAAACACTACCCCAGTACACATATTATGGATTTATTTTTTTTTTTCTTGTGAACTGACCCACCTTGGAGCAAACCTTTAGATTACTGTGTGGATGCTTTGAACCACCCGGTGCGAAGTGTACGACATGCACATGGTATTGGACAGAAGTTTATACTGTAATATATGTTATGCAAAGTGACCACGACTTATTGTTAGTAAGGTAAGTTGCAGTACTTGTATTTAATTGTGCTTAGATTGCAAAAAGGTTTTACAAAAAGTTTAAAGAAAGGCTGTAAAAAGAATCTAATAATGCAGTTTTGTTCTTTTCTTAATTTTCTAGTGAGCCAACCAACCTTGGAGTAAACCCAACAGTTACTGTGTTGCTAATGGAAAATGGATGCTTTTGGACCACCTAGTGCAAAGACGTCAAGGCAGGAAACAAATTTTTGTCTCTGCATTATCTGTCAGCAAAAGACTGATGAAGAACTTGTTAAGAGACCAACTTCCCACCAAAATGTTATCGACTTCATCAGAGAACGCGCAGGGTATGGTGATGGTGAATATCCAGAAATAGATCGACAGCTTCGCGATTCAACAGCAGACAGCCTTAAAGCAGTTAACAACTTCTATGCCAAGATGCGGCATCAGAACACATGTCACCGTGACAAATGCAAAAGAGCCAAGGAACGTTTTGAGCAACACGTGTTTCATAAAGCAAATCCCAAATCGGAAGTTCACACACTCCTTTGGATCCTTCCAATCAACCACCAGTGCTAGTGCTTTCACAAGATCAAAGTCAAAACCATACAACAGTGATGTGGTTTCTTTGTGATGTTAAATCTACAAAAACCTACTTTTGTTTAAAGTCCGAACTGATGAAGCTGGCAAAAATCTCCATGAAGCAATAAGAAAGGCAAAAAGTTTGAGAAAAATACCGTCAGGTATCGTTTTTAGATAAACACTTGTTACCACAATATTTAAAGGGGGATGGTCCGATTTCATCACATGCAGTTTGCACATTCATTGAATGGCTTTGACCCTCTACCCCACCTGTGAAGTTTCATACTGGTATTTCAATCGTTTTGACAAGAGAGCTAAAAATGTGTATTTGCAAGCCCCATAGAATACTGTGGTTCAACTAATTGGTTGACCAATAGTAAGCAAATTTTGGCGTACAAAATCCAAACTAAACATCTTGCAGCCGTACAATTTCACAGGGTCAATGAGAAGAATAGCAGCTTTCTTCCCATATCAAAATTTATACCACGTCCGGTTAAATCTGGGGGTCAATGTTAGGATGAAGCTGTTGATCGGACCATGGCCCTTAATTTTAATGCAATTTGTAACTTTTTGGCGGCCATTTTGAATTTCAGGATGGGTGATATCGTATGTAATTTGAACAAAATATTACTTACATTGATTTTGAAGTGTTAACAACAATGAAAACCTATCATTTTGCTTTCAAAATTGAGGTAAAATACTTTCATTGAAACTAACCAAGCGAAAAATAGTGCAAAACATCGGCCATTTTGAAATCCAAGATGGCTGCCGTCTGCCACACTTCCAAAAATGGCAACATGCATTTTCATGTACTTTGGTACCGAGATCAATGAATTAAAATAGGTGGCACCTTCTCATCATGAAAATCCTACAGGTGTCCACTTGCCCCCCCACTAATTTCAAAATTGGCCTCCAAAGCCGACTGGGCATTCCGCGTTGTGCAAAATCCTTCCTTGGCACACCTGAGCTTCTGTCCACCCACTGGCATAGCGTGAGGGAGGG
>CM068957.1:103223449-103261311 GCA_035128595.1 Eptatretus atami | reverse complement strand
AAAAAAAAAATCAATGATATTTACGTGTGTTTGAATAACTATTCCATAAGTGCCTTCACCACCAAAGGTGGGTGGAGGTTGCGTTTTCACCCCTGTTTGTCTGTCTTTTTTGTCTGTGAGCAGCATATCTCAAAACGTTATGGACGGATTTGGATGAAACTTGGTGGACAGGTTGGGTGTGTGTCAAGGACAAATTGATTCAATTTTGGTGAAGATCCAGATCCGGATCTGAATACGAGAATTTTTTAATTCTCTAAATGATTCTTCACCATTCAGAGATGGGACAAAAACGATAGATAACACGATATCTCAAAAAGTTATGGACGGATTATGACAAAACTGGTAAATGAGTTGGTTATGTGACAAGAACAAGTCAATTAGATTTTGGTTAAGGTCTGAATCCAGATCCGGCTCATCAGTGGGATACAAAATGTAAACTGTTCACCTGGCAGAGGTTTGCACTCTGAGTGCTGTTCTAGTTACATCATACTAAACCATTCAACAAACCCTTAAAAAAATAAAAATAAAGGCTGTACAAATAATCAAGAGCATTGAAGGGTTTTTCATTCCCAGCTTTCAATTGTACATCCAGCTGGCGTACCTCTGAAAGACCTTATTCCTTATCCCACGGGAGAATGCCAGCATGAAAGTTTGCCCATCAGACAGGAACACCTCAACAGCGATGGGCTGCAACAGGTAACGCCATCGATGCACCTCGCGCAAACTTTCATAAGGAAACCTGCTGCTTCGGTGCTGGAAGGTCAGGGCCCTTGGCCGTGTAACCCAGGGTAGAACTGGCTCATATAGTCTGAGGGAGGAATTGCAATACGAGGAGGCAACCCATGAGATTCCACGTATAGTATGGAGTCAGCATAGTAGACTGCCGAGCACATTTATACTTGATGCGTTGATGGCCCATCATTAACCCGAGATGAGCTCCATCCTGAGGTGAAGGCTTACAACTGTGCTTCAACACAAAGTCACAATAACCAAAAAGATTCAGTGGACTCCACATTACAACAACCCAGCCAACCACTCCCTAAACACCCCTTTCACAGTTACTCGAACAACAGACATTTTATCAACCAATTCAAGTCAAAACGTTCCATAAGTTTCCCTCCTCAAATTTTCATGATTACAATGATGTTATTTTCCTTGTAATCACTCTCAATTAACTATTAGGTCATGTACATGTATTAGGTTCAGATAGATTTTGGGCCTTACTCAGAAGGAAACAAATCAATTTGGCAAAGTTCCCCTTTTTCAGTGACAGTGACACCGTCGATGAGGTAGAAATTCTCCTTCCCAAAGAGCAAGATTCCCTCTCGAGTGTCCAGGCCTTCCACACGGGCATAGCGGAACATGTGAGAAACCTGTGCACATGACCACCAGTGAGTGCTTCAATTGGCAGCAAAATACTTATGTGTTTTCAATCAAAGATAACATGGCAGCTGCATTTTGTCTCATTCTTGCTTGATTATTAATGTAAAGGCGTTGTCAAAAATATTGTGACACCTTCAAAGATGTACAAAGTCATCTTGTATACGGTAAAACGACTGTCAGAAAAGGTCCAGTGCATCTAACCTTCTCGCCATCCTCGAGAAGGTACTGCACTGCCAGGTAATTGGTCTGGCTTGTTCTTCCACTGACCAACAGATCCTCAGTTATGGGCTCTGACTCCAGTCCCTCTGAAGTTGCATCTTCATCACCAGCCATGCTCTCAAGGTCTAGTTTTGCCAGGCCTGTTGTGCATCCGTTGCAGATATATATACACACAAGCAAAGCAATGGAAAAAAAATAATAACAAAAAATAAAGTTCTGACTTACACAGATTACAATGGAATTCTGAGAAGTCCAAATATTGACCCAAAATACACACAAAGAATACTCAAAGCACTGGTTTATATTGGTATACTAAACCAAACCTTCAAGCTCGACCGAGTCTTCATGCTCGTCCAGTGCATCCAAATCAGTTATGTGACTTTCGCCATTGTTTCCTCGAATGACGGTGTGCTCGCTGGATGTCAGACAAGTGCAATCTTCCTTATCGTATTCGTTCATGGCCTTAGTGCTTCCATTAATCTATCAAAATAAATGAATAAATTAACACACACAAGGATTGAAGCTTGATCATGTAAAGAACCAAAAAACACGGGGTACAGACACAATAAAAATTCCTGTCATCCCAGAGCGTTTACCTCGGATTAATGCAATCAATGTAAAAGTGAACCCAAGGTAACTTGGTGTAGCAAAGTCCTTTACCTTGTGAAAATCAGTCTGATCTTCATTGTGAGAATATTCGTTGCGGTTCTGCAAAAGGCGTACCGATGACGATTCATATACAATCCAGCCGTTTAACATCGTCGAACATCTTCAGACCATTAATCAAGACCAAATCCCACATGTCGTATTCATCTCACCACATCACTCTCGTGCTCCTCCCAATGGTATGGGTAGAGTGAGTAGAAGGTGTTATTTGGCACCAGTCGACGCCGCATCCGGCAGGGACCTTCACACGGCTCCAACTGCCATTTGTCAAGCCGAGAGCCAACCGAGGGTCCCCAGAGGCCTCGTTCTCTGAGAAGGTCAGCTTCCATGTCGGTCCATTCCTCCTCAAGCATATTTTGAATGCTTTGTTCACCCTGCACATCACAATACACCATTGACACTTCCTGTACACATGCACACAATGCCTTTAATCGAGTAGGTAGTGCTCATCTTGTCCACAGAAGTGTAATGTTGGATAAAAGCTAATGCTGAACTTTAGAAGTTACAGATTACTATAATAGCAAAACTGTGTTTACTATGAGTGGGAATTTACCTCGATATGCACAAAGTAATAGTGCAGCCCTCATCTTAAAATAAGAGTATGCAGACAATTTAGGCCTTAGTTATTTTATAACTTGGTTTACACAGTTCTTCAGCTAAAATGTAGGGTCGGTAGGGTCGAGAATATAATTAAATATAATTTCAATTTTTAGAAATTATATATTTTATGATTTGTTTTCGGATGTTCCATGGAAAAGACAAGGGTAGGTGGGAGGAAATAATATAAATCCCGGACCAGGAGGATCTAAGAAACATTGAAGATGGAAGACCATTCAAATCAGGATGCGCATGTTCACTGTATCATCTGATGTGAAAAAAAATAAAGAAGGATTAAAACTTGTTTTTACAATATAGTCTGGCATGTTTTTCTTATGAAACCTGTTGGATCATCAAACAAATGGAAACAATGCTGAGAAAATTACTGTCCAAGTCATGGATGTGTGTGTGCACACCAGTGCATAGTGCTGGATATGATTTAAAAAAGGTGTCTACTAGGAGTCAACACGCTCAAAACGGTCAATCAGAGCCATAACCAGCTCTTACTTTTCAGCGGCATCTGATCGTACCGTCTCCCCATTCCATGAGCACATCAAAGGCTGATTTCTGGTCCGTTGAAGGCTGAATATCAGCATCTCGCAGGGAAACTTTGATGTACTTGGCAGCGAAATCTTTCAATATGAACAGTGGTGTGCAACTTTCGACGGAAACAAAATCGGCACGATCGAGAGTAGCCTGCGAATTATGCCTGCTGCTGCACTGAATTGATGCAATCGTTCGGCCAGAATATTCGTCGTCAAGATGTTGCATGATTAAATCACCAAAACAGTCACTCAAATTTATACGCTGACATACTTCTTAACAATCACTTTCACCCCAGGAAACCACAGTCAATCTGAACCACGCTGGCCACTGCTCAGACGCCATGACCGAAAACTACTGCGCAGTTTGGTTAAAGGTGACTCAGCATTTTGGTGCACGCGCACGAAATTATATTTTGAAAATAAATGCCGACGTTTACATTTTGGGGTTTGAAACTTTTGCACCTTCGGCGGAAAATTTATAAATATAAAAGGCTAAAAATGTGTTTTATATTTATATTTCATTTCGGCAAATATACCGTCGGCGGATCTGTAAACCAAGTTATAAAATAACTAAGGCCTTACACCGAAAAATGCGAAACATCATTATGAGCATGTGGAGGTCATGCTTCGTTAAACACAGGCAAAAATTAGAATGGCACTCAGTAACGCACATACCTCCGACAGGTTGAGCAGTTTACTTTTGTAGCCCAATGATAGGCCGGATTTGCATCCGGACCTTAACCAAAATCTAATAAATTTGTCCTTGTCACATACCCAACCTGCCCACCAAGTTTCATCCAAATCCATCCATAACGTTTTGAAATATAGTGCAAAATATTGTTTTTGGTCCCATCGCTCAATGGTGAAAGATCACTGAAAAAAAATATTTTTAATTGTATCCGGATCAAGATCTTCACCAAAATCGAATCAATTCCTCCTTGTCACACACCCAATTTGTCCACCAAGTTTCATCTGCGAGATATTCTGCTCACAAACAAACAGGGAAAATATGTAACCTTCGTCCACTTTCAGTGACGGAGGTAATAACTCTGTTTCCTTGCATGAAACTTCGCTATAAGGAGCTAGATTTCAAACATGAAAACTGAATGCTCACCAATGTCAACATAATTCAGTATTTTAGCCACTTTATTACCTCCTCCCATTGGTTGAACCGGCTTTCAACCAAGTCTCGAACAACAGCAATATGTGTGAGTGTCCAAGCAGCAGCATCCTTTAGCAGAAAAAGTAAAAATAAAATTGTTGTGAGATGATTAATCATTATAGTAAATTATTAAATTTCACTTTAAATAGCTCAGTAAAAAAACCCAAAAAAAACAGATCAAAATTCACAAGGAACCGAAAATACAAATAAGACAAGGATATACTAGACTGTATTTTGTGTTAATCCTTTCATTTTCAGACCATTTCATAATCAAGGTTCATCATCAGGTTTCAGAGAATTTTTTTTATTACTGTGCTAGTTTAACTGGAAGGTTTGGTGGCACCTGCAGGGATATTCTGTTCTTTGGCTTGAAACCAGCTTTGTGCCGCTGTTTGCTCGACAGTTTGATGAAACCAAAAGACCCCATAACCCAGAATCGTGCCCGGCGTGCTGAGGCCATGTGCTGGTCCGCTTTAGCACTCTGCTTCCGCTCCTGGCCTGTCATATTGGAGCAAGGGATACAGAGATTCATACTTTTAGCGAATGAATAAAGGATGAAGTATTTTTGCAGAAACAACAAAAAAAGTAAAACAAACTGCATCATGAAAAAGTTTCATAATTTAGATAGTGACCCTACCTAAAAACACTTGCCAGGCCCGTACTGCAGGCTCTGATAGAAAGTGCCAAAGACAAGCCAGATCATCACTCTTTGCTAATGGTGAGCCACTTGCTATTTGTGGCTCTCCATGACTGTGGACATGCATCTTGCGGGTAGGTCCCCTTGGGCTAGCCCTGGGTCCTGGCGACTGATCTCTTTTGAGTGCAGAGCTTGGAAGACCAAGGCCCCCTGGCACCAACGCCTCCAACAAGTGCCTCTTGTTAACTTGCAGCTCCTTCCAAAGGCACAGCAGGAGCTGACACAATTCATGGTCTTCTGGGATCACTTGTAAGTAAAAGAAATACCAATACAAATCAGATGGATAAACACAGATAGAACCATTAGATGCCTCAATATCAAGTCAGTTGAAGTTTTTGATTTTTCAACTTTATATACAAATTTGGAATTTAGTACGAGTGAGGGTGGGATTTACTCTTAAAAGTAACTGATAAGGTTTTTAACTCTTTTGATAAGTTTTTGTTTGTCAGGTTTGATAGAGCATTCTTTTCTGAAAAGAAATACTCACGTTTTCATTGTTTTGATAAGCAGAAGTTTGAGGATGCTGTTAATTTTATACTTTTGTGTCTTTTTGTGGGATCATGTTTCCACAGGTTAAGGTTATTCCCATGGGTGGGAACTGTAGCCCCCTACTAGCAGATATTTTTCATATTTTCTGTGAATTTTTATTTATGCTGAAACTGATGAAGGAGAAAAAAAATTAGGATGAGCTAAAATATTATCTCATACATGTTGTTATATTGATGATATTTGTGTGGTGAGCTTTAATTTTTTTGATAGGCAGCTTCACAAGATTTATCCAGATAGTCTGACCGCCAACAGGAGAGGTAATGATTGTGCAGTTGCTGCACATCTGGATGTGTTGGTAAGAGTTGGACAGAATGGTTTTAGTACAAGTGTATAATCATAAAGTTGATGATTTCAATTTCCCTGTAGTCTTGTACACCTTTCCAGGTAGTAATGCATCAATTAAAATGGGTTCCAATGTCTTTTCATCTCAGCTACTTAGATTTACAAGAATTTGTTCAGTAAAGGATGATTTTGTGGAATTGTGCTGAGAAGGTTTTTCCATGTAAAAGAGGATATTTGGCTGATTGTTTGATCAGGTCTTGTGAGAATGTCTTTGGACTCCATCGTCATTTTTATTTAAGTTTGGTTGGTTGTCTGTTAACAAGTTCCTATTGCATTGCATATAATAATAATTAATTATTTTAGTGAGGTAAATTCTTTAATTAACATTATTGATTAAGCATGTATATATATATATATATATATATATATATATATAGTATATATAATAATATATATATAGTATTAAATAATGGAGGTGTTAGATGAAAATACATTAAATTATTTTTATAAAATACATAATAGTTAACATGAATATAATTTCTTGGTGGTTGGAGGATACACAGTGCATCATGTTAAAATCGGTTGTTAAGACAGTTTGAATATTTGAATGACAGTTTGAGTCTATGGTTACATCGAGGTGCTGTGTAATGGACATGTCTACAAGGTAAAGTGTTTATCGTTTATTTATTATCATATAGAGTGATGTATGATTAAAGTTAGTCATATGTCGTAACCTATCTACAATTCCAGGAATGTGTGTGTGTGTGTGTGTGTGTGTGTGTGTGTGTGTGTGTGTTTGTGACCGCTGTTTCTCGACAACCACTGGTCCGATGTAATTGAAACTTGCCAGGTATATTGCTGGGCCCTGTGGATGTGCCTTTTCAAGGTTTGAATTTAATCGGACAAGTGCTTCCCAAGTTATGCCATTTATTTACCAACCAATGACAAGACACATTGCTGCGTAGGCGTGGCCATGGGAAGAGAACCTCGCCACGTTCCCCATTACGGGTTACAACGTACGGACTTCCGGATAGTGATGACTTGGTGTATTCTAATAATTTCTCGATTTCTTATGCGCATTTATAGATAAACACAATGCCCAATCCATCGTCGTTTCGAGAGCGAAGGAACGCCTGTGTGGTGTTTGAAAGATTTTTTTTTTTTGCACGTACGGCCAAGCACGTACATTTTTTTCTTTTTTTTTTTCCTTCTCTTCTCTGTGTTTTTCTTGCGATGACATTGCGAAAAGGCAAAATACGTTGGCGCACGCGAGAGCGAAGAACGGCCTGTGTGGTTGTTTCTGGCAAGCGGTTTGAAAGTTTTTTTTTTTGCACGTAGGGCAGCACGTACGGGCACGTACTAGTACTTTAAATAAAAGTAAAATTAAATAAGTTTGTATCAGGATATTGCATTGCTGTGTTGACTGACTGTCTGGACACAACTTTGAGGTTGTGGGTACATTGATGTTGAGTAATCTACTGATGTGGACCTGCGACCGGGTTGAGGATCCTCTGTTTGGAGAGGTTCTGGGCTGAAAGGATCGAAACCTCGATGAAAAACAGTGCCAGCTGATGATCCGGGCAGTTGGGAATCAGTAAATTGCTTTTACGTTGAGGTTATAACTTCAAATAAAATAGCTTTTGTAAGTACTTACCAGTACATAATATATCTGTGTTTGTGGTGATGTGTGTGTGTGTGTGTGTGTGTGTGTGTGTGTGTGTGTGTGGTGTGTGTGTGTGTGTGTTTATATATCTATATATATATATATATATATATATATATATATATATATATATATATATATATATATAATATGTAGTGGTGTATGGATGTGTGGGTGTTTTGTGTGGATGTGGATGTGTGGTGTCTGTTTATATCTAGCTTTCTTCATGGGACTACGTGCAGTTATTGGTCTCTATTTTGATTAGAACAAAACAACTAGAAGGGACTCAATGTCGTGACGTCGCCAGATACGCGTTCGCCCACGTTATTACTTCATTATACACACTTGTACCAAGTTTGTTAAATCCTGACCCAGATTCACAATATTAAATAATTTGGCTGCCAGACATGCGTCCAAATCAAGTTAAAATTTAGAACATACACCCCCCCCCCCATGACTACTAATCATAACTGTGACGTTTCCCGTCGATTGATGAAGCGGTTCAAGAGAAATGTTTTTTTAAGATTCTCGTTCAATCCAATATGGCTGCCAAACCATGTGATATATTAATTATTCGTGAAAACCCTGGTATCCCCAAGGATTGGGGAACGTGTGAGTGAAGTTCCCCCTTGATCTGTCAAGCCGTTCTGGAGAAGATGATTTTTAAAGGTTTGAGGGTAAATCTAATGTAGCTGCCCAAACCCATGGAACCAATGCACAATCAACTCAGCGTGGATCAACTATCTTGTACCACGACAATAGCAATGTGCCGACCTACGGCAATCCACTACCTGCTATACAGTTTCACCTCGATCCTCGTTCCGAGCCGTCTCTCAACGAGTACGAGAAAGATCTTTTCATGTTGCCCATAACCCGAAGTTTTTCTTATGAGCACTGAAGACCATCATGTATAAGTCGGAGCTCTGACTATGCTTCTGTTTTTCTTTATTTATGTTTTGTTTGTCTGTTCAATGCACGACATCAACAACAAAAAAATTCCTGCCAGAGCACACTATTTTTCACTTGGAAAACATCATTTGTAACTTCGCTATCTCACGAGCCCCTAATGACGTCCCTTCAGCGCCAAAAATATCTCGCCGCCACACAAACTAGCAAGCAGTCAAGCGCTCACACCACAAGGTCCAACGAGTCCACCTTTTCAGCACAATCAGACTCCACACCGGCGTAATCGCACGCCAAACCCCTTCTATTTTTTATTTGCCAAATGGTCAATGTCATGCATCGCGATCGCTCTTCCACAACTTCATGGACATATAGTCATCGTCATACGCGCGACCCACAGACCTGATTTAATTCTTTGCGAAGCCGCATCTGGCACCCGTTGACTTCATGTCGTTTTTTGCTAGTCGTGCTTGTTCTCGTTTTCTTGTCTGTAATCACGTAAAATCACCTGCACGAAGGCACAACGTTTAGTCATTGGAAATTTCCTCTGTAACTTCGCATATCAGAGCCCTATAGAGGCCCTTTCAGCGCAAAAATTTGAAGGTCAAAGTCAAAGGTCAAGGTCACTTTGTCGCAAATCAGGGGAGTCGACGAAACCCTTATTTTTGAGTAATTTTGATCGGATCGTCTACAAAACTTCATGGAATATAGTTCATGGTCTGGCACTCAGCTGATAATTTTGGTGGCGATTGGCCTGACCTTCCATGGTTAGCGCCTAAGTCAAACATATTTGACCCCAAGGTCAAATTTCAAGTTTTAGGAACCATATCGTGTAGTACCTCAAATTGAAACACCCCGATGAGTGCTTTCTAGATTATATCAAGCTTGAAACATTATGACGTCATTTGGTGACGTTATGAGAGCAAACGCATATTTTCATGGTTACTCTGTAGAACGAATTCTCATCGGAATCTCTCTCGTAGCCAGATATTCCTCAAGGAGTCGCTCCTGGTGGATAGCAGCTCTGTTCAACCTCAGTGTGACCTTAAAGAAGTCACACGTGGTCACCTTTTGGCACAAATACGGCGTCACCCTAAGATAGGTGACATGGGTTATTGAATGTTTTATATGTTTTAAAAAAAAATGGCTTGGGGTGGGGTTTTCACCAATAAAACGCTCCAAACAGCATAAGGTCATGACTCTATTATCTGTCCGCGTGTTAATGGAGAGATGATGTCCATTTTCGCCAGCGAGAAAAACTGGAACCCTAACAATTCCTCATGGAAAGGCGATCATACCTGTAAAGTTTCGCCTCACATCTGTTTCAGCCGTTTCAGAGAAGGTTTTTGTTAGGTTTTATATTTTTTAAAAAAACGCTTGGGTGGGGTAGACATATGGGGAGAGAAATAAATGAGGATGTGGAGTGATACATGGGGAGGTAGATGGGGATGGAGGATTAAAAGGGGCACTGACGATACGATCGGTCTAGGGGTGGTGGTGGTGGGGGCAGGTTTGGAGGTAGATGGGTGGGAGAGAGACAGGAAGATAGGATGGAGTTGGGGTAGGTGGGGGTAGATGGCAGAGAGACAAATGAAACAGGGGAGGGAGACAGAAACCGGGAGGGGATAAATCGGGGTGAAAGGATAACGAGCGCATGGGGGTGACAGGCTAACATGCGACTTTCAAAATGACGTATGAATGCTAATGAGGCCTTTCACGCATACGCTGTGTATGTGTTTTTAGTCACCCATTTCTGTTCATCCGAGCACTTTTAACCTGCCTTTACTCGAGAAAAATCTCGAAGTGAGTCTTTTTAACATAATTTTCATCATTTAAAGGAAAGAGTGGCAATTTATAAATGGTTAACCATAATTGTTGTATTCCTAAATGGAAATGAGAGTCACTAGAATATAGGAAGTACAAGAAATATCTGTGGATGAGATGTATCGAGTTACTAACATTTCCTATTAATACAAGCTAGTAGCTGGAAAAACTGGAAATTTGGAAGGAAGTGGGCTTGGTGGTGGAGAGGAGGGGTAAGTGGGGAGGGAGCAGGGGGGGGGGGGGGGGGGGTGGATTAACGAGGGTAGAAAAGATCATGGTTTTGGATGGGGGATGATATGAGATGGTGGTGAACTGCTATCTTGAAGACCTGGAGGAAAGAATGATACTGAAGAGAATGTGGCAGTTGGTTCTGCAGGCAGGGAAAAAAAAAAGGAACAGGATTCAGTGTATCAAGGATGGGAAGGAGGGTAGGATAACTGAAGACGAGATGGGGAGAATCTGTGCAAAACATAAGGAAGGTTTCTGTGGAAGAATTCCCAGGCTGAGTTAACATCAGGGGCAGCAGATATAGGATACCGGTCCTTGGGAGAGGGGTGTTTGCACCTCAGGTTAATCTAATATCAGGGGCAGCAGGTGTGGGAGACCAGTCCTTAAGAGGGGGCAGTGTTCGCCTCAGGATGGTACAACCTCAGGCCAATCTGCCGGAGGGAACTGCCAGACGCGCTGGCGCTGAAGCGACTTCCTGAGAATAGCCAGAGAGATGTTCACTCTCACAAGCATATGAACAGATGAACCAATTTGAGCAGAGGACGAGCAAGAGACATTTGTGGGGAAGTTTGTCATCACCAAGTCAAGAAGGGAGGGTTTGCCATTGGGGAGAAATCCGGGTGGGAAAGCTCACAGATCTAGTCAGTCCCATGGAGTCACAGAAATCCTTTTCTGAAGTGCAATGCTGGTAGAGTAGAGGTGTCAACACCCAGCCAATTTTCATGGTGACAATGGAATATCACCACAAATGAAGAAGAGAGGGTTGGGACGAGTGGAGAGAGAGAGAGAGGGAGAGAGAGAGAGAGGAGAGGAGAGAGAGAGAGAGAGGAGAGAGAGAGGAGAGAGAGAGAGAGGACACAGAGAGACAGAAGAGAGACAGAGAGAGAGACAGAGAGAGACAGACAGAGAGAGACGAGAGAGAGAGAAGAGAGAGAGAGAGAGAGAGAGAGAGACAGAGAGAGAGAGAGAGACAGAGAGAGAGAGACGAGCAGAGACAGAGAGACAGAGAGAGAGACAGAGAGACAGAGAGAGAGACAGAGAGCGAGAGACAGAGAGAACGAGAGACAGGGAGACAGGGAGACAGACAGAGAAGAGAGAGAGAGAGAGAGAGAGAGAGAGAGAGAGAGAGAGAGAGAGAGAGAGAGAGACAGAGAGACAGAGAGACAGAGAGACAGAGAGACAGAGAGACAGAGAGACAGAGAGACAGAGAGACAGAGAGACAGAGAGACGAGACAGAGAGCAGAGACAGAGACAGACAGAGAGACAGGTCACTGTTTGGAGGATGGTACAACAAGACAAACAAGAGGTGGAAGCAGAGGAGAAGTCACAGCCAAAGGGAGCTCCTGGGGGTTGGGAGGTGTAATATCGGTATACAGACAGTGAGAAATTGAGTTCTTGATGTAAAGCGCAACTCTGCCGCCAGGGTGGAATTCAGGCCTATCAAATCAGAGAAGACAATAGCCAGCCAAGGAGAGACACTATGGAGTTAGAGAGGTCCTGTGGGAGGAAGGATTCTGTAAAACAGATGATGTCCATTTTGTTAGCAGCGGCTTGAATTGAGAGATCTGTCAGGTTGGAGAGGAGACCTCAGCTGTTCGAGCTCAGAGAGTGATGGACAGGGGAGGGAGCATTGGAAGGGTGTGGGATAGATGGGAGGCTGGAAGGGGAGATGAGAGAGCGATAACTGAGAAGGGGTTGGACGAGGGGGGTGGGAGGATGAGGGCAGGCGCGAGCTGAGAAGGGGAAGCTTTGAGGTGTGAGTGGGGGAAGTTTTGAGGATGTCATATGGGGGGAAGCTTTTGAGGGCTGGGGTGAAGGAGAGACTTGCAGAGGGTGGGGTGAGGAGGAAGGCAGCTTGGAAAGGGTAGGGAGAAGGATGCAGAACCAGAGAGTTGGTTCAAAGCCACCCAATGCTCCCTGTTTATACATTTATCGTTTTAAAAGACTAGTCCATAATATTTTTTTTATAAAGCATTGAGTGGTCTGATCCAAATAATTTTAGAGCAATATATGTATTTGTATATTGCTAATCAGTAAAAAATAGTGTGGTAGATAAAAACATTAGAAAGGAAATAACTTGCACCAAGAACTTTAACATTTTCACGCTCACGCTGACGCTGACGCTGACGCTCACGCGGGGTATCGCTATAGCTCTCTGTTCTTCGAACAGGCGAGCTAAAAAAGGGGGAGAAGTGGAGGATGCTGAAGAGGGGGACACAGAAGGGGTGGGGTTGAAAAGACGCAGGCTTGTAGGAGATGTGGGGAGGGTACTGACACGGAGGGGTTTGACACTGGAAAATAACATGAAGGGGATTTCATTGTTATGCGCAGACGACCTCTGGACACTGGACTTCTCAAAATTCCCATATTTAATAATCTCAGACAAAGATGATGGAATGGGTTGAAGGAATGCCCAAACCTCCCCTTCCACCCATTTTGGGTTAACACCCAAACCGTCAGTTGCGTCTTACTTCCCAGTGTTTAGCATACTTCAATCAATGTCCTGTTTATTTCATCCATAATTTTACATGCGTGCTGCCCTCTTAGCCTTACCATGCTGTTGAGCAGTTTCCTCTTCCACATCAGCAGGAACAAGCACGTGCCAGGAAGAATTACCTGTTTTTAGCTCCAGTCCAAAGCCATCTTCAAACCTGCCTCACAATCATTTCAAGCCACATAAGCACATGGACAACCTGATACTTATGTCACCAGCGAACCCCTTTTTTCTTACTTTTTCCATCCCATTCACCTCAAATCTCCCACCCCACCCACTCCCCAAAGTATCTTTAATTTTGTCACTGGTGAGTTTGAACACAACCATCATAAATTTCATTGTAACAAGGTTTCGTTCACATTTTATGCAAAATTAATTGAGAAAAATATTTAGTGGCTCAGTCACCAAGGATAATGCAGGACATGTAATTGACATATCCCTGGGTAAGCACACCTATTCAGACGTATCTGCAGCAGGCAGTGAATGATGCAGGAAAAAAATTCAGGCTGGTAGTTGGTTGGGCCAAAAAGCAATGGAACATGGCTGAGTAACAAGCGCAGACACTGGCACATGGCTTCTTGCTGCTGTGGGCCATGACGCGAACGTGACAGCAGAAACAGTGTCGTGCGGTTCAGGCTGTTGTACAGGCTGTCCAAGCACAGGCCTTGCGAGCGCTGTTTTGCCTATTAACCATAAAGGTCATGCACAAAGAGAAAAGAAAAAAGAATATGTAGAAAGCAAGTTCCCTTGGCAGCAATCATTCAAGCATCAAATTCCTTGCACAAATCAGGTGTTGAGAAAATTGGGAAAGATTGTTTCTTCGAGACAAGTATTAAATTAAAGTGCCTAAAATATTTTCACAACAGCATTAAGTTTATTTTAAAATCATAAATGGCTACAGGTGGCAGTACAATGCAAAGTGCTTTCCTGTAATATCACTGTGCATTAAAATAAAATAAATAAAAACAGTTAGATGTTGGGAAGCCGTTGCACAAAGCCTACTTTAGATGCTCTGATAATAGCTTACCTTAAACATCATTTTTAATAACGTGTCATTGGACACAAACAGTTTTCCGATTAGGCACAAACCTGAACCTAATTAATGTCATTTGCTTTTCAAACCAAAATGTGTATTAAAACTGCTCAATGACAAAGTAGTAGATGACAGGCCTTTTCATTTCTCATTTGGTTAGAAGATTTGGAGCAGCATTTCCTTTTCAAATACGATCATAGCATTTAATTGCCCATCCTGAGTTGCCCTTCTTCTTCCTCATTCATATACAGCACAAGGCTGCAGTGTGGCTTCATTGGCTGAGGGCGTGGTGGCTGCACCGCTGATGCAATGCTCTCTGCTGGTCAGGGCAGGGATTTGGAATTTGACCAGGGTGCTGGGAAAAGCTTGCCTACTCCTTGTGAAGGACACCATGGGATCTTTAACATTCACCAACAAATGCCGGCAGATGGGACGCCCGTTTAACATCCATCCAAGGAACAGCAGACACTTTGGTGAATCACCCTGCCTGTGAAACACCAGGACAACAGTTTATAGCTGGGTCTGGATTCAAATCCAGGCTAGACAGCTTAGAGGTGAGTGTACGTACCTCTAGGCCATCCTGTATGCGCTGAGTTGCCCTGAGGACATGAGTCAAGCATAAAGTGTGGATCGGCATAAAAGGTAGACGAGAACGGGCAGGGCAGGCAGATCATCCCCTCCCTGAAGAACATTAGTGAACCAGTTGGAGCTTTTTCTGACAATCCAATGATGATGGTAGTTATCTTGAAACTAGTTTGGTCTTGAGAAACCTGCCCTCAGCTGAGATAGAACCCACAACCATTGGGATGTCAATCCAGTGGCCTCATCTTCAGTTTATGGCCGACTTGCGAAGATACGAGACTGGCATCACAAATTGTGAATTCAAGGAGATGATATACTTGTCTTATTTTCACAAAGATTGCAGAACTTAGACCTCCACCCTGCCCTCCTCCACCCAAACCTCGACTCCCCCTATGGATCCTAGAAATCAAATTTGTGGAATTAGTGCTTAAAATCACGTCTTGCCTGTGCAATGAGTTGAGTGATGAATTTGAAGACCAGCTGAGGCTCACGAATGAACATTCTCTGCCAGAGTTTGTCCACCACCTTCTGAGCAAAGTGGAATATTCCATATGCCACAACCATGTAACTGCTGTGGTTTGTACCATTGTCACCTGTTACAGGTGAGGAAAGGAGAAGGAAGAGGTTAAAATAAATGAAGACAAACAGGGACATGACAAATGACAGACAGGCTACAATCTCTAGTGGCAGAGCTTTCTTTGAGCAAGCCAAGTTCTTCAAACTAACCTGCTCTCCAAAAGTGTCCTGAATGTGTGAGCATAAAGGGGGAAAGAAAACAGCCAGGAGAATCAACTTGATAAAACCAAGATGGCATATTCACCATAGGTACAATGTATAATTTACTACAACGCACATTTACAAAAATTAACAATTAAACATCTCAAACGCAAACGGTTGCTTAGAATGCAAAATTGTTTATTTTGTAATCTGAAACCGTGTGCTCTGATATGAATCCACCTCTCCAGCTCCATTGATTATATAATGTCTGCCATCCCCCTCCACATTCAATTACTGTACAAATCTAAATGAACTACCCGTTTGCACTCTTGTCCGATCTTTACTCTCAGACATAAGGAAAGAACCACCTCACCGTTTCAGGTCTGTTCTCAGGTTTTTAATGTGGGTGCTTAAATGATGCTTCATTGTGAATCTCACTCTTATATTTGGTTATTTTAAAAGTTGATGAAACGATTCTCATTTTCCCTTTTCTCCTCCATCAGTTTATGACCTAGAAAGGAAACAGGATTCCACCAGGAGCTACATTTCCCTTGTGCACACGACTGAGAGTCACATCTGGTGAACGTTGACGTGAAATCTAGGAACGCAACGGTCTTACGGATTAAGATGAATGGCGCGTTCTGAGTTTTTACATTTTGAACCAAAAATCCAGCTGCATTTTCTTCAATATTCCGCATGTCTTGTTATAACACGAGTTACAAGAAGAAAAGCACCTCATCGAAGAAAAACGAGTCATATTTCCTGTGAAATTCCAAGTCTGAGGAAAATAACCAAGTCTCGAGCCTGAATACCACGTCCATGGGCAAAAGCTATGCCACACAAGAGGTGCTTACATCTTTCCGCAGCGATTTCTAACGCTTCATCTTGCAGGTGTTGCAGAGATTGGACACCATGAATGCAAGTATGATAACGGTCCAACACGATGTTCAGCGGACTAATGCGACATTAGCAGAATGACAGCATTCTACATCAGACTCCAATAGATTGTCAAACTTGGAAAGCGAAGCATTACCCAGCATGCACAGGGAGAGTAAGGAAATTGAGGAGAAGCTGGTGAATGCCATGACGGCCATGGAGATTTATGAAAGAAAGCAGAACTTACTGTTTTACAATATACCAAAGAAAACGCCAGAGAATGCCAGAGAAGAGGTGTGTGACACCATTATTCAACTTGGCTTTACATCAGAGGAGACTTCGTCCATGCCATCGGTAAATGCGCATCATCTGTCTCGAAAATCCCTTCTCAATGACTGGGCGAACCAGTGTCAGACTCCAAACCCCATGATCATGAGATTGGAATCCACGTTTGATAGTGATTCTGCTCGACACGCGTTCGAGATTCAGGTTAAACTACAGGAAACTCACTTCCCATTCTCCATTCATACAGATTTGCCACTAAAGCTTAACGCAGTTCGTTACAACCTTGACAGAATTGCCAACAATCAACAAAAGAATCATGGCAAATCTACTCGAATCCGGCTTGGAAGTACACAACTGATTTTGGAACAGTGTGATGAAGGTAAACTACAAGCACTGTGCAAAAAAATACGCTGACTCGTTTGAAATTAAGACGTGACAAGAATTTCAGCTTATTTTTCCTTCCCGACTCTGTGTACATTTATTTATTACAATGTATGCTGCAGTGGTTGGATTTTCATTCATTTGTTTATAACACAATTGTCCACTTCTGAAGCAATTTTTTCCTTTCTTTTTTTTCTCTTTATAACATTATATATTTACCTATTATAAATATATATTTATATATCTATAAGAGGAAAGGAATTATATATTTACCTCCACCACCAACGGTGAAGGAGGTAATGTTTTCACCCCTTTCTGTCTGTTTGTTTGTTTCTTTGTTTGTCTGTTTCTTTGTGCACAGGATATCTCAAAAAGTTGTGGACAGGTTGGGTGTGTGTCAAGGATGAACTGATTAGATTTTGGTGAAGATCCGGATCCGACAATTATAATTTTTAAAGTAATTCTTCACCATTGAGAGATTGGGCCAAAAACGATATCTCAAAAAGTTGTGGACGGATTCGGATGAAACTTTTTGGACAGGTTGGGTGTGTGACCACGCCAAATTGATTAGATTTTGGTGAAGATCAGAATCAGTATCCGACGATGAGAATTTTTAAGTGACTTCACCATTGAGAGATAGGCCTCAAAAACGATACATCATATCACATGATGTTTTGAAAATGTATTGGGCCAGATATGTTCTCGTGGATCAGGCATTTCGGGGCGGAGGTATGCGCTCTACCGAGTGCCCTTCTAGTTTTGGTCTGTAATACTTGCTTTCAGAACATTTCACCAATTAATCAACTTGATTTCGATGACTTTAATGCATGCAACTGTCTCAGATATGCAATCTGATCATGGTATAAATATTGACCGCTTGGAAAAGTTGCGAATTGCATCATTTGATAATTATGATTTTTCTGGAAATGAAGGATTAGATCCAGACAGAAATGTTTTTGTTGATAACATTGATGAATCACAGTATTATTCCATAAACAAGTTTTCAGAATGTTTTGGTCATGACACCTGTGACTCCAAGTTTTGTTGCGTGTGCACATATTATTTCCAGCAGTATTTTCAAAAATACTGATGGCATTTTTGATTATTTGAATTTGTTAATTTTTAGATTTGATGTCACAAGCTTTCCTGAAACGTTGCTGAAATAAAACGCGTCGATTCCATATATGCCAGGTTATTCAATATTGTGTGAAAAGAGTGGAGGTGGTGTTGCTATGTACATTCAAAACAGATTTCATATGTTGAATGTGATGATTTAACATTGAATGAAAATTTATGTGAATATGATATAAACAATTTAATTCAGTATTTTTTTGATATATTTATTGAGATTCATCAAGACAATGGCAAAAACATTATTGTTGGTGTAATATATCAAGCCCCGGATGTAAATTCTGAAAAAATTATTGATGCCTTGGATACACGATTGGTTGGAATATCTAAAGAAAATAAAAAATGTTTTCATTATGGGGGATTTTAATGTAGCTTTTTTTAAATATGATATAAACAATTTAATTCAGTATTTTGTGAAGACTTTATCGAGTAATTTTTTGTCCCCTTGATTACAATACCTACACACATTACAAGTACAACAGCTACCTTGATTGATAATATCATAACAAACCCATATGATTTATCTACCACCAGTGCCTTATTGTACTGTGATGTTACTGACAATCTACCGGTAATTCAAATAACATAACTGCATCATAAAACTACACCGATTGGAGAAAAAGATCATTTTAATCAAAGAATTGATTCGGAATGTATTACTCTTTTACAAAATAATTTGAGAAAGTCATTGTGGTGATATTCTCTCAGAAGACCCCAATGAAGCATATGGTTTATTTGAATCTAAAATGCATGTCTTATATGACAAAAAATTTCCACTTTGTAAAATTATAAATAGAAAGAGGAAGTTAAAATCCTGGATGACAGATGGGTTATTACAATCAATAACATATAAAAATAGACACTTTATAAAGTATTTCTGCATAAACTGAGATTTAACGAATCAAAATATAAAAACTTTAGAAATGAACTTGATGCATTAATATGTAAAGTAAAACTGAAATATTATGAAAATAAATTATTTCACTATAAATCAAATATGAAGTAAACCTGGTCTATAATAAATACTGTGATAAATAAGAAAAGAAAAGATGACTCGAAAATTAAAATGAATTGTAATGGGGTCATGACAAATAATACACAACAAATAGCTGATGAATTTAATGATTTCTTTATTGGAATACATCCATCGTTAAATAACAGGATTCCAACCAGCCAGGTTGACTTTGACTATGACCTTCATGCTCCTAACCCAAATTTGTTGCATTTATACCCCACAACAGAGGTGGAAATTTGTGATATTGTTTACTCTTTTAAAAACGACAAAGCCTATGGCTTGGATGGATTTAGCCCGAAGGTGATAAAATCTGTGATGAAACAAATAGCTCGGCCAATGTGTCACATTTGTAATTTGTCATTGAACAAAGGGATATTCCCAGGAAAATTAAAAATAGCAAGAGTTACACACCAGTGTTTAAAACTTGGGGGGAAAAAAAGAACTTAAAATTATAGACCAATTTTGGTACTTCCTGTATTTTCAAAATTGTTAGAATGAATTGTGCATACAAGGTTGTTTAAATTTCTGGATAAACATAAACTTATTTGTAAAAATCAATATGGATTCCAAAAAGGCCATTCTACATGAATAGGTCTGATTTACTTCAACAACAAAATTATAGATGCCGTTGAAAACAATTGTTATGCTATTGGGATTTTCTTTGATTTCAGGCTTTTGATGCCATTAATCAAAATATTACACTGTCAAAATTGTATTTTGGGTGGTAGCTTATGATTGGTTTACAAGTTATTAAGATAGCCGCATCCATTGCACAAAGTATCAATCTTTATCTGAATTTAACAAGATTACCTGGGGAGTTCCTCAAGGTTCACTTCTGGGTCCATTACTGTTTACATTATATTATTAATGACGTTCACACATCTGTAAGCTCATTTTCTTTTGTTTTATATGCTAACGACACATGTTTTGTATAATGATAATAACCTAGAATCATTAACTACTCTTGTCAATGAAAATCGTTGACAAATGCATGAATAGTTTTGAGCAACTAGACTATCTGTTAAAGCAAATAAGTGTCATTATATAATTTTTAGTAAAAAAGAGAAACTGTTTAGATTTAGACCAGATTAAGATCCTAGTGAATAATGAAATAATACGAGTTCAATCGACTAAATTTTGCGGTGTTTATACTGATAGTCAATTATCATGGAAATTCCATATTCGTGAACTTAAAAGGTTTCCAAAGGTATTGGTATCATTTCAAGGCTGAAGTGATTTCTCCCTCAAAATATAATCTGACTGTTATACTTTTTTCCTTGTACTTCCTTATTTATCAAATTGGACTCTTGTATGGGATAATTCATTTCAGTTGAACCTTAATAAATTATTTGTTTTGCAGAAAAACACATTCAAATAATATATGGGATGCCACCTGGATCTCAAACCAATCAATTGTGTATCACCTAAAGTTACTAAAACTGTTCGATCTCACACTTCATCAACAAGGTATTTTTATGTATAAATGTGTGAATAGACATCTCTATTCTCATTCATGTAATCTGTTCGTTTTTAATTGTGATATTCACTGGTACACTACCAGATCAATTTCTGGTATTCATCTCCATAAGCATATAACTGTGTCTTCTCAGCCTGACAGGCAGCTTAAAATTGAAAATGCTTCCTCATTGGAAATATTTATGCATATGTTTAAGAAATGCTCGATTTCGTGTTTCGATTCATAACCGCATAACTACTCTGATTGATTCAAGTCCATTTTTCTTTTTCCTGTGTTGCCTTTAATTACAAATCAAAATTGTATTCTCATGTACTTTGTACTTCAACTACCTTGGTTTATTGTTTATGTAATTTGATTGTATTGTTGTGTGTAATTTGGTGTTTTTGCAACGGGTCCCCAACACAAGCAAATTGCTTCTCGGAATTGAAGCCACCTTCTGTTAATGTTTTGTATTGTATTTGAAGAGGGGAATAAATGTTGTTGATCGATTGACCGACTTTCCTTTTGAAAAATCAAACTGATGAGCCTATCTCCTGTAAACAAAAGGCAGAACATGAAATGACTGAAACAAACCAGATGGGGAAAGAATATAGCTTCTGGTGAATATCAAAAAGGAAAGTAAAGGGAGCAGTGGAACTCAAGTCTTCATCACTATTCATATTACTTCCCTCGAAAAGAGGTGGAGACATCTAAACAGCAGAAAATGAAGAGTAATGTTTCCATAACAATGCTATATTTCTCAAAAAAAAATAACTCGGGCAAGAAGTTAAAGGCTTACTGAGGGCATCTGCAGACATAAGGTGGTCCATAATTCCTTGGAGCAATTCAGACTGAAACTCTTGCTTCTGTTGTACACTCCCCTGTTCAGGGCCAGCCTAGAGGGTGCGAGGACAAAACAGTTTATTTTTTTTTCCTTTCTAAGGGTTAGGAATTGTGAAATAACATTACTGAACATGGTTACCTCACACAAAGGGAGCCACATTGATTTTTTACATAATGCTTAGAACTAGAGAGCTCAGAGAACACCTAACCTAATGCAGTGTTCAAGTATGCAATTCAACAGAAATAAAATAACGATTTTAAAGGTCATATAAGAAATAATTCCAGAAGTTTAGCACCGTTGATGCAGTCTTATACACCACCTTATACAGTATAACATGTCAAAGTACTGGAAAACTGGAGGTTCTTGGAAGTGACAGAAGGCGATTTGTGTTCTACAGTGTTGAAGTACATTCTTAAATTTAAATAAAACTAGCATAACCCACGCTCTGCGTGACATGTTGGGGTGGGTGTGTTTGAGAAAGGAACTGATGCAGAGTATCAGTAGTAATTTTACTTTAATGCAGTAAGTGGAATACGATTTCACTGTTTCAGAACCATTTTATTTACTTTTTTTGTACCATGCACCTCATATGGTCTTTGAGATAATGTAAGCCGAATATCACGTTACTCGAGCGCAGAACAAAGTCGAAGATAGCGCGACACGAAACCACAAACTCGGAAATAATATATAAGATAAGGATTGCAAAGGTCATATAAAAAAATTAAAAATTCTGAAAGTTTTCTGCCGTTAGTGCTATCACACCACATTATTTTACATGTTACATTAGTTCTTTGTAGCTGTTGTTTGTGTTCTTTATGACGTCTTTAAAAACAGTAAGTTTCCTGTTTGTAATTATTTTCAATTTTCATTGACTGACAGACAGGCAGACAGAGTAAAAATATTATCTCACTCCTCTTTGCACATGTACGATTGGGACGAATTCAGAGCCAAACTACTGCTAAACTACAGGTTTGTTTTCTGATTCATGTTCCGATTTGTGCTCAAAATATAACATTCAATTGAAATCAAGTTGTTTGTCGATCATAAACTGATGTTTGTGGATGGACAGATGGATGGATGGACAAACGGACAGTGAACCAAATGCTGAACTGCGCTTTTCGCTTTGCGTGCATGGGTCAGTAATAACATCCATACTCTCAATCATGAGTCCAAAAACGTTTCAAGGCGAGAACAAATCCTGGACGATTCACGGTCTATGCAGAATATGCAACTAAAGATGCAAGAATTTGTAATTTAGTCAAGGTGCTGACGATAACTTGCCTCCTTTTCACACTGTTATCTTTAATGTTTACCAACGAGTGTTAGCAGACGGGTCCTCCGGCTTAACATTAATCCGAAGGACAGCATACAATGATGTATCGCCCTGCCTGTGAAACACCAGGGTGACAGTTTATAACTGTGTTGGAACTCAAACCCAGACTGGAGAGCTCAAAGGTGAGTGCACATAACACTGGGCTATCCTGCCAACCCTGAAGGAAGGGAAAGGGCATTTATGGAGCATTGGAAGTGGGGATTGGGAAGCGGGCGGATTTGGGTATGCAACACAGTAAACAGCTAGCCCCTTAAAATGCATGAGTACCCTTTCAGTCTACCCACATCCATGTACTAAACCTCTGACCTCCAACAGCAGGTCAATAAGTGGGGGCCCTTGCTTGTTGCTCGACCCTTGAAGAAGACTGTCTACTGCAATGGTTCGCAATAGATCCATCACCAGCTTTCGCCCAGGATGGGTCGAAAGTGCTTTTTGGGTCTCCATCTGCTCTCCCCCATCTTGTTTCTGCAAATCTGGAGACTCAGGACCAGAGTCTGTACCTTCCTCTGGCAAAGCTTCTTCTAACTGGTCTGGTCCTTCATCCTGTGCAAGAATGTGAGACTCATTCAAAATAAAGATGAGAGTGAAGAAGGGAAAGAGAACGAATCTCCTTTAAATGTACACATAAAGAACACAAGTAACATGACAAAAGCAACTAACTACTGTTGTTTACCTCTTCTGTGGCAGGAGGAAGGCTGAAGGGAAATATGGAGGCAGCAAGGGCACTGAGGAATTCTGGGTGCAACCACGCAGACATCAGGCCAGCAACATTGTGGTAAAGGTACTGCAGAAACTGCAACACCGTTACTGGGTAGTCCACCAGCCAAGATCCATCACTGTCAGCCTGCAGTGGCTGAACGGAAACATCGGCATGAAGAGGACAGTCAAAAACATCGGCTGTTTCAAGCTAACTTGATTATGAACTGTGTCACAGAACCCATGTTGACTGGTTGTGTTATTTAAAGGGATGAAAAAAAAACAAAAAAAAAAGAGGTGGGGATTGAACCTGTCCAAGTGTGAAACGAAGTATTGACAGCAGCACAAGTAGTGGTTCTAGACAAGGTGAGACAATGGTTGGTGGAACTGAGAAGATCGTTGGACGCATCCCCAAGCTAAACCTCCAGATAGAGTCCAGATCCAACTGCAAGTTCACAAGGAAAAAAAGTAGAAAAAGACTAATGCAAAAAACAAATACATTTCAACATCCCACTGAGTGAGAGTAATTTTCCATCAACCAAAACATTGCAAGTTAGCAGGGAGATCAGATGAGGATAAGGCCGAACCAAACAACCAATCTCGTAAAGGGCTCGTGCGATTTCGATTTCACCCTCACGATTGCAGATTGAACCCCCAACACATCTCTGACTAAAATTGTTATTCGGGTGCAGAATTTTTCAGATTATACTCCACTCTGCAGAACCCAGTAGCATATAGTTCAAAAGCAGACACTCCACCAGTGTATTTGAATGTCCTTTCATGGTATTGTCCTTTGGGTCACAATAATAGAGGAAACCATTCCTTTTTGGCAATCATGCTGTGTATCAAAGATATGGCTAAATGATTTTGCAACATATTTTCCATCAAATCACCTCATTCAATGATTCGAGCAAATAAAGCACCCCCTAAAAACAGTAGAGATCAATGGAAAGCATTCATCTGAGTTATCCCTTCCAGAGGTAATGCATCTCTGAGTTCAAAATGCGTGATGATGTAGGACAGGGGTCGGCGAGCCATATCCGACTCGACGACGATCCCAATGTGATCGCTGAGCCTGAAATTTTATAAGTACAAATTAGTACAAATGATCAAATAAAGAGGCCTCACACTTAATTCAAAATATTACATTTGTTTATAAAACATTTATAAATGACCACAGGTAATGTGGAATATAGTCATTAAATTTAGATCCACCTTCCGTCCTTCCCGCTCATCTTATTGCTGTTGTTGCAGGCCTGTCCCAGAGCTGTATCTCTGGCCTGTCCTGCACTAACAGGCCCACAGCCCATGTACAGATGACAGATGTTATTGTTGCTTGTATTCCTGAGTCTGTAGTTACCTCCATCACCGAAGGTGGATGGAGGTTATGTTTTCACCCCTGTCTGTCTTTGTTTGTGAGCAGGATATCTCAAAAAGTTGTTGGGTGGATTATCACAAAACTTGGTGGATGAGTTAGTTAGGTGACACAAACAAGCTGATAAGATTTTGGTTAAGATCCGGATCCAGATCCAGCCTATCAGTGGGGTACAAAATGTAAACTGTTCAGCCTGGCAGAGGTATGTGCTCCACCGAGTGCCGTTACAGTTTCATAGAGTTTTGATTGGTCAAGACGTCTTTTAATCAGACCATCTGTGTATGTAAGAAATTTAATAATTTCATCTGAGTTTTTCCTGAAAGTTTTCTGGAATACCAAATCTTTAATAAAGACTTGTTTGTTGCTTGAGCTTTGCATGAACAGAAAACGGCAATAGAAGTACAAGATAAACTTAACATTTTGACTATTTCACAATTACACTTCCACATTGAAGGAGGCTATGTTAATTGTGTTTAAATTATATAATTGGATCTTTGTGCACCAACTGCCCAAGATTTTAATTTCATTTGGCTCTTTTGCACAAAAGGTTGCCGACCCCTGATGTAGGAGGTACCTGAACATCAGGTGGAATGCCATGAAGCGGGCGATTCAAGAACAACGCAAGCAGGAGTACATAGATCTGTGGCTGCTCCGAGTGGTGTGGTAGCGACGAACAGAGGACCGAGAAACCTGGCAGCATGCACACTTCAGCGTTCACTTCTTTTGACGACTTGCCTCCAGGCCTGTTTCCATATTCCATGTTTAGGCCTACAAAGCAATACAGTGAATCAACCGATTATTATTTTCAACAAAAGTGAGAGACCGACAGGGTTACAGAAAACCAAATATTGTGAACTTTCGAAGATGTAAAACAAATGCAGGTCATGCAACTGCCACTACGGTTTTGTGAGAATGACAAATCATTATTCTTGAACTGATAAATATAGTTTGAAACATGTGGGGTGTAAGTAGTAGGGAACCTGCTTTTGCAATCATTGTTGTAAATATCACTTCTGCACAAATATGACATGGTTACATGCACACAGTAACATGGTCACAAACTTGCGATTATAATTATTAAACCGACCATGAGGAGCCAAATAGCTGCATTTCTTTCACCACCACCTCTCACGTTTATTGTCATTTTCATATTTACTGAGTCTCTACAAGTCTGGAGGGCATCTCACTCACCACCCCGGGTGGGTGCGAAGTACTACAATGGCAGATAAAAGATGGCGAGACTCGTAGAGGTGTGACTCTCCCCCTAGCCTTTAAGATTCAGAACATGGGGGGTGTGCCATGTGGAAGTGGGGGAAGGGAGATCGTGTCGACACCATAGGCAGGCATGGAGTGCTGCAACAGCAGAAGGAGGACTATGAGACTTGGAAAGGTGAGACCCACCCCTGGGTTTTAAGAGATTGAGCGCCAAGAGGGGCACACCTGAGTTCAGAGATCAGTAGAAGAGTATTGAGCAGCAAGTGGTCATCAGTTGAGCAGTGTGCCTGGCTCAAATGGACAGTGGGCTCAGGGAGAAAAGAACAGTCCTCAGTGGAGTGCTGAAGAGTTCGGCCCTGCGAGTGACACTCGGAGTTACATCTAAAAGGGAATCGGCTCTTCCCAACGGCCCTGAGTGGTCAGAGCACAGGCCGTGTGGTCTCCAGCAGCCATCTTCATTCCATAGGGATATTCTTTTATCTCTTATTCTCACCGCAGAACTTTTTATTTGCATCCCTGCATTCCCATCTGACCGTCTATGTGTAAAAGGAATTGTATCCATGTAACTAGGATAGTATTTAGTAGTCTGGGAGACACACGTTAAGCATGGTGTTGGCTTAAGGTCTTATGATCTTGTTTGAGCCCCTGTTGTCTGTAAAATTAACACCAGGTGGGTTAACTCAGCCTGTCATCCTTCCAAGGTCAGTGAAATAAGTACCAGTACCCTGGTAATACTAATAGGAGGCACTGCAGCAGCGGCACAGCTGCACCCCCAGGAAATGATGAAACCAGCAGCCACAGGCTGCACATGATAGCTAGCTATACAAGTTTGTTTTATTAAAAATAGAATTGAAAGTGGGGTCAATTATCAAACTTGAACTAGACAGCTCGAAGGTAAGTGGGTGACTTCTGTGACACTGATGGAATAAGATGCCATTGGAAAATAAATAAAGAAATAATTATGGTCACCAACAAAAAGAGCAAAAAAAATTGACAATAAAGGCCAACAAAAGGACAAAAAAAAAAAAGACATCTTCAGCTTTACCTGTGATGTGTCCTGGAGAAGTGTGATCACCAAGAGGTCGATTGAGCCATCCCCCGCCAGGTGTGCCTTCCTGAAACCGGCGCAATATGGGGGAATGTGAGATGAGTGCTGCCAGGAGGCGAACTCCCAGCACAGCAGTCGATGGGTGAACATGTGGCTGAAGGAACAGCAGAACCCAGTCAAATCCCAAAACTCTGAGGATTTCCTCGCAAGTCCTGCATCCAATCACAGACCAAAGTGACCCTGTCAGCCAACAATTTTAATAAAGGCAGCACCATGAGAGTACAGAAACACCTGAAGAAGTGCCTGCAATATCAGTTATATCAACTACACGGCATGGTGATAAACTTATGCTCTCTCCTCCACCTACCTCCACCCCACCATTATACCTAAACACCATGTCAATATCTCATGCTTCCAGGTAACTAGTGCATTTCTTTGGATCTCTACGTACAGCAGTGGGATCTTGTGAGCATGATCAATAGTTCTGTAGTTCCAGTGACACCTGTGGGTCCAAGGTGATATTGGCAGCATGATTTCATCACATCAAATCGATGCAAATTCTTATTCTCTTAATTCTCCTTCATTGCATCCCTCACGGAATGTCTTTAATCGCATCTCTGACTTAAAACTGGAAAAAAAAATCCCAGTTTGCAATGCATGTGCGTGTTCCATCAATTGTCCATTTGTTTTCCAACTTCAGTGCCAATTCACCCCACCTCCTTAAATGTACCTTCTCCTAACTCCTCCCTCACCGGTTATACCGTCCTTACCCCTCCCATCTTTCCCCTCCTCCTACCTCCGCTCTTAGTACCTCCTTCACTGTCTTCTGCTTTAGTATCAGCTCCTCCTCTGGTGTCTCAAACTGTGTGGTATTCTACCATTTGGAACGGCTCCATTCTAACCAAACAGATATCTCATGCTCTCAATCAGTACAATCCTCAACATCTCAAACATGCTCTTTCTTTCTTCTCATCACACCTCCCCCTCTTCCCAACCCCTCAAATCTTGCATCTCCCCCTGCCCACTCCCTTCTTCACCGTACCACACTACCAAGTCTCATCCCTCCCCTCTCCCCATCTCTCCCATCACCCTCCTTCCCCTTGGCCTTGCCTGCTCATCGTCTCCCCTCCTTCTCAAAGCAGCCTTCACACTCTTCCCCCTCCGAGCTTCCCCCTCACCTTTCTCAAAAACTCCCCCTCACCCTTCTCCATCAACTCTCCCCTCTCACCTTTCTCAAAAGTTACCGCCCCCCCCAAATCAACTTTCTCAACAATCCTCTGGAAGAAGTCCTTTTATTCAAGCTTCTGGGTCTCACCGTTGCCATGATCTTCCTGGGAAAGCCATATTTCCAAGCTGGCCTCCAAAGCCAGTCGCCGACTGAATCCTCCATCAGGCAAAGTCCTTCCTTGGCACACTTGAGCCCATCCCCATCTCCTTGAGATGCTGCTGTGGAAACCAAGGCATTTAGGATCATTGGTATCTCCCTCGATGAGGCTGAGTCTTTGGGTCTCTTTCTCTCACTGCAGGCAGGTCGGTTGCATGTCTGTCCACTACAGTCTCCTCTCCAGCCTCCCCCCCCCCCCCCCGTTCTATCTGGAAACTGTCCCCCCCCATCCCCCATATTTCCCCAGGGCACTGAAGGTCCACCAGTAACCCCCTTCTGGTAAAACTACCAAAATCACGAATCACTGATCACCATCATTCCCTTTTTTCCTAACTTTGAAACAAACTCCCACACGCTCTTCAATCCCACTCTTCCCTCCAGGTCTTCAAAACAGCTGTTCACCACCATCTTTTATCTTCCCCCATCTAAAACCACAATCTTTTTCTACCCCCGTTCATCCACCCGAAACCCACCTCCTTCAAATTCCCTGCTTTACTTCCTGAAAGTCCCTGTAGCGTCCATTTTGTTTACCCCGTGTACCCCGCCCCATCACTCTCCCTTCCACAGATCTCCAAGTGCCTCTTTTCCCCACTGTTTAGCGCTTCCCTCTCCTGCCCCCTCTTATCTCCTGCTCCCCTTGTTATACGTTGCGTGTGTTAGCTCTTATACGAGCCTCGACATTGTATAGATATATTAAAAAATAAATAAATAAAATCTCTTGAGCCCAGCTCCATGGCAAATGGTCATCCACTGGGCAAAAAGATTCACACAATGCTGCTCAATCTCCTCGGAGGAATTTTAAAAAATTGATTTTGCAACCTTTTGATTTTACCTTTTTCTTGTCACTGCTGCAGTCATTTCCAGAAAGCATATTGTGCATACCTATTTAATGGCTGCTTCAATTTGTTGCTTATCTTTCAATCATTAATGTCAGGTCTTCCATGAACATCCTTTCATACACATTAATTAATCAAAAGGCCTGTTCATCCAAAATGTGAGGAGTTGAGTATCAGCGACAAAGACGACACCGTCATTGCTTCCTTTCAAACAGTGGTACAAGCATTGGTATGTTGAAACTTGAGTTCAACATTCCAAGTTTCTCAATCAGCAGAAGCAAATTAACAACCATGCTGCAATAGTGGAGTCAATAAAACGCAAATCCAAGATTTCTCACTGTGTATTCAAAAGGTTTTTTTCCGTGTGTGAAAACACAAGGTCCAGCATCACACCCAGCAGGCAATTCCGCAGTCGAATAATGTGAGCGCACGTTGGTGGCAATGCCTCACGGTCTGCTGTTGCTGGAAAAGGCAAAGTGATCGGGTGCACAATCAACCATAAAGGATCTTCTCGGCAAGATCAGTCAACAGCCAAAGGAAGATTGGCAAACAAAGAACAACATGAAACGCACACTGTTCACTCTCTTCTTCTTCTTCTTCTTCTTCTGTTCCTTCTTCTGCTGCTTCTTCAGACAACTCAGAAATCAATTCCACTGTCTTCTCAGAGAGGGGTGTCGCAGGTAGAGTCCACGCCAAGAATTGGCCCAAACTAAAAAAAAAGAAAGATCACCATATGCATGTAAGTACATACAGTAATGATCAGATTGCCAAGCATTCAAACTGCAGTCGTGCTGTGGAACTAGGGAAGGCAATTGTGATCAAATAAAAAAAGAAAAGAGTTCATATCACAATAAGATTGATGGTTAACATCATTTGGCATTTAAACCTTAGATTTCAGTAAGACAGCTGCTGCCGATTCAAGTCGAATCCCTCCATACTGTCTGGCTCTCAGATAACCTTCAGAAGGATTCTGCCCCCTCACCCTCCTCACCCACCCACTGTGTTTTGAAAATACTCTCGTCAACAGATAAATCAGCACAAAATTGGCCTTTCGTGCGTGCTCTAGCTCATTAATGCCAGCAAGTCTCACTATACTAAACTCTCTTCAAAAAGGAGTACAAGCAATTGCAATTTGCTCCAGGAAATGGCTTCCTTTTTACACAACAACAGAATCATTGTCAAAAATGTATCATGTTCGATATTAACTGATGGGGTTTCGTCAATGCACAGAGATTCACACAACGTTGCTCAATCTTCAAAGGGAGAAACATCTGTAAACTAGAACGGTACTCGGTAGAGTGCAGACCTCCATCAGGCTGAACAGTTTACATTTTGTATCCCACACATCTGCCGGATCTGCATGCGGACCTTAACCAAAATTTAATCAGCTTGTTCTTGTCATCGACCCAAACTCATCCACCAAGTTTTGTCATAATCTGTCCACAACATTTTGAGCCATTGTGCTATACATCATTTTTGGCACTATCTCTCAATAGTGAAGAATCACTGTAAAAATTCTTGTATCCAGATATGGATCTTCACCAAAATCGAATCATTTTGTCGTCACACACCCAACCTGTCCACCAAGTTTCGTCCTCATCCGTCCATAACCGTGCGATATCCTGCACAAAGACTGACAGACAAACAGACAGGGGTGAAAACAACCTCCGTCCACCTTCGGTAGCGAAGGTAACTGCAATCGCATACATTCACAAGATAAAGCAATGTCGACCCCTGCTCTCTTTCCCTCCATCCACTTTGACCCCTGTAAAATGAAAAGAAAGACACCCTACACATGTTTACTTGCTTTAGTCTATACAGGCTGTGCAAGCAAAGGCATGTCAAGCCAAATATTGTCTTGGCGATGGTTTTAAATATCAAGGTTTGACAATCCAAAACCCTTGATTTCACAAACAATTGTGACCTTTGACTGCTGTAAAATAGAAAATAGAACACTAGACCAAGATCTACCTGCTTCAGTCAGTAGAGGCTGTAGAACAGTATTATTTTGCCAATTGTTGCCTGGAACGGTTAAAATGTAGAGGATATGGTAAGCCAAAGGCCTCAATTTTGAACTTTGACCCCTGTATAATCCCAATAATGACAGATTGCAAATGCTTCTACACATCCCAAATGGGACTGTTGAAAAATAGAGAAAAAAAAAAACATGATTTAACTGAAGAACTTTAACTATACCGCTTGCATATGTAATTCTGTGAATCATTGCAGTGAAATCATCAATCAACATCCAAAGCACAAAGAACCCACAAGCAGACAGATGTTCAAGTCCTCTGACGACACTTTTCCACATCATGGCAACGTTTAAAACCGCACGACACTCAGATGAGAACAGGAAGGGGACTTCAAGGACACGCAAGCCACATTTGGTAGAGTTATGACACATTATGCACAACTGGCACGAAGAAACGTAGAGCACAAGACACAGAGAGTGCAACTTGCGATACCTGAGCAAGTCATGCTTGCTAGGAATGTCTTTAAGCAGCAAAGTGAGAAAATGGGACGTGGCGGCTAGTGTTGCAGGAGAGAGCAAAGATCGAGGTCCAAAAGACAAGGCACGGAGGAGCTTGGGCAGCAGGGCTAACCGCAGCATGCAGCTCTGCACCCATTCGGCATCACTGGACCACAAAATGGAAGAATTTAGAGTTAAGAATACAAACTTGTGCAAGGTTGTTCCGCATCACTATTAAACACAATTTGTATTGTGCTGTATGTAGTCCATTGGCCAAAACTTGTACTGAAGCTGCCTTACACAGAAAATAAAAGAGAAGTATACTAAAAATGGTTAATTGACATTATTACTTATTCGAAAGTCACAAAAACCTAATTGGGAGATAGTTTGAGGATCAGCGACTTTAACCTACTTTAATGACATGAGACACTTCAATTCAAAAGCAAAAGTTTCAAGTTCAGGTTAATCAGCAAAGGACGAGTTAAACAAGATCGAGATGCTCGTGGCACTTCCGAAGCATTCAGCTCATTTGGAAGCCAAATAATGATTGATCACATTTAATTTCAAATGCAGTGCCGTAACTAGGGGAAAAGAAAACCAGTGGGCACAGGTGAACCTGCACCAACCGGTCAAAGCAACAATTTACAAGTACATTGTCAACGGCTGCATTGAAAGCAGAAGCGAACAACAACCATTCATAGACAGAAGCTGAGATTTTGTACATTTGCGCACATTCACCCATTACCTGGACTCAAGGAGGAGCTCAGAAAAGTGTTCCAGGAGTGAGATGTGCAAATCACACAGAGAATAGAACCATATCTGAAAAGCAAGTAACAGGAAATAAGATGTGTAATAGCAAAGGGCTAAGAGATGCTGATATAACTGAGCCTAAGGAGAAAGGAGCTGAATCCAGAGACATTCAAGGGCTCATTAAAGGAGATCTCCTCCCCTCCCTCCTTTTATTCATGTCATATAAACATTATTAAAATTCAAAGGTTGAAGCTCCGTTTTCAGAAATCTTTCCCTCGATTCTTGAAAAAGGCATTCACTTATCGGTGTGCACCTATAATGGGTTTTGCCGCTGTTTCTAGGTTGTCCCCCTCTTTCTCTCCCCCACCCCACACCCTTCCCTTCCCTTCATCCACTTTTTCTCCTCTTCAAAATCCTGGATTCATCCATATCTCTGTCTCTTTCTATGTCTATAATCGCTATCTCACACACCGTACTCTTCACAAAGCATCGGTGCCGCCGAAGCAGCTTCCTGAGCAAGGGTTATACTGGGTGGTTTGCCACAGTAGTGAGGGCAGGAATTTGGAATGGTGCACCTACTCTTCACGAAGGACACTGTGGGGTCTTTAACGTCCACAAACTAATGCTGGCAGACAGGATTCCCGTTTAACATCCATCCGAGGAATGGCACACACATCGATGAATCATCCTGCCTGCAGAACACCAGGGTCGGGATTCAGCTCTATTCAGGTCGGGTGTGCGCGTACCTATTGGCCATCCTGCCAGCCTTGGATTCAGCTCTACCGAGTAACCAAAACTCAGTCACACAAGAAACAGACTTCAAAAATGATATAATTGTTAACAAATGCATATTGGACCAGGATTCAATTATGAATTCAGTCCACCAGATGAATAGTTACTTGAGTGCAGCTGTGTTTATGATGTGATGGGAGTAATTTGGAAGTTGGCCAGGGTACCAGTGATAATCACCTATTCTTTGCAAAAGACACCATGTAATCTTTATGTTCCCAGTTAATGCTGGTGGGTGGCTCCTCAGGTTAAGGCCCATCCGAAGGACAGCGTGTTCATTGATGCAACGCCCAGCTTCTGAAGCACCAGTCCAAAAGTAAGTCATTGGGTCGAGAATCAAATCCAGGCTAGACAGCTCAAAGGTAAGTATGCTACCTCTGCATCATCTATAAACCTCATCTGTTCACACTCCCAAAACCCAGACTGGGTGCCAACCTGCATTCATCCACCCCCCCCTTTTTCTCCCAATTGCGAAATCCTCTTCCTGTATGCATTGTCTCGTACTCCTCGGTTCAGTCTTTCAAAAGTGCTGCACATCACTGCCTTATGCACTCACTCGTATACATCCGTGATCTCTTCTACACAATCATATTCTTTCCATTCTGTTTCTCTCCAAGCCATTCATACTCATTCTTGTGTCATTCCTCCTTTTCTCTATGATTATTTATAGGTCCACATCACTCCCTCCCCCATACCCTTTGGTCATTTGTAAATATGCTGTCCATTTGTTGTTCAGCTTTTCAATGAGCCTAGACCCTCAGAATAAAAAGATATCCTCAACATATAGTTAACGAAAGCAAATGACGAGATGTGTGACTGACATCTGCATACATTTATCAAATAACAGACCAAATACAGCATTGGAGCCATCAGGAGGAACCCGGATAGGTAAAGATAGAATAATCAGGATGAACCTGGATAGGATTCGAGTTTCCACTGCTACTCTACCCTCAAACCCATTCTAGCGCAGCCAAGTGAGGCTGACAAATTTTTTTTGCAAGGATTCAACTCTCTGTAGACACACAGAAAAAGACAGAGAAAAACAAAAAAATAGAAAAAGAAATTGAGAGTAAAATACACCGAAACACAACAAAAACACCATATAGGCCCAAGACACACAGGAAAAGGTCCCAAAACCACGACACAATGCACATGGAATGCGTACAGGACCCAAATCGAAACACAGGCCTTCTATTTATAATGAACTTCATCATCTGGCATGAAGATGATGGCACTTTTGTGATACACTTCAGTTTTGAGGGGTTAAAAAAACACACAAACCACACCACACACACACACACACACACACACACACACACACCATATTACACAAAATCCAAAGCAACAGGAACTTGTTTGCACAAAAACCAACCAAACTTAAACAAGAGATTACGACGATGTCGAAAAACACTCACGTGACCTAATCCAGGTATTTGCCAAATCACCTCTCTCTAACACGATAGAATACATCCTCTTAGCACGAACCACAAACTCATCCTTCACTCAACAAATTCCTGCAACTCCAATGAGATTGGAATATAATATCAGTGATTCCCATTGGTCACGCGACTCCAAACCTTGAGATCAATGAGCAGGTCTCGAAATGCAGGAAAAGAAAGACATGTATCCCTGTCACGTCCACTCTCAGTCATGCCAACGAGCGACACCGCCAGGTGAAGAATGTGTGTGTTCAGCAGGTGGTGCTTTTTCTTTAGCAGAAACGCAAGCAACTGATGGAGATGGAAACAATCTCAGCTCTGACAGTCAAACAGCAATTTGATTTCACTGAAATACATGACAGGTTATCAAACGTTGAATAAAGCTAACTTAACACCAAGTTCTAACTCTTCATGTGTGTGGAAACGACAGTTGACATAGCTTATGTTGTGGAAGCACAAAGGCTGGTTTGCAAATTAACTGTATCTGGCATGATGACAAAATAAAACTTCCATGTCCACCCACCATCAGTACCCTCCATTATACAGTGCATCTATGAGGGCTCACAAATGTAGGCAGAACAATTCAAATGCCATCTGAATGGAAACTGTCACCAAGGTGGTTCACATCATAGATCAATCATCATTGTATGATAAACAATACATGAAGCAATATAAGCTCCAAACTCAATTGACAAGCAAGACAATGGAGAACAACGCAAGCTTACTCACGCGATAGCCGCTGACACGCTCCATCTCGCTGCGGGCAAGCGGACTGCCTCGGACGGTGCATGCCAAGGCCTTGAAAGCGGCATACAAGCTCTCCACATCTCTGGCTGCCGCGACCAAGCCAAGCAGGACCGCGGGGCCACCTACACACTGCAGGGATGAAGCGACTGCTCTGCCGACCCAGCATCTCACACCTAGGGCGAACAAACAGGGGTCGAAGGCGCAGCATTTTCTTCATATAATAAAAAAAGATAGGCCAGGAAAAGCAAAATGCTTCTCCTAATGCATGTGGTAATGGCTCATAGATACATTATCTACTTCATGTCACTGACGTTGGAAGGGATTCATGCTGAAACATCAAATCGGTTATGCGTACCAAATTCATCACTCTGTTGTAGGCATTGATTGATGTGAAGTTTTAAGTCTCACCGAGGTTGCCAATGAGGGCAGCACCGATGGTCCGAGCAGGACCGGCAAGATGACCCACTGCATTGTGCAGAAAAGTCACAGGTGTGGCACTTTCATGTGAAGACAGCCCTAGCTACAGGACATGAGGAACAGGGTAGGCATTTAAGTGGGTTGGTCATCGGCCCACATTGATATAGAATAGTTTATGCATGCTTTAAAAAAAAAAAAGAATCCTGATATACTGGCAGTGGGGAAAGAGGGAGGGGAAGCATCATTACTCTTTTATTTTTGCAGCATACCTGTCTGGCAATGGTACGTGCATCCACCTTGTTGTATGCTCGTCGGATCTTGGCCACTGTGAGAGACGATGCCTTGAAGGGAAAGAGGCCGAAGGAAAGATGTTCCTCAGGAATAAGAGCGATTTGTGCAGACGACCCACCATCAGATTTGCCATCTACACAACGGAACATGGTGACCTCAAAAAAAACTTCCTCCTATTTTTAAGGCAGTAAAAGCAAATAAAACTTGAAGGGCACTTGGTGGAGCGCATACCTCGCCAGGCTGAACGTTTTGTATCCCGCCAGGCTGAACAGGCTGAACAGGCCAGGCTGAACGTTTTGTATCCCACTGATAAGCCAGATCTGGATGAGCTGACCTCAACCAAAATCGAATTGGCTTGTTCTTGTCATCCAACCAACTCATCCACCAAGTTTTGTCATAATTCATCGACAACTTTTTGAGATATCGTGCTATACAGCTTTGGCTCTATTTCTCAATGGTGAAGAATCACTTATGAAAATTAAAAAAAAATTCTCAGATCTTCACCAAAATCTAATCAATTCTTCCTGGTCATACAATCAAACTGTAAACCAAGTTTCGTCAGAATCCGTCCAAAACCTTTTGAGGTATCGTGCTATTCATAGTTTTTGGCCCCATCTCTTAATGGTGAAGAATTAATTTAAAAAATAGGACCACCTGTCTTGACGCTCACCTGGATCAGGATCAACAGTCACTCAAACCCCTGCAAACGTCCTCAGACCCTGATTTTTTGATGCCGTGAACAAACTTAGGTACATCACAGGTGATGAAGGTTGTGGTCAAGTTTCATTGAAATTGTGCGTGTAGTTTCGCGAGAAGAGCAAATATCTATTTTGGGGAGGTCAACCCCCCCCCCATAGACCCACTTAATGAGCGCAGATCTTGATGCAGTCAATACACTTTCCGTTGGGCATCAGATATGAAGCTTGTAGCCAAGATTCATCAAAATCGTGTGTTTGGTTCAAGCGATAATGACTGAAGTGTTTACGGACTGAATGACTCACTGACTGAATGACTGACTCACTCAACTACGGACACTGCTCGATCGCATCAGCTCACCTGAATAAAGTCCAGGTGAGCTAAAAATTGGCAGTCTCTCCAAGCTGTGCTACTTCCGGGCCAATGAGGGTAATATATTGTTGTGGGCCGGGGAGTCGGGTGAGAAGACCACAAGGTGGGGGAAGCTATCTCGGTTCCCACCAGACTCCCCGGAATTGTCGGCCGTCGCACACGGATAATTCCGTGACGCGGCAGGTCGCATAACCGACCGTGGACGCCAATAACTCAACCGCGTGACCTAGGGTCCTCCCATCTATGGGTTAATCGGGTTACCTAAATAATCACGTAGTTTAATTACTGGGGAACAGGCCCTTGGTATGCCTTGTCCGAACCGAATCACTCTACCGGACCGGATCACTTTACCGGATCGGATGCAGCTGAGCAACACTACCAAGGACGTACCGGCTAAAAGGAACGTATCGTTTGGAATAAAGTCCCGGCTAAGCTAGGATTCGGACCATGCTGGATCAATGAAAGAAACCAC
>CM068957.1:103209652-103222183 GCA_035128595.1 Eptatretus atami | reverse complement strand
GCGCTCGCTCCGCGCGCGCCAACATGGCCCGCACTGTACATTCCCCGGCTCAATCACAGCTTCGCTGGCCGTAGAGACGAGAAGACGTTCACCATCCGTGGAGAATCTGCTGCTGCCAGCGAGGGCAACCCACAAAGGACTGACAAATGAACCGCAGCAACAACAGGCTGCACATGATAATGCTAGTCTATACAAGTTTGTTTTATTAAAAATAGAATTGAAAGTGGGTCGAATTATCAACTTGAACTAGACAGCTCTACATGGTAAGTGGGTGAACCTCTGTGGGACACTGATGGAATAAGATCACTTACGGAAAATAAATTCACAAGAAATACATTTATGGCTCACCAAACAAAAAGAGCAAAAAAAATTGCACAATACAAGGCCAACACAACAGCCGCACAAAAAAAAAAATAAAGATCTTCAGCTTTACCTGTGATGTGTCACCTGGAGAAGCTGGTGATCACCCAAGAAGGCTCGATTGAGCCATCCCCCGCAGGTGTGCCTTCCTGAAACCGCGCGCCAAATATGGGGAATGTTGAGATGAGTGCTAGCAGGAGGCAACTCTCCAGCACACAAGAAGTCGATGGTGTGAACATGTTGCCTGAAGGAACAGCAGAACGCCAGTCAAATCCCAAAACTCTGAGATTTCCTCGCAAGTCCTTGCTCCAATCACAGACCAAAGCTGACGCCTGTCACGCCAAACAATTTAATAAAGCAGCCACCATGAGAAGTACAGGAAACACCTGAAGACCAGTGCACTGCAATATCAGTTATATCAACTACACGGCATGGTAAGATAAACTTATGCTACTCCCTCCTCCACCTACCCTCCACCCCAACCATTTATAACCTAAACACCATGTCAATATGCTCATGCTCTCAGGTAACTAGTGCATTTCTTTGATCTCTACGTACAGACAGTGGGATCTTGTGAGCATGATCAATAGTCTCATGTAGTTCCAGTGACACCTGTGGGTCCAAGGTGATATTGGCAGCATGATTTCATCACATCAAATCGATGCAAATTCTTATTCTCTTAATTCTCCTTCATTGCATCCCTCACGGAATGCTCTTTAATCGCATCTCTGACTTAAAACTCGAGAAAAAAACTCCCAGTTTGCAATGCATGTGCGTGTTCCATCAAATGTCCATTTGTTTTCCAACTCTCAGTGCCAATTCACCCCACCTCCTTAAAATGTACCTTCTCCTAACTCCTCCCTCACCGGTTATACCGTCCTTACCCCTCCATCTTTCCCTCCTCCTACCTCCGCTCTAGACTCCTACTGTCTTCTGCTTTAGTATCAGCTCCTCCTCTGGTGTCTCAAACTGTTGTGGTATTCTACCATCTGAAGGCTCCATTCTAACCAAACAGATATCTCATGCTCTCAATCAGTAACTCCTCAACATCTCAAACATGCTCTTTCTTTCTTCTCATCACACCTCCCCCTCTTCCAACCCCTCAAATCTTGCATCTCCCCCTGCCCACTCCCTTCTTCACCGTACCAACACTACCAAGTCCTCATCTCCCTCTCCCCATCTCTCCCATCACCCTCCTTCCCCTTGGCGCTTGCCTGCTCATCGTCTCCCCTCCTTCTCAAAGCAGCCTTCACACTCTTCCCCCTCCGAGCTCCCCCTCACCTTTCTCAAAAACTCCCCCTCACCCTTCTCCATACAAACTCTCCCCTCTCACCTTCCTCAAAAGTTACCCCAGCCCCCCCAAATCAACTTTCTCAACAATCCTCTGGAAGAAGTCCTTTATTCAAGCTTCTGGGTCTCACCGTCTGCCATGATCTTTCCTGGGGAAAGCCATATTTCCAAGCTGGCCTCCAAAGCCAGTCGCCCGACTGGGAATCCTCCATCAGGCAAAGTCCTTCCTTGGCACACTTGAGCCCATCCCCATCTCCTTGAGATGCTGCTGTGGAAACCAAGGGCATTTAGGATCATTGGTATTCCTCCCCGATAGGGCTGAGTCTTTGGGGTCTCTTTCTCTCACGCAGGCAGGTCGGTTGCATGTCTGTCCACTACAGTCTCCTCCTCCAGCCTCCCCCCCCACCCCCCCCCCCACGTTCTATCTGGAAACTGTCCCCCCCCCCTCCCCCATATTTCCCCAGGGCACTGAAGGTCCACCAGTAACCCCCTTCTGGTAAACCTACCAAAATCACGAATCACTGATCACCATCATTCCCTTTTTTCCAACCTTTGAAACAAACTCCCACACGCTCTTCAATCCCACTCTTCCCTCAGGTCTTCCAAAAACAGCTGTTCACCACCATCTTTTATCTTCCCCCATCTAATAACACACAATCTTTTTCTACCCCCGTTCATCCACCCGAAACCACCTCCTTCAAATCGCCTGCTTTACTTCCTGAAAGTCCCTGTAGCGTCCATTTTGTTTACCCCGTGTACCCCGCCCCATCACTCCCCCTTCCACAGATCTCCAAGTGCCTCTTTTCCCACTGTTTTAGCGCTTCCCTCTCCTGCCCCTCTTACTCCTGCTCCCCTTGTTATACCGTTGCGTGTGTTAGCTCTTATACGAGCCTCGACATTGTATATGATATATTAAAAAAAATAAATAAATAAAATCTCTTGAGCCAGCTCCATGGCAAATGGTCATCCACTGGGCAAAAAGATTCACACAATGCTGCTCAATCTCCTCGGAGGAATTTAAAAAAATTGATTTTGCAACCTTTTGATTTTACCTTTTTCTTGTCACTGCTGCAGTCATTTCCAGAAAGCATATTGTGCATACCTATTTAATGGCTGCTTCAATTTGTTGCTTATCTTTCAATCATTAATGTCAGGTCTTCCATGACATCCTTTCAACACATTAATTAATCAAAAGGCCTGTTCTCAAAATGTGAGGAGTTGAGTAATCAGCGACAAAGACGACACCGTCATTGCTTCCTTTCAAACAGTGGTAGCAAGCATTGGTATGTTGAAACTTGAGTTCAACATTCCAAGTTTCTCAATCAGCAGAAGCAAATTAACAACCATGCTGCAATAGTGGAGTCATAAAACGCAAATCCAAGATTTCTCACTGTGTATTCAAAAGGTTTTTTTCCGTGTGTGAAAACACAAGGTCCAGCATCACACCAGCAGGCAATTCCGCAGTCGAATAATGTGAGCGCACGTTGTGGCAATGCCTCACGGTCTGCTGTTGCTGGAAAAGGCAAAGTGATCGGGTGCACAATCAACCATAAAGGATCTTCTCGGCAAGATCAGTCAACAGCCAAAGGAAGATTGGCAAACAAAGAACAACATGAAACGCACACTGTTCACTCTCTTCTTCTTCTTCTTCTTCTTCTGTTCCTTCTTCTGCTGCTTCTTCAGACAACTCAGAAATCAATTCCACTGTCTCTCAGAGAGGGGTGTCGCAGGTAGAGTCCACGCCAAGAATTGGCCCAAACTAAAAAAAAAAAGAAAGATCACCATATGCATGTAAGTACATACAGTAATGATCAGATTGCCAAGCATTCAAACTGCAGTCGTGCTGTGGAACTAGGGAAGGCAATTGTGATCAAATAAAAAAAAGAAAAGAGTTCATATCACAATAAGATTGATGGTTAACATCATTTGGCATTTAAACCTTAGATTTCAGTAAGACAGCTGCTGCCGATTCAAGTCGAATCCCTCCATACTGTCTGGCTCTCAGATAACCTTCAGAAGGATTCTGCCCCCTCACCCTCCTCACCCACCCACTGTGTTTTGAAAATACTCTCGTCAACAGATAAATCAGCACAAAATTGGCCTTTCGTGCGTGCTCTAGCTCATTAATGCCAGCAAGTCTCACTATACTAAACTCTCTTCAAAAAGGAGTACAAGCAATTGCAATTTGCTCCAGGAAATGGCTTCCTTTTTACACAACAACAGAATCATTGTCAAAAATGTATCATGTTCGATATTAACTGATGGGGTTTCGTCAATGCACAGAGATTCACACAACGTTGCTCAATCTTCAAAGGAGAGAACATCTGTAAACTAGAACGGTACTCGGTAAGAGTGCACCTCCATCAGGCTGAACAGTTTACATTTTGTATCCACACATTGCCGGATCTGCATGCGGACCTTAACCAAAATTTAATCAGCTTGTTCTTGTCATCGACCCCAAACTCATCCACCAAGTTTTTGTCATAATCTGTCCACAACATTTTGAGCCATTGTGCTATACATCATTTTTGGCACTATCTCTCAATAGTGAAGAATCACTGTAAAAATTCTTGTATCCAATATGGATCTTCACCAAAATCGAATCATTTTGTCGTCACACACCCAACCTGTCCACCAAGTTCGTCCTCATCCGTCCATAACCGTGCGATATCCTGCACAAAGACTGACAGACAAACAGACAGGGGTGAAAACAACCTCCGTCCACCTTCGGTAGCGAAGGTAACTGCAATCGCATACATTCACAAGATAAAGCAATGTCGACCCTGCTCTCTTTCCCTCCATCCACTTTGACCCTGTAAAATGAAAAGAAAGACACCCTACACATGTTTACTTGCTTTAGTCTATACAGGCTGTGCAAGCAAAGGCATGTCAAGCCAAATATTGTCTTGGCGATGGTTTTAAATATCAAGGTTTGACAATCCAAAACCCTTGATTTCACAAACAATTGTGACCTTTGACTGCTGTAAAATAGAAAATAGAACACTAGACCAAAGATCTACCTGCTCAGTCAGTAGAGGCTGTAGAACAGTATTATTTTGCCAATTGTTGCCTGGAACGGTTAAAATGTAGAGGATATGGTAAGCCAAAGGCCTCAATTTTGAACTTTGACCCCTGTATAATCCCAATAATGACAGATTGCAAATGCTTCTACACATCCCAAATGGGACTGTTGAAAAATAGAGAAAAAAAAAAAACATGATTTAACTGAAGAACTTAACTATACCGCCTTGCATATGTAATTCTGTGAATCATTGCAGTGAAATCATCAATCAACATCCAAAGCACCAAAGAACCCACAAGCAGACAGATGTTCAAGTCCTCTGACGACACTTTTCCACATCATGGCAACGTTTAAAACCGCACGACACTCAGATGAGAACAGGAAGGGGCTTCAAGGACACGCAAGCCACATTTGGTAGAGTATGACACATTATGCACAACTGGCACGAAGAAACGTAGAGCAACAAGACACAGAGAGTGCAACTTGCGATACCTGAGCAAGTCATGCTTGCTAGGAATGTCTTTAAGCAGCAAAGTGAGAAAATGGGACGTGGCGGCTAGTGTTGCAGGAGAGAGCAAAGATCGAGGTCCAAAAGACAAGGCACGGAGGAGCTTGGGCAGCAGGGCTAACCGCAGCATGCAGCTCTTGCACCCATTCGGCATCACTGGACCAACAAAAATGGAAGAATTTAGAGTTAGAAATACAAACTTGTGCAAGGTTGTTCCGCATCACTATTAAACACAATTTGTATTGTGCTGTATGTAGTCCATTGGCCAAAACTTGTACTGAAGCTGCCTTACACAGAAAATAAAAGAGAAGTATCTAAAAAATGGTTAATTGACATTATTACTTATTCGAAAGTCACAAAAACCTAATTGGGAGATAGTTTGAGGATCACGCGACTTAACCTACTTTAATGACATGAGACACTTCAATTCAAAAGCAAAAAGTTTCAAGTTCAGGTAATCAGCAAAGGACGAGTTAAACAAGATCGAGATGCTCGTGGCACTTCCGAAGCATTCAGCTCATTTGAAGCCAAATAATGATTGATCACATTTAATTTCAAATGCAGTGCGTAACTAGGGGAAAAGAAAACCAGTGGGCACAGGTGAACCTGCACCAACCGGTCAAAGCAACAATTTACAAGTACATTGTCAACGGCTGCATTGAAAGCAGAAGCGACAACAACACCATTCATAGACAGAAGCTGAGATTTTGTACATTTGCGCACATTCACCATTACCTGGACTCAAGGAGGAGCTCAGAAAAGTGTTCCAGGAGTGAGATGTGCAAATCACACAGAGAATAGAACCATATCTGAAAAGCAAGTAACAGGAAATAAGATGTGTAATAGCAAAGGGCTAAGAGATGCTGATATAACTGAGCCTAAGAGAAAGGAGCTGAATCCAGAGACATTCAAGGGCTCATTAAAGGAGATCTCCTCCCCTCCCTCCTTTTATTCATGTCATATAAAATTATTAAAATTCAAAGGTTGAAGCTCCGTTTTCAGAAATCTTTCCCTGATTCTTGAAAAAAGGCATTCACTTATCGGTGTGCACCTATAATGGGTTTTGCCGCTGTTCTAGGTTGTCCCCCTCTTTCTCTCCCCCACCCCACCCTTCCCTTCCCTTCATCACTTTTTCTCCTCTTCAAAATCCTGGATTCATCCATATCTCTGTCTCTTTCTATGTCTATAATCGCTATCTCACACACCGTACTCTTCACAAAGCATCGGTGCCGCCGAAGCAGCTTCCTGAGCAAGGGTTATCTGGGTGGTTTGCCACAGTAGTGAGGGCAGGAATTTGGAATGGTGCACCTACTCTTCACGAAGGACACTGTGGGTCTTTAACGTCCACAAACTAATGCTGGCAGACAGGATTCCCGTTTAACATCCATCCGAGGAATGGCACACACATCGATGAATCATCCTGCCTGCAGAACACCAGGGTCGGGATTCAGCTCTATTCAGGTCGGGTGTGCGGTACCTATGGCCATCCTGCCAGCCTTGGATTCAGCTCTACCGAGTAACCAAAACTCAGTCACACAAGAAACAGACTTCAAAAATGATATAATTGTTAACAAATGCAATATTGGACCAGGATTCAATTATGAATTCAGTCCACCAGATGAATAGTTACTTGAGTGCAGCTGTGTTATTGATGTGATGGGAGTAATTTGGAAGTTGGCCAGGGTACCAGTGAATAATCACCTATTCTTTGCAAAAGACACCATGTAATCTTTATGTTCCCAGTTAATGCTGGTGGGTGGCTCCTCAGGTTAAGGCCCATCCGAAGGACAGCTGTTCATTGATGCAACGCCCAGCTTCTGAAGCACCAGTCCAAAAGTAAGTCATTGGGTCGAGAATCAAATCCAGGCTAGACAGCTCAAAGGTAAGTATGCTACCTCTGCATCATCTATAAACCTCATCTGTTCACACTCCCAAAACCCAGACTGGGTGCCAACCTGCATTCATCCACCCCCCCCTTTTTTCTCCCAATTGCGAAATCCTCTTCCTGTATGCATTGTCTCGTACTCCTCGTTCAGTCTTTCAAAAGTGCTGCACATCACTGCCTTATGCACTCACTCGTATACATCCGTGATCTCTTCTACACAATCATATTCTTTCCATTCTGTTTCTTCCAAGCCATTCATACTCATTCTTGTGTCATTCCTCCTTTTCTCTATGATTATTTATAGGTCCACATCACTCCCTCCCCCATACCCTTTGGTCATTTGTAAATATGCTGTCCATTTGTTGTTCAGCTTTTCAATGAGCCTAGACCCTCAGAATAAAAAGATATCCTCAACATATAGTTAACGAAAGCAAATGACGAGATGTGTGACTGACATCTGCATACATTTATCAATAACAGACCAATACACATTGGAGCCATCAGGAGGAACCCGGATAGGTAAAGATAGAATAATCAGGATGAACCTGGATAGGATTCGAGTTTCCACTGCTACTCTACCCTCAAACCCATTCTAGCGCAGCCAAGTGAGGCTGACAAATTTTTTTGCAAGGATTCAACTCTCTGTAGACACACAGAAAAGACAGAGAAAAACAAAAAAAATAGAAAAAGAAATTGAGAGTAAAATACACCGAAACACAACAAAAAACACCATATAGGCCCAAGACACACAGGAAAGGTCCAAAACACGACACAATGCACATGGGAATGCGTACAGGACCCAAATCGAAACACAGGCCTTCTATTTATAATGAACTTCATCATCTGGCATGAAGATGATGGCACTTTGTGATACACTTCAGTTTTTGAGGGGTTAAAAAAACACACAAACACACACACACACACACACACACACACACACACACACACCATATTACACAAAATCCAAAGCAACAGGAACTTGTTTGCACAAAAACCAACCAAACTTAAACAAGAGATTACGACGATGTCGAAAAACACTCACGTGACCTAATCCAGGTATTTGCCAAATCACCTCTCTCTAACACGATAGAATACATCCTCTTAGCACGAACCACAAACTCATCCTTCACTCAACAAATTCCTGCAACTCCAATGAGATTGGAATATATATCAGTGATTCCCATTGGTCACGCGACTCCAAACCTTGAGATCAATGAGCAGGTCTCGAAATGCAGGAAAAGAAAGACATGTATCCCTGTCACGTCCACTCTCAGTCATGCCAACGAGCGACACCGCCAGGTGAAGAATGTGTGTGTTAGCAGGTGGTGCTTTTTCTTTAGCAGAAACGCAAGCAACTGATGGAGATGGAAACAATCTCAGCTCTGACAGTCAAACAGCAATTTGATTTCACTGAAATACATGACAGGTTATCAAACGTTGAATAAAGCTAACTTAACACCAAGTTTAACTCTTCATGTGTGTGGAAAGACAGTTGACATAGCTTATGTTGTGGAAGCACAAAGGCTGGTTTGCAAATTAACTGTATCTGGCATGATGACAAAATAAAACTTCCATGTCCACCCACCATCAGTACCCTCCATTATAACAGTGCATCTATGAGGGCTCACAAATGTAGGCAGAACAATTCAAATGCCATCTGAATGGAAACTGTCACCAAGGTGGTTCACATCATAGATCAATCATCATTGTATGATAAACAATACATGAAGCAATATAAGCTCCAAACTCAATTGACAAGCAAGACAATGGAGAACAAGCAAGCTTACTCACGCGATAGCCGCTGACACGCTCCATCTCGCTGCGGGCAAGCGGACTGCCTCGGGACGGCTGATGCCAAGCCTTGAAAGCGGCATACAAGCTCTCCACATCTCTGGCTGCCGCGACCAAGCCAAGCAGGACCGCGGGGCACCTACACACTGCAGGGATGAAGCGACTGCTCTGCGACCCAGCATCTCACACCTAGGGCGAACAAACAGGGGTCGAAGGCGCAGCATTTTCTTCATATAATAAAAAAAAAATAGGCCAGAACAAAAGTGCTTCTCCTAATGCATGTGGTAATGGCTCATAGATACATTATCTACTTCATGTCACTGACGTTGGAAGGGATTCATGCTGAAACATCAAATCGGTTATGCGTACCAATTCATCACTCTGTTGTAGGCATTGATTGATGTGAAGTTTTAAGTCTCACCGAGGTTGCCAATGAGGGCAGCACCGATGGTCCGAGCAGGACCGGCAAGATGACCCACTGCATTGTGCAGAAAAGTACAGGTGTGGCACTTTCATGTGAAGACAGCCCTAGCTACAGGACATGAGGAACAGGGTAGGCATTTAAGTGGGTTGGTCATCGGCCCACATTGATATAGAATAGTTTATGCATGCTTTAAAAAAAAAAAAGAATCCTGATATACTGGCAGTGGGGAAAGAGGGAGGGGAAGCATCATTACTCTTTTATTTTTGCAGCATACCTGTCTGGCAATGGTACGTGCATCCACCTTGTTGTATGCTCGTCGGATCTTGGCCACTGTGAGAGACGATGCCTTGAAGGGAAAGAGGCCGAAGGAAAGATGTCCTCAGGAATAAGAGCGATTTGTGCAGACGACCCACCATCAGATTTGCCATCTACACAACGGAACATGTGGACCTCAAAAAAACTTCCTCCTATTTTTAAGGCAGTAAAAGCAAAAAAAACTTGAAGGGCACTTGGTGGAGCCATACCTCGCCAGGCTGAACGTTTTGTATCCCGCCAGGCTGAACGGCTGAACAGCCAGGCTGAACGTTTTGTATCCCACTGATAAGCCAGATCTGGATGAGCTGACCTCAACCAAAATCGAATTGGCTTGTTCTTGTCATCCAACCAACTCATCCACCAAGTTTTGTCATAATTCATCGACAACTTTTTGAGATATCGTGCTATACAGCTTTGGCTCTATTTCTCAATGGTGAAGAATCACTTATGAAAATTAAAAAAAAATTCTCAGATCTTCACCAAAATCTAATCAATTCTTCCTGGTCATACAATCAAACTGTAAACCAAGTTTCGTCAGAATCCGTCCAAAACCTTTTGAGGTATCGTGCTATTCATAGTTTTGGCCCCATCTCTTAATGGTGAAGAATTAATTTAAAAAATAGGACCACCTGTCTTGACGCTCACCTGGATCAGGATCAACAGTCACTCAAACCCCTGCAAACGTCCTCAGACCCTGAATTTTTTGATGCCGTGAACAAACTTAGGTACATCACAGGTGATGAGGTTGTGGTCAAGTTTCATTGAAATTGTGCGTGTAGTTTCCGAGAAGAGAGCAAAATATCTATTTTGGGGAGGTCAACCCCCCCCCCCATAGACCCACTTAATGAGCGCAGATCTTGATGCAGTCAATACACTTTCGTTGGGCATCAGATATGAAGCTTGTAGCCAAGATTCATCAAAATCGTGTGTTTGGTTCAAGCGATAATGACTGAAGTGTTTACGGACTGAATGACTCACTGACTGAATGACTGACTCACTCAACTACGGACACTGCTCGATCGCATCAGCTCACCTGAATAAAGTCCAGGTGAGCTAAAAATTGGCAGTCTCTCCAAGCTGTGCTACTTCCGGGCCAATGAGGGTAATATATTGTTGTGGGCCGGGGAGTCGGGTGAGAAGACCACAAGGTGGGGGAAGCTATCTCGGTTCCCACCAGACTCCCCGGAATTGTCGGCCGTCGCACACGGATAATTCCGTGACGCGGCAGGTCGCATAACCGACCGTGGACGCCAAAACTCAACCGCGTGACCTAGGGTCCTCCCATCTATGGGTTAATCGGGTTACCTAAATAATCACGTAGTTTAATTACTGGGGAACAGGCCCTTGGTATGCCTTGTCCGAACCGAATCACTCTACGGACCGGATCACTTTACCGGATCGGATGCAGCTGAGCAACACTACCAAGGACGTACCGGCTAAAAGGAACGTATCGTTTGGAATAAAGTCCCGGCTAAGCTAGGATTCGGACCATGCTGGATCAATGAAAGAAACCACAAAGACGAGCTGGGAACATTCCTAATAATAATTTATTTACAATGGGCGAGGAAAGGTATGTGGTATGATAAAGGATTTATTGGGTGTGTTGTGCAGAGATGAGGGAGAGAGGTGTGGTGCAGCAAATAAACAGGCAACTTACAAAGGGGACACAGAGCAGACTTAACGCAAAATTAATAAACAAGAAGCGAATACTTCGATATCGCGTGGCTGGGGCAGTAAAAGTCTAGGTTAAGAATGATGAAACAATGTTGCAGTTATAAAATTTAAATGTAGACACGGTGAATTAGCATGCATGATGGAAGAGTTTGTGACGTTGGACAAATTTATATTTATAGCCCTCAGATCAAAGGGACGTACGCGGCCATAAGTGTGACAGAAGACGGGACAGAAGACACAGGACAGAATAGCCAATTATATAACAGCGCGATGTCGCCGCGCTATAATAATAACAATAACGATCTTCTGCAGTCTTACTTAAGCAGACAGGCACCAGACACACACACACAACAACAACACCCACACACACACACACACACCACGCACACACGCACACACAGAAAACCCAATGAAGAGGAAGTTTTGCAACAGGAAGGGAGGGGAGTTTAGGCTACGTTCTCTGTACCTTTGTGCTTGATAGCACGACGCACCACCAATACGTTTCAGGGGGGATGCTCCGTAGTGCGGTACCCGACAGTGGGCGTATCGTCTCTGGCTTGAGCCGCACATGTGGAGACTGTGTTCGGAAAGGAGGAGCTTGAGTCGAGAAGGGTGGAGTCAAGAGTGCGAGGGTGGAGTGGTAGGCGGGACCAGGTAGGCGGGTGGGTCGACATCATGTGGGCGGAGATGAGGAGGCGGAGTCCAGACAACAGGAGGCGGGTCGTGGCGATGTCGACGAGGCGAGGCGATAGCAGGAGAAGAGGCAGAGAAAGAGAAAAAGAGAGCAAGAGAAAGAGGCGGAGGGACTGCTCCGGCCTTTATAGGACTTGCAGCTCGGGGGGAGGGGCCACCCTGAATCGGGCGCTCCGATTGGCCCCGACCCCTCACATGGCCGCCAACTTTGGCGGAAACCGCCTCACTTCGTTTCCAGCAAGGCCATCCCAGACAGCGAGAATATTCCGCTCCCGACCCCACGAGATGACATGAATCGCCCACACTGAAATTGGCATGCAAATCGTCCTGCAAAAACCCCCGGGCCATGCCCGGCGACGGTCGAGGGTCCCGCATGCCCGCTCAGGCGTTCGACCAGCGTCGATCAACGCGCTCGCTCCGCGCGCGCCAACATGGCCCGCACTGTAATTCCCCGGCTCAATCACAGCTTCGCTGGCCGTAGAGACGAGAAGACGTTCACCATCCGTGGAGAATCTGCTGCTGCCAGCGAGGGCCGAAGGTACATAATTATGGATAAATTCATGCACGTA
>CM068957.1:103196689-103209086 GCA_035128595.1 Eptatretus atami | reverse complement strand
CCTCAGGAATAATCAGACAAAAAGAAGAGTAGGGACGAAATGAAGGACAAAATGATTTAAGCAACCCTAGCTATTCGATCATCGCAACGCACTCCCTTTGCTGTCCCGCTAAACAAAAGGAAAGGGACTATCTACACGTATAATAATGGAATAACTGTCTTGGGACACCTAAACTCCCCCTCACCCTTCTCACACAACTCTCCCCTCTCACCTTTCTCAAAAGTTACCGCCCCCCCCAAATCAACTTTCTCAACAATCCTCTGGAAGAAGTCCTTTTATTCAAGCTTCTGGGTCTCACCGTCTGCCATGACTCTTTCCTGGGGAAAGCCATATTTCCAAGCTGGCCTCTCCCAAAGCAGTCGAGCCGAATGCCGACTGGGAGATCCTCCATTCAGGCAAAGTCCTTCCTTGGCACACTTGAGCCCATCCCCATCTCCTTGAGATGCTGCTGTGGAAACCAAGGGCATTTAGGATCATTGGTATTCCTCTCGATGAGGCTGAGTCTTTGGGTCTCTTTCTCTCACTGCAGGCAGGTCGGTTGCATGTCTGTCCACTAACAGTCTCCTCCTCCAGCCCTCCCCCCCCCCCCCCACGTTCGTATCTGGAAACTGTCCCCCCCATCCCCCATATTTCCCCCAGGGCACTTGAAGGTCCACCAGTAACCCCCTTCTGGTAAACCTACCAAAATCACGAATCACTGATCACCATCATTCCCCTTTTTTCCAACCTTTGAAACAAACTCCCACACGCTCTTCAATCCCACTCTTCCTCCAGGTCTTCAAAACAGCTGTTCACCACCATCTTTTATCTTCCCCCATCTAATAACACAATCTTTTTCTACCCCCGTTCATCCACCCCGAAACCCACCTCCTTCAAATTCCCTGCTTTACTTCCTGAAAGTCCCTGTAGCGTCCATTTTTTGTTTACCCCGTGTACCCCGCCCCATCACTCTCCCTTCCACAGATCTCCAAGTGTCTCTTTTCCCCACTGTTTTAGCGCTTCCCTCTCCTGCCCCTCTTATCTCCTGCTCCCCTTGTATACGTTGCGTGTGTTAGCCTCTTATACGAGCCTCGCATTGTAATATTAAACAACATAATATAATATACGAAAATTAATAAATAAATCTCTTGAGCCGCAGCTCCATGGCAAATGGTCATCCACTGGGCAAAAAGATTCACACAATGCTGCTCAATCTCCTCGGAGGAATTAAAAAAAATTGATTTTGCAACCTTTTGATTTTACCTTTTTCTTGTCACTGCTGCAGTCATTTCCAGAAAGCATATTGTGCATACCTATTTAATGGCTGCTTCAATTTGTTGCTTATCTTTAATCATTAATGTCAGGTCTTCCATGAACATCCTTTCACACACATTAATTAATCAAAAGGCCTGTTCTCAAAATGTGAGGAGTTGAGTAATCAGCGACAAAGACGACACGATCATTGCTTCCTTTCAAACAGTGGTACAAGCATTGGTATGTTGAAACTTGAGTTCAACATTCCAAGTTTCTCAATCAGCAGAAGCAAATTAACAACCATGCTGCAATAGTTGGAGTCAATAAAACGCAAATCCAAGATTTCTCACTGTGTATTCAAAAGGTTTTTTTCCGTGTGTGAAACACAAGGTCCAGCATCACACCCAGCAGGCAATTCCGCAGTCGAATAATGTGAGCGCACGTTGTGGCAATGCCTCACGGTCTGCTGTTGCTGGAAAAGGCAAAGTGATCGGGTGCACAAATCACAACCATAAAGGATCTTCTCGGCAAGATCAGTCAACAGCCAAAGGAAGATTGGCAAACAAAGAACAACATGAAACGCACACTGTTCACTTCTCTTCTTCTTCTTCTTTCTTCTGTTCCTTCTTCTGCTGCTTCTTCAGACAACTCAGAAATCAATTCCACTGTCTTCTCAGAGAGGGGTGTCGCAGGTAGAGTCCACGCCAAGAATTGGCCCAAACTAAAAAAAAAAAGAAAGATCACCATAGACTGCATGTAAGTACATACAGTAATGATCAGATTGCCAAGCATTCAAACTGCAGTCGTGCTGTGGAACATAGGGAAGGCAATTGTGATCAAATAAAAAAAAGAAAAGAGTTCATATCACAATAAGATTGATGGTTAACATCATTTGGCATTTAAACCTTAGATTTCAGTAAGACAGCTGCTGCCGATTCAAGTCGAATCCCTCCATACTGTCTGGCTCTCAGATAACCTTCAGAAGGATTCTGCCCCCTCACCCTCCTCACCCACCCACTGTGTTTTGAAAATACTCTCGTCAACAGATAAATCAGCACAAAATTGGCCTTTCGTGCCGTGCTGCTACTAGCTCATTAATGCCAGCAAGTCTCACTATACTAAACTCTCTTCAAAAAGGAGTACAAGCAATTGCAATTTGCTCCAGAAATGGCTTCCTTTTACACAACAACAGAATCATTGTCAAAAATGTATCATTTTCGATATTAACTGATGGGGTTTCGTCAATGCACAGAGATTCACACAACGTTGCTCAATCTTCAAAGGGAGAAACATCTGTAAACTAGAACGGTACTCGGTAGAGTGCAGACCTCCATCAGGCTGAACAGTTTACATTTTGTATCTACACATATGCGGATCTGCATGCGGACCTTAACCAAAATTTAACTCAAGCTTGTTCGTTTGCAGTATCGACCAAACTCATGGCCACCTAAAGTTTCTGTCATAATCCCTGTATCCACAACATTTTGAGCCCATTGTGCTATACATCATTTCTTTGGGGCACTATCTCCAATCATAGTGAGAAGAATCACTGTAAAAATTCTTGTATCCAGATATGGATCTTCACCAAAATCGAATCATTTTGTCGTCACACACCCAACCTGTCCACCAAGTTTCGTCCTCATCCGTCCATAACCGTGCGATATCCTGCACAAAGACTGACAGACAAACAGACAGGGGTGAAAACAACCTCCGTCCACCTTCGGTAGCGAAGGTAACTGCAATCGCATACATTCACAAGATAAAGCAATGTCGACCCCTGCTCTCTTTCCCTCCATCCACTTTGACCCTGTAAAATGAAAAGAAAGACACCCTACACATGTTTACTTGCTTTTCTATACAGGCTGTGCAAGCAAAGGCATGTCAAGCCAAATATTGTCTTGCGATGGTTTTAAATATCAAGGTTTGACAATCCAAAACCCTTGATTTCACAAACAATTGTGACCTTTGACTGCTGTAAAATAGAAAATAGAACACTAGACCAAGATCTACCTGCTTCAGTCAGTAGAGGCTTGTAGAACAGTATTATTTTGCCAATTGTTGCCTGGAACGGTTAAAATGTAGAGGATATGGTAAGCCAAAGGCCTCAATTTTGAACTTTGACCCCTGTATAATCCCAATAATGACAGATTGCAAATGCTCTCTACACATCCCAAATGGGACTGTTGAAAAAATAGAGAAAAAAAAAAAACATGTATTAACTGAAGAACTTTAACTATACGCCCTTGCATATGTAATTCTGTGAATCATTGCAGGTGAAATCATCAATCAACATCCAAAGCACAAAGAACCCACAAGCAGACAGATGTTCAAGTCCTCTGACGACACTTTTCCACATCATGGCAACGTTTAAAACCGCACGACACTCAGATGAGAACAGGAAGGGGCTTCAAGGACACGCAAGCCACATTTGGTAGAGTATGACACATTATGCACAACTGGCACGAAGAAACGTGAGAGCAACAAGACACAGAGAGGCAACTTGCGATACTGAGCAAGTCGTGCTTGCTAGGAATGTCTTTAAGCAGCAAAGTGAGAAAATGGGACGTGGCGGCTAGTGTTGCAGGAGAGAGCAAAGATCGAGGTCCAAAAGACAAGGCACGGAGGAGCTTGGGCAGCAGGGCTAACCGCAGCATGCAGCTCTGCACCCATTCGGCATCACTGGACCAAAAAATGGAAGAATTTAAGAGTTAAGAATACAAACTTGTGCAAGGTTGTTCCCGCATCACTATTAAACACAATTTTGTATTGTGCTGTATGTAGTCCATTGGCCAAAAACTTGTACTGAAGCTGCCTTACACAGAAAATAAAAGAGAAGTTACTAAAAATGGTTAATTGACATTATTACTTATTCGAAAGTCAAACAAAACCTAATTGGGAGATAGTTTGAGGATCAGCGACTTAACCTACTTTAATGAACATGAGACACTTCAATTCAAAAGCAAAAAGTTTCAAGTTCAGGTAATCAGCAAGGACGAGTTAAACAAGATCGAGATGCTCGTGGCACTTCCGAAGCATTCAGCTCATTTGAAGCCAAATAATGATTGATCACATTTAATTTCAAATGCAGTGCCTAACTAGGGGAAAAGAAAACCAGTGGGCACAGGTGAACCTGCACCAACCGGTCAAAGCAACAATTTAACAAGTACATTGTCAACGGCTGCATTGAAAGCAGAAGCGAACAACAAACCATTCATAGACAGAAGCTGAGATTTTGTACATTTGCGCACATTCACCCATTACCTGGACTCAAGGAGGAGCTCAGAAAAAGTGTTCCAGGAGTGAGATGTGCAAATCACACAGAGAATAGAACCATATCTGAAAAGCAAGTAACAGGAAATAAGATGTGTAATAGCAAAGGGCTAAGAGATGCTGATATAACTGAGCCTAAGGAGAAGGAGCTGAATCCAGAGACATTCAAGGCTATTAAAGGAGATCTCCTCCCCTCCCTCCTTTTATTCATGTCATATAAACATTATTAAAATTCAAAGGTTGAAGCTCCGTTTTCAGAAATCTTTCCCTGATTCTTGAAAAAGGCATTCACTTATCGGTGTGCACCTATTGGGTTTTGCCGCTGTTTCTAGTTGTCCCTCTCTTCTCTCCCCCACCCCACACCTTCCCTTCCCTTCATCACTTTTTCTCCTCTTCAAAATCCTGGATTCATCCATATCTCTTGTCTCTTTCTATGTCTATAATCGCTATCTCACACACCACCGCTACTCTTCACAAAGCATCGGTGCCGCCGAAGCAGCTTCCTGAGCAAGGGTTATACTGGGTGGTTTGCACAGTAGTTGGGCAGGAATTTGGAATGGTGCACCTACTCTTCACGAAGGACACTGTGGGTCTTTAACTCCACAAAACTAATGCTGGCAACAGGATTCCCGTTTAACATCCATCCGAGGAATGGCACACACATCGATGAATCATCCTGCCTGCAGAACACCAGGGTCGGGATTCAGCTCTATTCAGGTCGGTGTTGCGCGTACCTATTGCCATCCTGCCAGCCTTGGATTCAGCTCTACCGAGTAACCAAAACTCAGTCACACAAGAAACAGACTTCCAAAAATGATATAATTGTTAACAAATGCAATATTGGACCAGGATTCAATTATGAATTCAGTCCACCAGATGAATAGTTACTTAGTGCAGCTGTGTTTATGATGTGATGGGAGTAATTTGGAAGTTGGCCAGGGTGACAGTGATTAATCCCTATTCTTTGCAAAAGACACCATGTAATCTTTATGTTCCCAGTTAATGCTGGTGGGTGGCTCCTCAGGTTAAGGCCCATCCGAAGGACAGCATGTTCATTGATGCAACGCCCAGCTTCTGAAGCACCAGTCCAAAAGTAAGTCATTGGGTCGAGAATCAAATCCAGGCTAGACAGCTCAAAGGTAAGTATGCTACCTCTGCATCATCTATAAACCTCATCTGTTCACACTCCCAAAACCCAGACTGGGTGCCAACCTGCATTCATCCACCCCCCCCTTTTTCTCCCAATTGCGAAATCCTCTTCCTGTATGCATTGTCTCGTACTCCTCGGTTCAGTCTTTCAAAAGTGCTGCACATCACTGCCTTATGCACTCACTCGTATACATCCGTGATCTCTTCTACACAATCATATTCTTTCCATTCTGTTTCTCTCCAAGCCATTCATACTCATTCTTGTGTCATTCCTCCTTTTCTCTATGATTATTTATAGGTCCACATCACTCCCTCCCCCATACCCTTTGGTCATTTGTAAATATGCTGTCCATTTGTTGTTCAGCTTTTCAATGAGCCTAGACCCTCAGAATAAAAAGATATCCTCAACATATAGTTAACGAAAGCAAATGACGAGATGTGTGACTGACATCTGCATACATTTATCAATAACAGACACAAATACAGCATTGGAGCCATCAGGAGGAACCCGGATAGGTAAAGATAGAATAATCAGGATGAACCTGGATAGGATTCGAGTTTCCAACTGCTACTCTACCTCAAACCCATTCTAGCGCAGCCAAGTGAGGCTGACAAATTTTTTTTTGCAAGGATTCAACTCTCTGTAGACACACAGAAAAAGACAGAGAAAAAAAAAAAATAGAAAAAGAAATTGAGATAAAATACACCGAAACACAACAAAAACACCATATAGGCCCAAGACACACAAGGAAAGGTCCAAAACCACGACACAATGACATGGGAATGCGTACAGGACCCAAATGCGAACACAGGCCTTCTATTTATAATGAACTTCATCATCTGGCATGAAGATGATGGCACTTTGTGATACACTCCAGTTTTTGAGGGGGTTAAAAAAACACACAAACACACACACACACACACACACACACACACACACACACACCATATTACACAAAATCCAAAGCAACAGGAACTTGTTTGCACAAAAACCAACCAAACTTAAACAAGAGATTACGACGATGTCGAAAAACACTCACGTGACCTAATCCAGGTATTTGCCAAAATCACCTCTCTCTAACACGATAGAATACATCCTCTTAGCACGAACCACAAACTCATCCTTCACTCAACAAATTCCTGCAACTCCAATGAGATTGGAATATAATATCAGTGATTCCCATTGGTCCGCGACTCAAACCTTGAGGATCAATGAGCAGGTCTCGAAATGCAGGAAAAGAAAGACATGTATCCTGTCACGTCCACTCTCAGTCATGCCAACGGAGCGACACCGCCAGGTGAAGAATGTGTGGTGTTCAGCAGGTGGTGCTTTTCTTTAGCAGAAACGCAAGCAACTGATGGAGATGGAAACAATCTCAGCTCTGACAGTCAAACAGCAATTTGATTTCACTGAAATACATGACAGGTTTTATAAACGTTGATATAAGCTAATCTAACACCAAGTTAATCTTCATGTGTGTGGAAACGACAGTTGACATAGCTTATGTTGTGGAACGACAAAAGGCTGGTTTGCAAATTAACTGTATCTGGCATGATGACAAAATAAAACTTCATGTCCACCCACCATCAGTACCCTCCATTATACAGTCATCTATGAGGGCTCACAAATGTAGGCAGAACAATTCAAATGCCATCTGAATGGAAACTGTCACCAAGGTGGTTCACATCATAGATCAATCACCATTGTATGATAAACAATACATGAAGCAAAAAGCTCCAAACTCAATTGACAAGCAAGACAATGGAGAACAAGCAAGCTTACTCACGCGATAGCCGCTGACACGCTCCATCTCGCGCGGCAAGCGGACTGGCTGCGGACGTGCCCCATGCCAAGGCCTTGAAAGCGGCATACAAGCTCTCCACATCTCTGGCTGCCCGCGACCAAGCCAAGCAGGACGCGGGCCACCTACACACTGCAGGGATGAAGCGACTGCTCTGCCGACCCAGCATCTCACACCTAGGGCGAACAAACAGGGGTCGAAGGCGCAGCATTTTCTTCATATAATAAAAAAAAGATAGGCCAGCAAAAGCAAAATGCTTCTCCTAATGCATGGGTAATGGCTCATAGATACATTATCTACTTCATGTCACTGACGTTGGAAGGGATTCATGCTGAAACATCAAATCGGTTATGCGTACCAATTTTCACTCTGTTGTAGGCATTGATTGTGTGAAGTTTTAAGTCTCACCGAGGTTGCCAATGAGGGCAGCACGATGGTCCGAGCAGGACCGGCAAGATGACCCACTGCATTGTGCAGAAAAGTCACAGGTGTGGCACTTTCATGTGAAGACAGCCCTAGCTACAGGACATGAGGAACAGGGTAGGCATTTAATTGGGTTGGTCATCGGCCCACATTGATATAGAATAGTTTATGCATGCTTTAAAAAAAAAAAAGAATCCTGATATACTGGCAGTGGGGAAAGAGGGAGGGGAAGCATCATTACTCTTTTATTTTTGCAGCATACCTGTCTGGCAATGGTACGTGCATCCACCTTGTTGTATGCTCGTGCGATCTTGGCCACTGTGAGAGACGATGCCTTGAAGGGAAAGAGGCCGAAGGAAAGATGTTCCTCAGGAATAAGAGCGATTTGTGCAGACGACACCACCATCAGATTTGCCATCTAACACAACGGAACAGGTGACCTCAAAAAAAATTCCTCCTATTTTTAAGGCAGTAAAAGCAAATAAAACTTGAAGGGCACTTGGTGGAGCACATACCTCGCCAAGGCTGAACGTTTTGTATCCCGCCAGGCTGAACAGTTTGACAGCGCAGGCTGAACGTTTGTATCCCACTGATAAGCCGGATCTGGATGAGCTGACCTCAACCAAAATCGAATTGGCTTGTTCTTGTCATCCAACCAACTCATCCACCAAGTTTTGTTCATAATTCATCGACAACTTTTGAGATATCGTGCTATACAGCTTTGCTCTATTTCTAATGGTGAAGAATCACTTATGAAAATTAAAAAAAAATTCTCAGATCTTCACCAAAATCTAATCAATTCTTCTGGTCATACAATCAAACTGTAAACCAAGTTTCGTCAGAATCCGTCCAAAACCTTTTTTGAGGTATCGTGCTATTCATAGTTTTTGGCCCCATCTCTTAATGGTGAAGAATTAATTTAAAAAATAGGACCACCTGTCTTGACGCTCACCTGGATCAGGATCAACAGTCACTCAAACCCCTGCAAACGTCCTCAGACCCTGAATTTTTTGATGCGCTGTGAACAAACTTAGGTACATCACAGGTGATGAAGGTTGTGGTCAAGTTTCATTGAAATTGTGCGTGTAGTTTCGCGAGAAGAGAGCAAATATCTATTTTGGGGAGGTCAACCCCCCCCCCATAGACCCACTTAAATGAGCCAGATCTTGATGTCAATGCTTTCGTTGGGGCATCAGATATGAAGCTTGTAGCCAAGATTCATCAAAATCGTGTGTTTGGTTCAAGCGATAATGACTGAAGTGTTTACGGACTGAATGACTCACTGACTGAATGACTGACTCACTCAACTACGGACACTGCTCGATCGCATCAGCTCACCTGAATAAAGTCCAGGTGAGCTAAAAATTTGGCAGTCTCTCCAAGCTGTGCTACTTCCGGGCCAATGAGGGTAATATATTGTTGTGGGCCGGGGAGTCGGGTGGAAGACCCAAGGTGGGGGAAGCTATCTCGGTTCCCACCAGACTCCCCGGAATTGTCGCGTCGCACACGGATAATTCCGTGACGCGGCAGGTCGCATAACCGACCGTGGACGCCAATAACTCAACCGCGTGACCTAGGGTCCTCCCATCTATGGGTTAATCGGGTTACCTAAATAATCACGTAGTTTAATTACTGGGGAACAGGCCCTTTGGTATGCCTTGTCCGAACCGAATCACTCTACCGGACCGGATCACTTTACCGGATCGGATGCAGCTGAGCAACACTACCAAGGACGTACCGGCTAAAAGGAACGTATCGTTTGGAATAAAGTCCCGGCTAAGCTAGGATTCGGACCATGCTGGATCAATGAAAGAAACCACAAGACGAAGTGGGAACATTCCTAATAATAATTTATTTACAATGGGCGAGGAAAGGTATGTGGTATGATAAGGATTTATTGGGTGTGTTGTGCAGAGATGAGGAGAGAGGTGTGGTGCAGCAATAAACAGGCAACTTACAAAAGGGGACACAGAGCAGACTTAACAGCAAAATTAATAACAACAAGAAGCGAATACTCGATATCGCGTGGCTGGGGGCAGTAAAAGTCTAGGTTTAAGAATGATGAAACAATGTTGCAGTTATAAAATTTAAATGTAGACACGGTGAATTAGCATGCATGATGGGAAGAGTTTGTGACGTTTGGACAAATTTATATTTATAGCCCTCAGATCAAAGGGACGTGCGCCCATAAGTGTGACAGAAGACGGGACAGAGACACAGGACAGAATAGCCAATTATATAACAGCGCGATGTCGCCGCGCTATAATAATAACAATAACGATCTTCTGCAGTCTTACTTAAGCAGACAGGCACCAGGCACACAACACACACCACACACACACACACACACACACACGCACACACGCACCCACAGAAAACCCAATGAAGAGGAAGTTTTGCACAGGAAGGGAGGGGAGTTTAGGCTACGTCTCTGTACCTTGTGCTTGATAGCACGACGCACCACCAATACGTTTCGGGGGATGCTCCGTAGTGCGGTACCCGACAGTGGGCGTATCGTCTCTGCTTGAGCCGCACATGTGGAGACTGTGTTCGGAAAGGAGGAGCTTGAGTCGAGAAGGGTGGAGTCAAGAGTGCGAGGGTGGAATGGTAGGCGGACCAGGTAGGCGGGTGGGTGCGACATCATGTGGGCGGAGATGAGGAGGCGGAGTCCAGACAACAGGAGGCGGGTCGTGGCGATGTCGACGAGGCGAGGCGATAGCAGGAAGAGGAGGCAGAGAGAAGAGAAAAGAGAGCAAGAGAAAGAGGCGGAGGGACTGCTCCGGCTTTATAGGACTTGCAGCTCGGGGGGGGGGCCACCCTGAATCGGGCGCCTCCGATTGGCCCCGACCCCTCACATGGCCCGCCAACTTTGGCCGGAAACCGCCTCACTTCGTTTCCAGCAAGGCATCCCAGACAGCGAGAATATTCCGCTCCGACCCCACGAGATGACATGAATCGCCCACACTGAAATTGGCATGCAAATCGTCCTGCAAAAACCCCCGGGCCATGCCCGGCGACCGGTCGAGGGCCCCGCATGCCCGCTCAGGCGTTCGACCAGCGTCGATTCAACGCGCTCGCCATCGGCTCGCGCGCGCCAACATGGCCCGCACTGTACTTCCCCGGCTCAATCACAGCTTCGCTGGCCGTAGAGACGAGAAGACGTTCACCATCCGTGGAGAATCTGCTGCTGCCAGCGAGGGCCGAAGGTACATAATTATGGATAAATTCATCCACGTTTCGCGAGCGGCGTACGTGTCTGCTTTCGAGCACATTCCTACAGTGCGAGCAGTTCGGCCATTACGCACGTGGCCAGCACATCGCGTTCACAACGACTCCGCTAGCGTGTGGCGGGGAAAACACCAATATGTGTCGGATATTGAGGTAAAAAAGGACAAGCCGCTTCTACTCCGCACAATCGTATCCCACCCAACATAGCGTGGAGTTGTCTTTATCGGCCTCCGTACGTATTTTGTGCAGCGTGGGCGTTTGCTGGCTGTGTTTCCTGTGTTGTGAAAACACCATTCGTGCAGCCTCTTAAAAGGTATTCATTCGTATGCCTTTTTAATGCAACCGGCAATCCTCCCGAGACCATCGGAAGCCCGAGTCGATAATCCGCACTGCCAAGCGCACTACATGACTCGCCGCACACGCCGGGCCAGGGCTCGCCCGGGAACGAGGATTCTCTGTGCAGCAGTTTCCTACCAGCGGCGCCGCAGCGCTGGCCTCCATGAGGCCCCACCTTACAGCGAAGGCACACGTGGCTGATTTACCTCAGGAATAATCAGACAAAAAGAAGAGTAGGGACGAAATGAAGGACAAAATGATTTAAGCAACCCTAGCTATTCGATCATCGCAACGCACTCCCTTTGCTGTCCGCTAAACAAAAGGAAGGGGACTATCTACACGTATAATAATGGAATAACTGTCTTGGGACACCTATCTGTTGTATGCATGCGGTTCCGAGAACCGCAACAATATAGTGTTACGGCTGTGGAATTCGCATTACACCATTCAGGTCCCGTAGGTGAGATATATTTCTGAAGTACATGTGTAGTTAGCCCAAACCCATTGTTTAGAGGGAATTATGTGATTCATTCGGGCTGCGATCCTTTGAGTTAGGCGTTTTTCTGTCTACTTTTTTTTCGAACCAACCCAACAACGCCAAACAACGCCAACCACACTTCAACCCCAACCACGCCACCACTCCAACCACACCAGCACCGCCATCTCCACAACACCACCACCATCTGCGCCACTACCTACACCAACGAACGCCATCCTCCGCGGTCCACGTACGACGGTTTCCGCGTTGGAAACCGTCGAACGCGAGAAGGGAAGGAAGAAATCCCCACAGCGAGGGCGCGCGTTTTCCCGCTAGTTTTCTTCCTTGGCCCGGCGCCAGAACGGATTCGCCTCGCCCCCCACAAGACGGAGGTGGGAGGGAACGAGAGGAACGCCCCCTTCTCGAAGCGCCTCGAAGGAGGGTGGAGCAAAGAACGGGGCGGGGCGCTGGGGTATAT
>CM068957.1:103162424-103196664 GCA_035128595.1 Eptatretus atami | reverse complement strand
GGTATAAGAGTCAGAGGCGCAGGAGGTTCTCTCTCTTGTTGGTTCGGGGTTCTCTTGTCGGCGCTCTTCTCGTTCGTGCTCGCTGCTCTCGTCCTGCTGCTCTGGATTCGGCGTGTGCTCTCTCCCTGTCGGTCGGTGCTCGGTCCAAGGCGTCGAGAGGCCGGTACGGGCAGGCGCGAGGCGCGCCGGAGAGGCCTCGCGCGACCAGCGGCTCGAGCGGGGGTCACGGCAGACGGGACCACGTGTGACGGGCGCCAAGGACCCGACATTCAGGGAAGTCGCGACTTCCATTTTCTTTGGGTTCTGTGTGAAGTGTGTGTGTGGGCCGGTCTTATAAGTAGATGTGTAGTGGTCCGTGTGTCGCGTATTCGTCTACTCTCTCTTTTTTTGATATATGTGCATTTTCATTATATTGTGGCTGTAAATACGTTGCTATATGTGTGCTATGTGTGTGTGAATTAAAGTGCTTTTGTTGAATTTTCCCCCGTTTCGCTGCGTCCTTCCTTCGTTGGGTCCATCTTGTTTTACGTAAAGGGTACGTAGTGGGCGCGGAGACGCCCGATAATTAATTGGAACCGTCAGGCGACGATAACCCGCTCGGTTATCCCTGTAGCACGGAACGAGCCGTTAAGCGGTTGTGTCCGAAGTCGACCTGTGGCGGGTACACCCCTCGGTAGGTTACCCGTGCGGGTACTTAGGTATATCGACTTTCGGCGATTCACCCTACCTCGCACGGGTGAATGCGGACTGGGTTGTGGTGGGTAAACCCCCACCCGTGACTGGCTCCCGGCGTTAGTCGAGAGGGTCACGACTGAATTGTCCGTCCGGTGGGCGAGGCGGTCGCGATTCGAGTCACGTGGCCGATCGCACGCCGGCGGGCGCGAATTCGCAACAATATTTACAATGACTTTGCCCTTTTGACCCAATTTTTTTTTTGTCTATATTCTCATACTTTGATTGCAAAAGCTCAAATGACAATAAACATACGGCTTGGTTCCTGCTGCAGAGGTGTGGGCTAATCAACTAGAATTAATTGCAGAAATCTCTTTATGCCTCCGCTGACGAAGTCACCGGTAGCATTATGTTTTTGGGTTGTCTCTCCATCTCTATGTTCTTCCTTCCGTCCATGATAATTTTCTCTGTTTTCTCTGCAATCCGATTGACAAAATTTTCATCATAGGTGCGACGATTCATGCAGAATGTTGTTATGATCATGACGTCATCCGTCACGTGGTGTAGCAGACACGTTGGAAAAAAGGAAAAAACTTTGGACCTCGTTCTTTGAACCCACTCCATGGAAAAAATTTAAACTTGGCACAAGTGATGTACTCCCCATGGCAAACAAGGGTGATTTTTTGATGATATCATAGGTGGCTTCATTATGACGTCATAATTGCATACGTTGAACACTTTATCCGATCAGTTTGATAATTTTTGAGGGTCATCCAGGGCTAAATTGAATATGGGGAGGGGGGTGGGGGGAGAAAAGTTGATGGCATCATCGGTCAAGTGGTTCGGCAGCCATATTGTTTTTAACATACAAGCCTTCAAAAATCATCTTCTCCGAAATGGCTGAACAGATCGAGGCGAAACTTTAAAGGTATGATCGGCTATCCATGAGGAACAGAGAGTTCTCCAACTATGATGTCATAGGTCACATGGTTTGGCAGCCATATTGGATTGAATGAAAATCTTTGAAAAATTATTTCTCTTGAACCGATTCATCAATCGACATGAAATGTAGCAATTATGATCTAGTCGTCATGGGGAATATATGTTTTAAATTTCAACCTGATCGGATGCAAGGTCTAGCAGCCAGAATTATTTAATATTTTGAATCTGGGTTCGGGGATTTAAATCAAACTTGGTGCAAGTATGTATAATGATGTAGCAATGTGGGCGGAGACATAACTGGCGCCGTCATGACGTCGAAGAGTGCCCTTCTAGTTAACCTCCGCCATCGAAGATGGACGGAGGTTACTGTTTTCACCCCTGTCTGTTTTTTGTGAACATTATTACGGAAAAACTCCTGGACGGATTTCGATGAAACTTGGTGGAGGGATTAGGTATATGGTCATCATAGCCATTATTTTGGACTTGGTCCAAAGTCCAATATGGCCGCTATGGCAGCATTTTGAAAAAATATTTGAATTTTTGTTTTTGTTTTACATGTTTTAAGTGATTTCCAAACAAAAAAATAAATTTGTTAGAGAAAAAAGAAATAAATTTTGCAACTTCTATTTATAGTTGAATTTCTACATGTTTTAAGTGATTTCCAACCCAAAAAAAATGTTAGAGAAAAAATTGCACCTTTTTTTTCAAAAAAATTTCGATTTTTTTTTTTGGCATTTCTACATGCGCTCGATCTAGTTTAGTTTATTCAATTGTGGTCAGTAGAGTCTGATCCGTTCTGACCTACAATGAATAGGACATCGGGTTCACTTAAGTGACCCAGCACTATTGGCGGCGGAGGTTTTGCACTCTACCGAGTGCCCCCCTCTAGTTTAAATATGATTTAGATGTTTTTGCTTAAATTCTGCAGGCCCTTTGTGGGAAATTTATATTAATGTATTTTAAATTGTAACAAATGGAGTCTCAGAAATGTAACTTTTATGCTGCAAGTTGAATTGGCTGTCCTTTCTGGCCAAAAGACTTTTGCCCTAAATGATAAGAAATGTGTTGTTCTGGAGCAGAGTGACCGAGCTGATTAATGTACGAAGTGGCTTTTCGTCTAACATGTCTACGTCGTGAATATCCCCCAACCTCTCTCTCGTTGTAATAAAAATGTTTTGAAATGTAAATTATACCAGTAGCACGTGAGGATGTATGGCATCTCAGTGGCTTGTACTCCTTGGGACTGACCAAGTACCAAGTTAGAATAAAACTGTCTATATGTAATGTAGAAGTAAATTGGATCGGGTTGGTTAACTGTTAACTAAAATAAGAATAAATGGAATAGAACCAAAATAATATACAATCAATTCTTAAGTTGGGGATTCTTAAGTTCATCAATTAATCATTGATCTAAATCAATGGGTCTTAAGTTCATTAAGTGTAAGTGTATGGATTCTTAAGTGTATGTGATCATTAGAAAATAAATTGTTTCACAAGGAAGGACTTGTGTGGACATCAGTTTTATCGTGTCGATAGGGTTTTTGTAGGATTTTATAACCAAATCGAACAAACGTTAAACTCTGCCTGAAGTCAAATAGGATTCCACAATCGGCCAGTGAGAATCCTTCAGAGGACAACGATCACAATAAGGTGGGTTTAAAAATCCACATCACCCCTCAAACCATAAACCCTCTGAACCTTCTCCACCATCAGATAGCATATGCTAACCACCACCTAATTACGGAGCATCTCGAGTTGTAATAAGTTACAGCAACCCAGAAACCATTTCTGACAGCCATTATATACAATACAAACAACTATACAGTGCAATCTACATTGTGTGGTTCACTTTAAGAAAATGATAAGCAAATATGCAAACCAATAAAAGGGGTCAGCATTTTACCAACCTATTGATGAACTAACCTTGTGGGGAAACTGCCTGGAAGCTGCCCATATAGTGTAGGCCAAGGCTGTACATCGTACTAATCGATTGCGGTGGCAGCGGTTCCTCAATGAGATGAGCAGCAGCGAAGCGCCACATCAAAGTTGCAGTGTGCCGCCTCACTGGTGGTGTGCCAATGTAACAGCACACAGATGCAGGAGGAGCTGATGAGCCCACACTGGCTGGTGGCGTTGTGATGTAAGGAACCTATAAATGACAATGGTGGTGGAGTTCCAACCACTTTTATTCACCACTCAATTGGTAAAAACAGAAATGTGTTCGCTGGTGATGGGGGGTATAATTGTTCCGATCTTTTGTTCATGACAGCACACACAGGTACAATAACCACCTCACCCGGTTCTTCCATTACTTTACCAATCCCAAAAAGCTCGCAAACCCTTCCAAATTGGTGAATAAAACCGTATTTACAAAAGAATGATAACAAGCAATAAAACTACGCTCATTTGAAGGGATGAAATGATGACCTAGAGGTATGCACACTTGCCTCTAATCTGTCTAGCCTGGGTTCAAATCATGACACAGCTATAAACTGTCATCCTGGTGTTTCAGAGACACCAATGTGTGTGCCTTCCCTCAGATGGACATTAAACTGGCTTCCCATCTGCCAGCAACTGTTGGTGGATGTCAAAGATAACATGGTGTCCTTCGCGAAGAGTCGGCGAGCTATCGTCAGCACCATGAACAAATTTCAAATTCCTGCCAGAATTTTTGCATCAGCGGCACAGGTGACATTGCATCAGCCTCAGCCAATGACGCTGCCCTGCAGCCTTGTGCTGCTTACAAATGAAGAACAACGCTCATTCTCGGAAATTTTTTGGTTTTGGTTTATTGCAAGCCAGCAAGCCAGCGAGTCAGCGAGTCAGCTTTGGTTTTGGTATATTGCAGCAACAGGTAGGAAGTTTCATTTCATTCAAAAGCTGGATCAGAACAGCGAAAGGCAAACTAGTGCTGTGCAATAAATGCTAAACATGCCCATCACAATAACAGCTCTTGCCATTAGCCACAGCTGTTCATTAACGGATATACGCAAATTACCAGTTCGTAATGCAAGATTTCCTCCTTGTCTGATCTGTACTATCCATTGTGCCTCGGACTGGGCTCGGTACTCATTGCAATGCAGAAACACCAAGTCCATCTTCCACTCGAACGACGCGAGGGGTAGGCTCAGTTTAGAATTACAAATAAGATGGTCTTATCACAAATTCATATTTAAGTGGTTGAAGCATATGTGGCTGGATAATTACCCAGGCAAAAATAGCATTCCTTTCCTGTTGTAATTCTTTGCAGACTACTGTTGTAGGACCTGTTTCCAACTATAGTATATGAGAGTATTACTCTCATATACTAAAGTTATAACTGTAGCATTTTTGCCTGGGGATGCAATGCTCACCTTGTGGCAATCTAAATCAGAGATCAGCTGTATAGTACCTGTACCTCCTCATTATTTCAGAATTTCCCCTTTCTATATCAAATCAAATACATCACGATCAAGTAATGTTGATTTTATCATTTGGGTCAACTTCATTTGAAGGCACCAAACAGAATTTAAGTGAGTGTGTCTATTAAAGGAAAGTCCAAAAAAGCTGTTGAGAAATTATAATTTGTACTTTGTTACCTTGTAATCACAAGGAACATTCTGCAAAATTACCAACTGTCTCCCGTGATGAGGCAGAAGCATAATGTCCATTGCTCTCATACCACAGAGAGCTCCATGTACAGTCATGGCCAAAAATATTGGCACTCTTGCACTTTTTTCAAATAATGCACTGTTTCTTCCAGAAAATTGTTTAATTTAAACATCTTTTGGTATCCACATATGTATTTCTTTGATTTGCAGTGGAACAAAACAAAAAAAAGCTGAAAAAAATTACTAAATCAAAGCTTATTCCACACAGAAATCCTAAAATGACACGGACAATATTATTGGCACCTTTTAGAAGTTGTTGGAAATAATTAGATTGCAAGCAGGTGATTCTCCTTTACTTTGGAATTTAACTCACCTGTGGTGTGTTGCAGGTGCCGGCAATATAAAAATCACTCATTCAACCAGTTTGAACAGAGAAAAGGAGTCATTCTGCTGTTTTGGGTCACTGTGTGCACCACGAGCATGGAGGAAAGAAAGAAAACCAGAGAATTGTCTGAGGAGGTCAGACACAAGATTGTAGCCAAGCATGGACAATCTCAAGGCTGCAAGTCAATCTCTAGAGATCTTGATGTTCCTGTATCCACCATACACAATGTTATCAGGAAGTTTAAGGCCCATGGCACAGCAGCCAACTTCGCTGGAAGTGGCTGCAAGAGAAAACTTGATCGAAAATTGCAGCGAAGGATTGTTCAAATTATGGAGAAAAACACCTTGATCAACTGCCAAACAGACTCAAGCTGACCTTCAGAAACAAGGTACGACAGTTTCAACTCGCACCATCCATCGCTATCTCAATGAAATGGGGTTCCATGGGAGGAGACCCAGGAGGACCCCACTTCTAAGAGTGAGAGAGACATAAGAAAGCCCAACTGGAGTTTGCCAAAACACACCTGAACAAGCCAAAATCCTTCTGGGAGAATGTCCTGTGGACAGATGAGACCAAATTAGAGCTTTTTGGTAAAGCACATCATCTCTGTTTACAAAAAGCAAAATGAAGCATTCAAAGAAAAGAACACCTTCCCTACAGTCAAACATGGAGGAGGTTCAGTGATGTTTTGGGGTTGCTGTGCTGCCTCTGGCACTGGGTGCCTTGAATGTGTGCATGGCATCATGAAATCAGGAGATTCCCAAGGAATTTCAGAGCGCAATGTTCAACCCAGTGTCAGAAAACTGGGTCTCTGTCGAATGTCATGGGTCTTACAGCAGGATAATGACCCCAAACACTTCAAAATGCACCCAGGAATGGTTCAAGACAAAACGCTGGAATGTTCCGAAGTGGCCAGCAATGAGTCAAGATCTAAATCCCATTGAACACCTGTGGGGAGACCTGAAAACAGCAGTTGGGAGAAGGCACCCTTCAAATCTGAGAGAATTGGAGCAGTTTGCACAAGAAGAGTGGGACAAACTACCAGTATAAAGTTGCAGGAAGCTCATTCATGACTTTTGGAAGTCCATGACTGCAGTTATTTTGTCCAAAGGCTGCACTAGCAAATGTTAAGTCGAGGGTGTCCATAATTTTGTCAATGCTATTTCTTTTTATTTTCTGATTTAAAAGGACATTAAGTTCTGAATCAAAAACAAAGGTTCTGCAATATTAACTGTGAAATAAAGAATTGTAGAGACCAAATACTTTTGTCAATTTCAACTTAATTTAAGAGGAAATTGTGAGTTCTTTGAAAAACGTGCAAGGGTGCCAATATTTTTGCCCATGACTGTATGACCTGTTTTTTTCAGTGCCTCTCCTCTGCTCGAGCTCCCTCGGCTCTCTCAGGCCTACAACCATTCCCAGCTGCTTCAGTGTGCATGCGTTATTCCATTAATCGCCTTCTAGTTTAATTCCTAAAATCTCGGCTTACCACACTCAACTCTCTTGTTCCTCTTTTCTCCCATTTGTAGAACTGCTCTCCAGAGATGGTTCAAGCATTTTCCAACCAGGGCTTCAAGCAGGTGGTGCACCAACATCTTTTGTTATCCCACCAATTCCCACCCATGATCTTTTCTGCACCATTAACCCAAGATCATTCAAATAAACTTTCAGGTTACTGTATTTCCTGCCCTCCTCTGGTTATCCGTTCATTCCCATGCTTTTTGTGTCAAACTATAGACCCACTGCCCATATGTTTCCTTTTCCCCCTATGTTATCTCGCACTTTCGTGAGCCCAAAATAACTTTTATGCACAATGCTTTTTATCTGCGACATTCAACAACCGAGCTCATACCTTTGCAGTGCCCACAAGCACACTGTCGATGTAGAGGCTGGCAGAGCTCGCCTTGAGGACACCACGGTTCAACACCAGAACGAGGTGGTGCCACTGGCCCTCAAGACCAAGTTCCGGAGTGGGGAAGCAAACAGAGCCTTCATGTGGAGTCTCATCTGTCAGCAGAAAATTCAGATTAACAAATGATGAAGTTATTAAAAGGTTTGGTGGTACTGCTTCTCATCTCGACATGCCTTTTTAATACCTAGCTCATGCAGTGGTTGATCTTGTGTGCTCAGCATCACAGTATGATGGCGTGGAAGCAGCAGTAGAACTAGACAAACAAAGCCCTGACCCACAGATCCAGCAGTGGCCTTGCCCCTGTCCACGTCATGTCGGACTAGCGTGAGGAGACGGGTAGGATGGGGGTGCATCGGGGAGTCATGGCGCTCAACAGTGAACCATAATGAGTATGAGAGGCCCGATGGAGGTGGAAACACATGATCACCTGTGGGGACAATAATGTACGATGCGCATTGGAAAGTGTCTAGGTCATCTACTTTGCGAAAGAAACTGCATTTTATTAAAAGCCATAAACCTAAACATATCGCTCCCTTACACATTGGCTTAAGGCTTTAGAACCCATCAATAGTATTTACTGTATTCTTGCTGAATAATAACATAACACCATTGTTAAGCAAACTTCCAGCTGTTACAATACTCTTCTACAAGTGCCCTATGTGTCAACATCAGTGTCATCATACCAGTGCCCATTCCAGTGCCGTCCATGGGGGATGTTGCGGAGCTCGTCCCCATGTTATGGGGAGCAAGACTTGGCAGAAAAAGACACCTAAGGTGGAGAAATTCGTTATCACACATACCTTCAAAAAAGTTTTAAAAAAGAATTCCGACTTTCAGAAAGAGATTCATCATACATCGATAATTACTCTGAAGACTTGCAGAATCAGGTGCTGAAGAATAATACATCATCTCACGAGTCGTGTGCAGTGAGGAATGCAAAGAGGCATTGGGAACATTTCTCACCCAAAGCCTTCAATGGACATGTCGAACTCCACAAACGGGGGCGGTACAGCTGCAACACTGAGACGTGCATGCAGTGGTGTTGTTACTGACACGAGGAATTTTACACGGGTCAGTGGAACCTCAGACCCCTCAAGTGGAAGGAGAAGGTTACGACACAGGCGTGCAGAGGATGTGTTTGGCATCACAAGTTTCTGAGGCTCTGCAAACCAAGAAAAATATAAAACGGAGGTGTGAGCAACTTCTTACATACACCATATTGCAAAAATGCTGGTAGCATCAGCTATCCAGTTTCACACTCGTTTGTGAACAGCATCCAATGACAAGGTCAAAGGCATCTAACCGAGGGCGTTAACATCATGGCAGGCATCAGAGTACTTGTGAGTGCGATGTAGAACAAGATCACGAATCTCCCACGAGCCACAATTTAGGGGGTTTCCCAGGCGTAAAAAAGCTCTGAAAAAGAAAGATAAACAAGAAGACAAATATTTGGTATCACATGGTGTCTAGCCTCAGAACTGAGAAGAGTGGATAATCGGGTGACATTATATAAGCATTTTGGAGGTTCAAGGGAAATGGATAGCAAAATCAACAACAGCAAAAGAGTAGAAAAGGATGAGGATAAAATAAATGAATGAATAAATAAATAAACAACAACGAACCGCAGTACAGCTGGCTCAAGGCTGTGGCAGGCCAGCCGCTCAAAGAGCTGAAGCAGACCCATATGCATTGGGTGATCTTCATTGACCAACGCAATGTTGCCACACCGCAGAATACGTGCTGGAAGCCCCACCTCTCCTAGCACCTGCTGATTGCGTTCTGATTGGACCAGAGCCATTAGCTGATCCAGGACAGCAAGCTGCAGTGCTGTGGCATGCTGGGGGAATATCCACAATCTGCTTTGGTGTTGTAGTTACACAGAAACAAAGCTCCATTAACCACAGTCTAAAATTCTTACACATTTGCATGGATGTGATTGATCGTTTTATTTATTTCTTCACAGGGTTGAAGGTTCATGGAGAAAACGTAACAAAAATTAAGTGAAACACCAGACAAAGCAGAACTATTTCAGACAAACAGCCGACGCCCTTTCGGAGGAAGCGACATAACTTGGCAGGGAACTCTGGGGACCAGCGATGAGATTTTGTGACGTCATATTTCTCTCTGCAGTTAGTGGGGAAATTAAGGAGAAATCTGCCCCTCTCTTTCCACCCCCATCATCAAAGGGATGCAAACCACATTCTATCCATTCTCTATCCTCCAAGTGCTGAGCGTCAAGCAAGGAAGCAGCATATAGCACTTTTAACGTCTTTGGTATGACTCAGCCAGGGTCGGTATCAACCACTGACCAAGACTCGTAGCGAATACAACAACCACAATGCCACCGAGTCTGGTGAAAAATCTAACAAATATAATCCCGAAAAACAAACCCTTCTGCAAAAATAATGGAGTCTTTGAATAGAGTGGTTGTAATCTTTTTTTTTTTAATGTTGACGATTCAAGTGAAACTACTCTGAAACAGACCAGTTGCAGGTGTCATAAGGTTAAATGGGTGGAGGGTAGTTAATGAATTAAAAATGAAGACTCGGTTATTAAACCTTTGCAAATGAATAAAACTGAAGTTAAAAAAAGAAGGAAATTTGGCAATCTGTGGAAATCTGGCACACCTGTGTAATCGAGTAGTTTGTTGTGTCGAATAATGGAAGATAGCGTGTGTGTTTGTTCACAACTGTTAAAAAAAAGTCTGCAGACTCCCTTCAAACCTGTGGTTTCTCAGTATTGATGACACAAGGTAGGAGTTCGACAATAGCAAGAACAGCTTCAGGATGGGCAAGAAAAGGAACGTCCAGCCCTGGGGTGAACCCTGGCCAGCCAGGGTTTCGTGGGGGAAACCTGGAAATTGGGTCAAGAAAAAGGACCAAGGTGAGGTCGACAACAAGGTATGCAAGGTTATAAAGGCAGAGGTGAAAGCTTGTACTATGCTTCATAATAGTACGAGTCCCTTAAAAGGAACTTTGAAGCAGGAGGAGGCCATTAGGCCCATCAAAGCCTGCACTATTATTACCAACTGGTGGTTGTTTGTCCGTGTTCTGTCGTTTTTAAAGGCTGAGCATCAAGCAAGAAAGCAGCACAGACCTTTTTTTTTTTTAAGTCTTTGATATGGCTCAGTCAGGGTTCAAACTGCAGACCTCCCACACTCGGAGCGGATGCTCTAATCATTAATGGCACCGAGGCTGGCATAATCATAACCTATTGAATGGTATATTCTTAGTGTAAATAGAATAAAATACGGTGAGGAGTATTTTCAAAACACACAAAGATAAGGTCCCATTGACAAGAAGAACAAAGTATTTGGACGAAACAACAAGAACGGTCAGCTGGTAGATTGGTCTAGATGTACACTCACATTTGAGTAGCTTGGGTTTGAATCTCGACCCAGCTACAAACTGTCATCCTGGTGTCTCACAGACAGGGTGAGACATCAATGTGTGTGCCGTCCCTCGCATGGACGTTAAACTGGGTGTCCTGTCTACCAGCATCAGTTAGTGGACGTTAAAGATCTCACGGTGTCCTTTGCGAAGAGTTGGCGAGCTATCACCGGCACCCTGAACAAATTACAAATTCCTGCCCTAAACTACAGAGGGATTTGCATTAGCGGATCCTCAGGATGGGAGTGATGAGAAGGTTCATCAGCTGTTCAGTTGTCCAACATTTAGCATGTACAGAGTGTCACGAGTATTAAAATGATAAGGTGAAAGATTGTATTTCCCTGCAATAAGAAAATGAGGAAATAAATCAAGACATGTGAAACTACAACGGCACTCTTCGACGTCGAGATGTCGACAGATTTGCCTCCGCCCACATTAGTATATAATTATAATACCTGTATCACGTTTGATTTAAATCCCTGAACACAAATTCAAAACATTAAATAATTCTGGCTGCAAGACCATGTGTTTGATAAGGTTGATATTAAAAACATACTCTATATGACTACTAAATCAAAATTGTGATGTTTTACATTGATTGATGAAACAGTTCAAGACAAATAATTTTTTTAAGATCTTTGTTCAATCCAATATGGCTGCCAGACCAGCTAGGTTCACTTATTTGTGAACACACTGGTATCCCAAAGGCTCGGGGAATATGTGGGTGAAGTTTCCCCTCGGATCTGCCAAGAAGTTCTGGAGAAGAAGACTTTTAAAGGTTTATTCTTCAAAAAAACAAAAAAAACCCCATAGCTGCCAAACCATGTGACCAGTGACATCATAGGTGGAGAACTTTTTGTTCTTCATGGATAAGCGATGATACCTGTACAGTTTCGCCTGGATCTGTTCAGCTGTTTCAGAGAAGATTTTTGAGGATTTACATGTTAAAAAAACATGGCTGCTGAACTACGTGACCAATGACGTCAATTTGTTCCCCCATACAATTTAGCCCAAGATGAACCACAAAAATTTTCATACTGATCAGATGAAGCGTTCGACGTATGTAATGACATCATCAAAAAAAAAATCACACTTATTTCCCATGGGGAGTACTTGAGATGTGCCAAGTTTAAATTTTTCCCATGGAGCGGTTTCGGAAATAGAGAGGTCCAAAGTTTTTTCCATTTTTCAATTTGGCTGCCACATCAAGTGACCTATGATGCCGTGATTATCATTAAAACATTCCACATGAGTAGTCGCACATATGGTGAAAAATTTGTGTCAATCGGATAAGCGGTTGCAGAGTAAAGAGAGAAAACTAGCATGGATGGGCGGACGGACGGACGGACAACCAGAAAACATAATGCCTCCGGTGACTGTCAGCGGAGGCATAAAAACACCTCTAATTACAAAGCAATCTACTTAGCTGAAAGCATCAAGCGAAGTTCAAATTCTTTCGAAAAATGTTCTTAAGAAAAAGGAAAAAAACAAAATATATAAAAGACGTCACATTCTGAGATTGACCTGTCAAACACATCCGTTGCCATTTGGAACATGAAGTAGAAGATGCTACAACAATGGTGAAGAGTCGGAGGAATGCTTTCCGCCACGTCCAGGTCTGCTACTCGACTGTGCAGGGCGTCAATGAAACAATCCACAAACCGCTGGTCGGGTGGGAGGCTCGAGTCCTCACACAAAGTTTTGCCTGGTCCATTAGCACTGCAAAAGCATCCAAGAAGACGCAAAGCCTCTGCCAGCTTATCGTAGCGCACTTCAGTGGCAAAATGGTGGGAATTGGCCGGCTCATGACGCATGGCTGCGGTTATTATGCGCACAGAGGCCTGGGCAAGGTCCAGGGCTGCACTGGGGTTTTCATTACCACGTTCAGTGAGCCCGTCGGGGCATGCCAGTGTGCCTTCCGCAGACACCAAGAGTGCCAAAACATGAACAAAACCACCAGCACGGCGGAACGAGCGTCGACAACGATGACTCTCCAGAAGGACAGAAACAATTGCCTGAGATAAAATAAAAGAAAGAAAAAAAAAGGTCACATGAGTGGGACATAGATACAATGATTGGAAAATCAAAATTCCCCAAAAATAATTCTATGCAACTGACTGGCATAGTATCTCACTGGCATACGACCTCTTCCAGGATGCAGCCCCATTGCATGAAAACAGCCTACCGTAAGGATGTCAGCACATTGGCAGAGTGCATGGCGAGGCAAGGCATTGGCGAGGGCAAGCAGAGCAATCATTTCATCCTCGCCCCAAGCAGACAGTAGCAACTGCTGTGCAACCGCCAGTGCATGTGTGCGGCAATGCGAGTCTTCCAGGAGAGCATGCAAACCACGTGGCCCTCCACACTCCCGGAATACATCTTTGCAAGTGAAGAAAAAGTGGTCAGGAAGGAGAGTCAAAATACAGCAATGCAAGTGGGGAAAATAACAGAAATAAATACGGAAGAAAAAAAAGAACGCACCTTGACAATCTTTTTAAATGATAGGAAGGTGCCTGTCTGTGTCTCATTGGGTTTTCTATCTCCTGTCTCACCACTTCAAGCATATTCACCAAAATTCTGTACAATTAATGTCCGCCAATTCCGATTAAGCCAGGAATCTTCACTATTTTTGGAGGGGGGGGGGCACTTTTGCTGATAAAGCATCAGTGTGAGAGCCACCACACCGCCTACAGGATTCCGTAATGGCTGCTATTCGGCCCCGCCCCCACATACTCTTCTTTGATGTAGTTAACTGGGCTGGAAGCATCATTGTTTGTATACTGCAGCCATATCCTGATGTAGTTATGTTACTTTTCTGCTTCGCGTTGGAACACTCATTTGAAACCGTCGAGTCAATTTAATAGCATTTAAGGCGGATTATGATTGAGCGTTTTCACATTTGTGCATCATCAGCCGCACTTTAGGCCACCAGGAGCCGCCAGCGGCTCTCGGGCCGTGCAGTGAAGAACAGTGGATTCAGCAAACTAAATTTACTAACAACTCGTCCATTTACTCCATTCAGCTCAGTCAAAAGTTGTACTTCTCTCACAGCAATTGTCATGTTGGATGACTTCATGGAATTCTGGTTCTGGTGCCATTCTGTCAACAGGATTGCTGCTGTTGTTCGAAGACCCTCCCATTCTATCAAACCCCATACCATCACCTCACCAGTCCTTTAAGGGTATATTCGTTTGGTGAGCGGTGCTTCCAGCACGATTCCATAACAGGATTGTTGTTGCTCCATGGTCCTACTACACCAAGTAGTATCCAATTACCTGTCCATCCTCGATTGGTATATCTGCTCGTCTCATATAAAGTAGCATTTTTGCGTTGATTTCTTGTCTTGTAGACCACAGCAGCTATGGTTGACATTGTTTTCCTTCTTGGATGTCATTTGTGAGCCAGTGAAGTTTTATTAACAATCCTCCTTCGACTAACTCTGTTTCCAGATGTCGAGAATCAAAATTCTTAAAACTGGTGCCTTCAGTCAGAACACAACTCAAAACCTTTGGCATGCCAGTCTTCAGGAACTGTAGCCATGACACCCTGCTCTTTGTAGCAAGAACATACTTTATATGCAAGCCTGGTTATTGTGAAAGTCTTGTTACAGGTTGGCAAGTGGTGCTTGCTTCATTCTTAAAAATGGAAACCAGACTGACTCTTTTCTTGACTTTACCAAAAGACATTCCTCAATGGACACAGGTGGTGAAGGCAAAAAAAAAAAATTGAAGGCACTCTTCGACGTCACGAGGTTGCCAGATATGCCTCCACCCACATTATAACATCATTAAATATACTTGACCAAGTTTGATTTAAATCCTTGAACCCAGATACAAAACATAAATATTCTGGCTGCAAGACCATGTGTCCAATCAGGTTGAAAGAAAAAAGAAAAAACAAATATTCCCCATGATTACTGGATTATAATTGTGAAGTCTCACGTCGATTGATGAAACGGTTCAAGAGAAAGAATTTTTTTTAATTTCCGTTCATTACAATATCGCTGCCAGACCATGTGACCTAATTATTCGTGAACACCCTGGTATCCCCAAGGCGTGGGGAACATGGGGGTGAAGTTTCCCCTCGATCGATCTTAAATTTTTTCCATTGTGCAGTTTCAGAGATAGAGGTCCAAAGTTTTTGCTTTTTTTCCCAACGTGGCTGCCCCACACGACCTATGATATCATAATTATCATTAAAACATTCTACACGAGTCGTCACACCTAGAGTGAAAAATTCGTGTCAATCGGGTTGGACAAGCGGTTGCAGAGAAAACAGAGAAAATTAACATGGACGGACGGATGAACGGACAACCCGCAAACATAATGCTTCTGGCGACTTCGTCAGCGGAGGCATAAAAACCTGATCCAAGAAATTCCTAAAACTACGCTGAGAGATCAGGAAGGTTGTTCCTCTACCTCTTAAGCAACTCCATGTCTCAACTATGCATAAAGCTATTGGGAGTTTTCTCCTGAAGCAGGATTGAAGTTCCAATTTTCAAGGATGAATCCAAAAAGACCCAAATCCATTGGGACTAGACTCTGTACAGAGCATCGGTGCTGCCGAAGCAGTCTCCTGGGCTATTAGGCACAATCCTGGACGGGTCGCCACTCCGACGCAGGATACTCGAATGGCTCAATCATCCCAGCAAGCTGGTAATCATTTTGCCAACCTCGGAAGGATGATAGGCAGAGTCAACCCCACCTGGTATTAATTCAATGGTAAAGCGAGATTTTAACTCAGGACCTTAGGATCCCTATCCCACCATCACATCCATTAAGCCAAGACCAGGCATAAGGTCGAATGAACCAATCTAATGCTGTTGTCTGGGCTACTCTTGCCCCTTATCTGACAAGAAGCATTCGGTTCTCATATCAAGATGTACATTATGGGTGTGAGAGACCAGGCTTGCTGCAAACTGGTTCGAGAACAACCAAAGTGGAAATAAAGATCTCTGATTAATGAATTTGTTATCAGGTACTTGGGATGAGAGAAACTCACTCCGTCCATGACTTATTCTGATTATTGGAAGCAGACAGACCCTTGCTCCGATTTCCCTGCAAGTTTTGCTGCCCAACTGCTCGTTCCACCTCATCTCATGGATGGGATTACATGTGCCTGGTTTCGAAGTTGCAGTTTTCTTTCAGAAAATGGCCAACTCAATCATTGGTGGAAGTTAAAACAAATAAACATGGGAATTCCTCATTTACAGCACAATAGGATCCCACAACATTGGGATAGTGTCGATAAACTACTCTACTGAAAGTGCCATGTAAACTAAAGGACGAAGGAGAACAATAGCGGCAGCAAAATGAAACGACAGCTAAGTCGATGGTGTATCATTGCAAATCCCCACCCTTCCCACCCAAAAGAAGGTTGAAAGATGGCAAAAAAAATTCCACCATTTGTGTCCCAATAAATTTGGAGTAAAACATTTTTTTCCCTTGTTTTGACCTCTGTGATCCTGGTGTGACCTCCACCACTTGGGGCATGAACCTGTGAGTCAAATCCAAAAAATATTTACATATTTCATGCATCCCCAAATGTTGATTGCATATACAAAGCTTCATGTTCAAAAATATTTTAAGATGTGCCCGTAATTGCAATTTCGGAATTTGAACTTTTGACCCAGTCCGAGGGGGCAGGGCCAAAAACGATACTGCTCTTACACCTTCTTGCCATGTAATGATCATAACTACCAAGTTGGTGAATTTCTGCCCAACCATTCAAGAGGAGATATCGTGACAGACGGACGGACGGATGGAGCCGATTACGAAATCCCCACGTTTTGTTTTCTTCAAAAAGTGTGGGGATGATGACAACTCCTTCACACAGTCAACCTGTTTCATTGTAGGAACGTTTTGGGGTCGATTGTACATTCTTAATAACAAACTCTACAGCACAGGAAAGGTTAATTAAGACGTTTGTGCAGCTTTGGTGGAGTACAGGTATTTTTCTTTTGTAGACAAAGTTGAGGCTTGTGGAATAGGTAGAAAAAGATTGCTGGTTTCATCTGAAAAAAAAAACAATTATTGTTTGGAAAGTTTCAGCTGGCATGGGGAATGAACCCACGACCTTTGAGTTATTAGAACACAATGCTCTAGCCAACTGGACCAACTGGCAAGACTGAGATAGCATATAGGGGACTTGGCCAAAGTTGCCAGAGAGTTTGCAGTTTTATGCAAAAGAAAAACCTCCACAAGGCAGTTTGGTTACTCGATAGCACATACCAATGTTGGAGGCTGAGTTCTGAAGCAGCAGCATCAACAAATCCAACACAACTGCTGCAAATTCTTCTTCAGTCTCTTCTTCCCCTAACAGCAGTGTGGTATCATTTCTGGCTGTGACACAAACAGACAGGCCTTTTACTTTACAAGTCCCACTAGACGTGTGAAGCCTGAACAAGTGGATTTTGAGGTGCAGCTGTAGAATATGTTTCCTGGAAACTGATCCACTGTATATACTTGCACAAAAAACAACTATGATGTAATACATTCTTAGGGAAGGAAAGCTAATTTTTCAACGTGTATCTTTGGAGGTGGAAGTGTGGAAGTGTGCATCTAAGACATGATGCTTACATAAGCCACGTTTTGGTCTATCACGTCGTCTGACAGTAGCAGAATGCCAGTGAAGGCAACCTGTGAGTGCCTCCAGAAGTCCAGCTTCTCGGTAGGCCTCACGAAGCTGGTTGGGTGCGTGACGGAGATAGCGTAGCAAAGACTCAGCCAATGGGAGGCCTGCTGCTCCAGGACACGATCGAAAGATCGAGGCCAGACCAGTAAGCTCCACTGGAGGAATGTAGTGCAAGCGCAGCACCAAGAAGTCCATGAGGTCAAGGTAGCGAGCACGTAGTGCAGCCGATCGAGGTGGGCCTAGGCTCGCAACTGAGGCCAAGCCAGTGGTATGTCCGGCCCGAGACAGGGAAAAGTAATTGGCACGATCAGACAGGTGGATACTGGTAATGCCATCGAGTGCAGCCAGTGCCAGTGTTTCGTCGTGTGCACGAAGAAAAACGGCCTCCAATACTGTGTAGGCCTCTGCATTCCGAATACTCAGCCCTAGAAAAACAAACAAACATCAGATGCTGTAAATGGTCCAAGCAGTGGATCTGTTCTGGAACTTGATGTAAATGTTTATATTAGGATGTGCAAGTACTCCAACATTTCACTTTAAAAATAAATGTTTATGAGTATTATAAACAAAACTCCATATTAAAAAAAAGAAACTTTCCAGAAGAGATACACACAGGATTTTTTTTACAAGTGCTGAATGGAATGAAAAAAAAAGAAAGAAAAGAAAAGGAAAACAAAATTTATAAACACCTTGACCAAGTGGTTGAGGCAAGCTAAACCCAGGAAGCAGAAAAGATGCTCCACCAGATGGCATCATCGGTAGTAGCTCTTTGGCACCGTATGGTGTCAGGGAAGCGATGACCGTGACCAGGTCCCACAAACAGCTGTATGCCTCTTTACCTCCCTCTGATTCCAGCCTGATAAAAGGTATTGGAAGAGGGTTGGAGAAAGGACCTTTCAACCCTTCCTTTCCCACGTTGTAGATATAGTTGACCAAAAAAATATTAAAAAACCGATGGAACTAGGCTTGAAAACTTCCGGTTTCTGGCATGTCAGTTTTTCTCCTCTGCTCTGCAAGACTTGCTTCCAAAGCCAAGTACACTTCTGGATTTCTCTCTTGTTCACTTCTGTTCGTATCGATTGTTCATCGTATAATCTGCTCATTCCCATGTATTTTTATCCTGTACACTCCACCTCAACTGGTTAGGCCTGCCGATTGAACCCCTTCAATTGCACCCCTTGTTTTCCTCTGCAACCCCCTTTTCCTTTGCTCTCCCATTCTTCTTCCAAGCATTCCCCTGTTGTGTCCCTCAAATCCTTCTGGTAGTATTTCCCAGATTTAAATTTTGTTCTGTTCTGTGTTCAAGCTCTTCCACAAATCCAGACTTTGTCAACAAAAACCAAGAATCCTGCCATCAAATACAGAGCTGTAAAACCACATTATGCATGGAAACTTCAATGAGAGTTAATACAATCCAAAGTTATAGTTAGATAACGTAAACACTTGTGCAAGAACAAAGGAAGCAATGATGAACATGTGATGCAAAAATGATTCCACCAGGAGAATGAATGAATGAATGAATGAATAAATAAATAAATAACACAAATAAAACGAAGTTGTCGACATGATAATGCCAGCCCCATAGCATGCTTCACATAGTGTAAAACATATTCCATCGTACAAGATCAACAACTTCCGATTTGCACAAACAAAGAGGTATAAAGGATGAAAAATGGAACCTGAGCAAAAAGTTTGGGAGGTTGTCGTAACCACAGCAGGCCTGAAAATCTTCCAGGAGGATCGGCGAAGCCTCACTCGAATCACGTAGGAAGCACAGCAGACAAACAAGTGTTTCCGCCGCGTCGATCACATATAGGTCAGGAGATCGCAGAGCAGAATGTGTACAGCGAGCTACCCACTGCTTGCCTGAATCGTGAACACACATCGCAGTTAGAAACACACAGTGTTAAGGATTTAATACAGCATACTGATATTCGAAAGGCTCTGACAGAAGCACATTAAAATGGCAACAAAACTTAAACTAAGCTTCCTAAGGATATAGTTGAAGAATATACACAAAACTTGCTTTAAATTGATAAGCAGGCTGTCCAATTGGTCTAATTTCAATACGTGTCAAAGCCTCTAAATTGATCATCTTTGGGTTGGCCCGATTGTGTTCCCCTCTGAACCCATGACTCGTGTCGTGAGGATTCAAATCCTATCCAACAAGTGTGTTTGTCTATTGTCCATTATCTACTAATCTCCTTGTAATTCAGGTCAAGGTTCACTGACATCTCCTAATGTATTTGTCCCACATGTTTTATGTACAAACAAGCTCCTGAGTGAGGCTCAGATCAACGTTTTAAAAAAAACACACTAAAGCATTGAGCATGAAACTGTACCAAATGGTTATAAAGAAATGAGGATTTGGCTTTGGTCATCGTTTACACCCTTTTTGCAATGCAAGTGAACCACAGCGTGACCCACTGAATCCTGCTAGACACAGCAGGTGATAGTTTCTGTTAATTTATCGACACCTAATTGAAGTAAACCCTCGCTAATCATGGGGGCTACGTTCCTGGAAAAGCTGCAAATTGCAAAACCTCAAATACGGCATTTTCCGGTGTATAAACCGCACTTTTTTATCGGCAAAAAAGGTAAAAGTTGTGGGTGTGGTTAATACACGGGTATAGAAAAAAAAACATCAGTCTTAAAAACGATCAATGCTGAATTTCAATGATATTCCCAATTAACAGTGCTTTTGACATGGTTTGGCACACTACCCTGCTCACCAAACTCTCTTCCTATGGTATCCAAGGACATCTCCACTCATGGCTCGCAGACTTCCTTTCCTTCCCAGTCAACGTGTGGCCCTAAATGGAGTTCTTTCATCCCCTCTTCCTGCCCAGACTGGAGTTCCTCAAGGCAGCGTTCTGGGCCATGTTCTTTTTGGTTTTCATAAACGATCTCTCCGACTCTCTGGAAAATCCTCTATCTCTTTGCTGATGACTCCACCCTCTGTCATACCATCTATCCTCCCTCAGACCGGCAAGCAGCAGCTTCTTCGCTCACTGCAGATCTGGATAAAATCAACAATGGTCCAACACGTGGAACATGTCTTTCAATCCTGACAAATCTCACACTCTCACAATGTCTCTCCGAAAGGACCGTTTGGAAAACCCCCATCTACTTTCTCAACAATCCTCTGAAAGAAGTCCTTTCTTTCGAGCTTCTGAGTCTCATTATCTGCCATGATCTTTTCTGGGAAAGCCACATTTCCAACATGGCCTCCAAAACCAGTCGCCGACTGGAAATCCTCCATCGTGCAAAGTCCTTCCTCGGCCCACCTGAGCTCCTGACCACATACAAAGCTTTCGTCTGCAGCCTGATGGAGTACTGCTCTCCCCTCTGGCTGGTGCTCCTGCCTCCCACCTTTCTTGGCTTCACGCTGTGGAAACCAAGGCATTTCGGATCATTGGCATCTCCCGCGATGAGGCCAAGTCTTTGGGCCTGTCACTCTCTCACCGCAGGCAGGTCGGTGGTATTTCTATCTTCTACCGTCTCCTCTCCGGTCTCGCCCCCCTCCCCCCCCCCCCCGTCCCCGCTGTGTCTGCGATTTGTCCCCGCCACATTTCCGCAGGCGCTCAAGGTCCCAAACAACCCCTTCTGGTAAAACTACCAAAATCACGAATCACTGCTCACCTTCACTCTTTCATTTCTCTTTTTCCCCGTCTTTGGAGTAAACTCCCACACTCTCTTCAATCCTATTTTTCCCTGCCGGCCTTCAAAACAGCTGTTCACCACCACCTCTTATCGTCCCCCATCCAAATCCTCGATCTTTTCTTCCCCGTTAATCCACCCCAAACCCACCTCCTTCAAATTCCCTGCTTTCCTTCCTGAAAGTCCCTGTAATGTCCATCTTGTATTCCCAGTGTTCCCCACCCCATCCCTCTCGCTTCCACAGATCTCCTGGTGTCTCTATTCCCCACTGTTTTGTCCTTCCTACTCCGCCCCTCTTGTCTCATGCCCCCCCCCCCTTGCTGTGCGTTGTGTGTTAGCTGTCATACGAGCCTCAAACATAGATATACAAAGAAAAAAAAAACTTTTGTAGCAGTCGGAACTGCTGTCAAGCTCAATTACGCCACTTAAATTTTGAAAATCGGTTCAGGTTAAGATTTTGTACAGCGTTTTATTAACCGTGTGCGGAAATTAAATGTCACGCTCAGAAACGTCCGGAGACACGTGGAGTCGAGGTGTATGGCGTATATAGAGCCTTGCGACTCTAAAATGCCATTAAACACAAAAGAATAATAAGAAGAAGAAGCACACCTGGTCTCACATCAAAAGAAGAATTATTCACAACAGCTAGAGTCCAATAACGGAGCACACACCTCAAATTAGCTTGCGCGGCAAGCTTCCCTCGTATTTCGTGTTGAGCAGGAAGACACTGCCCAAAGACAAGTTTCCAGACGGCGTCATTGTTCGTGTGCAGCAGAAGGGGTGGATAGACGAGGGACTTGTGGTGGTGACTTTCTTTTTATATGCATCATTTTCGACATGAACATCCGGTGCAGGCAGAATTAATCCACCAACCTTGTTCCTTACATGCTGACGCTATGCTAGCAAATGCTGGATAGTGGGGGCTTGATTTAAAGCTAGGAACAACCAATCAGCCCCTATACGAGGGCAGGAAATGGATTTTAAAGGAAGAAGAAGAATCTCAAGAGAGCGAGGAGCCACGGGATGGTGAAGCTTGAAGAAGTACCAGTGCTGCTCGGTTATTTTGGCTTCCTTTGATTCTCTTCATTTTCGCTCATTTCTATCAGCGGTTCCTAACTTGCTTCCCAAGGATTACTTGTGTTGACCAGACAAACTTTCTTACTTCGCAGGCCTTTGTATTCGACCCAAGTTTTGAGGAACATTAGCTGCATCTCGGTGGAACCACCACAGACGAACTTTCCTGTTTCCCGGACTTGGTATTTTCATCAGTTGAAAATTAACATTTTGTGACGTTTCCCGCCGGGATTTTCGACCGGGATTCTGAGGAGCATTGACCACATGCATCTTGATTGAGCTTTCACCATCACTCCTGTCGCTATGTTGCCAAAGCATTATGTTGACTGGGAGACTGCCGACGTTCATTGGGAGGATGAGAAAGGTCGACCTCTTCCGATGATCTCCGGCTGGATCATCAAGGTGTGGGAGGAGATACCATCGGGCATCATCAAGCGAGCATTTCTGGAATGCTGCATCTCCAACAACATGGACGGCACAGAGGACGACATCATTTGGGAGGAGGCGGCTGTAAATGGCGACAGCGACATGGACAGCGATGGGGACTTGCTCCACCCTGATTCAAACAAGGAGTTAAGTGCCGTTTTCGACGAGGAAAGCATTGACAAGGATTTCCTCTGGTTTTGCTGAAATGCTTCATTAAACCCAAACGACCCTTTTCAGGGCCACACATCCACAAGAAATATGCATGATACCAGTATGAATCCCTTTTTTTTTCCTTTTTCTCGTTTAAAAAAAAAATCCTCTTTGTAATAATAAAAAAAACTAAGAAAGAAAAATAAAAACTTCTTGGTATCCACTCCTCTCCTCCCTCTTCAACTTCTTGAAAATGAGAATAAGACTATTAGATGAAACTAAGCGGAGATGGGAGAAAGCATGTTGATACCTCCGTCACTTTGTTCCACACAAAGTTAATGTACATATGTATTTAGATCTAGATCAGAAAATAAAATGATCACGATATTCATTTATTTTGAAGGTGAAAAACGTTAATACACAGGAAAATACGGTACTAAGTCTAAGTGCCTTTGGTAAAAATGGGGTGAGGTGCGTGGCTCATGCAGAAGAATATAACTTATTACTGAATAAACATATTACATACTGTATTACTAAACTTACCTTTAATGATGATAATTTGAAGTTTATTTGATGACTGAGGATGATGATATGAAAAAAAAAAATAGTGATGGGCACCTGTTTTGCTTTTTACTGAAGTTCTTTATCGACTTCCTCAGAAGGATTGATCATACCCTTCAGTTCTCGGTTGAAGTCCTATCACGTAAAACTCACGTCATGTCCTGGAGCAGTTTTACGGGACTCACCCTTGTGCACGGTGTTAAACCAAAACATTCACCACCCCTTATATTTTCCATGCATTTCGATATTTGTGCAGGGATTCATTTCTGATCATGATTCATGCAGAGTGCAGTGTTGACACAGGGAGAGATGAGTACAGTACAGTACTGTACTGAAGGTCTTTATAGACTTCCTTATCGGAATTGATCATACCTTCCAGCTCTCGCTTGAATTTAATGCTCTTCAATCCTATTTTTCAATATCGGTTAGAGGTCCCGGTTAATGTGGGGTTAGGGTTAGAGGTCCACCCATAGCCTGGTGTTGGCGTAGTGGTTAGGGTAGCGGCTTGGGATCCAAAAGGTCCTGAGTTTCAAGCCTGTTGGCCGCTTGAATTAATACACACCAGGAGGTTGACTCAGCCTATCATCCTTCCCGAGGTCGGCGAAGTGAGTACCAGTGAACTGGGCCGGTGTATGCCCCGGTTATAATAGGTTGTACCAATCCCTGTGTCGTAAGAGGCGACCAGGGTTGCTCAGGAAGGGCATCCGGCGTAAAACCTGTGCCAAATCATTATGCGGATCATAACGGATGATCCGCTGTGGCGACCGCTAACGGGAAGAAGAAGAAGAGAAGAGAAGAAGAAGAAGAAGAAGAAGAAGAAGAAGAAGAAGTAAGAAGAAAAGAAGAAGAAAAGAAGAAGAAAAGAAGAAGAACAAGAAAGAACAAGAAGAAGAAAAGAAGAAGAAAGAAGAAGAATAGAAGAAGAAAGAAGAAGAAAAGAAAGAAGAAGAAGAAAAGAAAGAAGAAGAAAAAGAAGAAGAAAGAAAAGAAGAAGAAAAGAACAAGAAGAAGAACGACAAGAAGAAGAACAAGAACAAGAACAAGAAAAGAACAAGAAGAAGAAAAGACAAAAAGACAAGAACAAGAAAGAACAAGAACAAAGAAAAGAACAAGAAAGAAGAAGAAGAAGAGTTAGAGGTCCACCTGAAAATTCGCCATCGCACACCACATATATTTTCCAACCACAAGGGGAGGGCATGGGCTTGCGAATGGTAAATAGTACAAGAGAAAATTCACCGCAAAGAGTCAAAACCACGAGTAGCAAACCCACAAATAGCGAGGGTTGACTGTATATTGTTATTGCTGTTACCTTCTGTTATATACAGTGGCGACCCAGGGTGTCATTGGTCCACTTGCGGTGAATAAAGGGTATTAGTTCACGTGATGCATCAAATCTCCACGGCACACAAACATTCAAAACCCACCAGAAAAGTTGGGCATACAGACTCAAGATAGTTTGACGAACCGTGAATGTAGCGCAGCACGTTGTTGGAGAGGCCACGACGAGCCAGCATTCGAAGTATGTCTGCCGCGCCATGCCGCCAGCCTTGATTGTATGGAGGACACCAAGAGGAGATGGCTAGGAAGAGCAGGCTCATGTCATCCTTCTGCACGAGTTCCTCAGCCGGAGAGGAGTGCCGGCACAACCGCACCAGAGTCTGCACGTGATTTACTTCAATCATGTACAGTGCCAACAAACTGGATGCTTTAAGGTATTAATTATTATGATACAAGGTACATTTTGATACACTGCTGTATATTCAAAGGGTATAAAAATGTGAGCCTAAAAAAATAAAAATAAAAATAATTCATAGAAGCATCTGCAACTGGAGGTTTTTGTTCTTCACACCCAAAGCTTAATGCAGCTTCTGCCCCCTTATGCACCACCCTGTGATGTAACCAAGTTTGAAAGTAAAACGTATATTCATGCTCCACCCATGTTTTGTATCATGCATATTTATGCTCTGCACACGTGTTGCGTCATCTCCACTGCAAGCGGGGAGACTGGCGCTGCCGTCTGGTGGGACGAGTAGTTGTAATGTGCAAAAGGCACGGTTTTTACCGTCGCATTTGGAGTGCTTTAAAATAAAGTAAAAGTGATTTAAACCTCAAAGTGTTGGTAAGCTGCCTGGAGCATTCTTTATTCAAAGAATCGGGACACTATGTTGTTCCAGGATACCCGCACTCACCCATCCTCCCCATACGGTAGCCTTCAACATTGGGAACATGATCGGAATAAAATAAAAATCAGCTGGATATACACTGAATAAAAATATTTCTGTTTGATCAAAACACCCACCTCGACAAAGAGCGTCTGTAAGCGAAGCCGTGACTCGGTTTCATCCGAAGAATCCACAGGTGGCAGGTCAAAGCAAAGGTAAAGGCATTTCACAAGTGTGGATGGCAGAGACATGGTTGCCATGATGTCTACGACTTTCTGTCAGAGGAAAGAGATGAGAAGGAGGTGGAGACCCTGAACAACAATTGTTTATGCAACTTCCAGACCCCAGGCATCTTTGAGTGGTCCAAGGACATGACTCGGAGGTTATTCCAAATTGAAGGAAAGTGGGATTACATTTTTGAATATTTTTTGACAATTTATTTGGCCTTTTGGGTAAACAAACTATAACGTAGATGATGTTTCCCCAGAATCCTCCATTGGTTCATTTTGTTTTAACAACCCACTATGGAGGTGAAAGGTAGGTTCAGTGGGAATGTACTCTTTGCCAATTTTCTTGTCAAAGATTTCAGATACAAATTTTGTAAAGCCATCACAGAGTACATTTTGGGGGAAAAATAGATGTTAAGCTGGTCATCCTATCTGAAGGCACTCAAGATCGACAAACTCTTAGAACTTCCAAAGAGGCTATTGTGTGTTGCTACTCTGACCAAGTTTCAAATTCTGACATTCATGCTCGTCACAACACAGGTCCCTGGTGGCCCGAGTTTTTCTGGTTTATCATGATATAGCATATAATACCAAGTTCTACGGCTGCTACTGGCAAGATTCTCAAAATCCCTTCAAATTAAAAGGCCGAACACCTTCATTATGGAGACATGGTTGCTCATCATCGACAAAGTACAAATAATAAGCAAGCAGGGATGCCGATAATAATCAACAGCTGGGGAAGCATCCCTTACTTGATTGGTAGCAGCAAGTATGTGCAGGGTATTAAGCAGAGTCCATCCAAGGGTTTCATCCTCTCCTGGCTTAGGTGGGTTCAGGAACTCCAAGATGGCTTGAACGGCAACCTCTAAACGAGGGATAACGAGGGCAAAGTGAGATGTGAGTGATGTACAAGGATTTCTCATGAGTGAAGTTATGGGATTAAATTTTTTTTTTTAAGAAAGAAAAAGAGCATGCACAAACATTCATTCCTTGATTTCCTCATAATCTTCCATAAGTGGGATGGGTTAATAAAGTATTCAACAAACAGCTGGCATGCGAATGGATTGGGAAATTAAACTGCATTGGGAAACTAGTTTCACCTCAACAAGGGCAACGTCTAAATACGCAGAAACAACAGTATTGGGCGAGTTTGCACCTGCAATTATAATTAATGATCGCATGACGATCCAAAAAAAGACAATGGAACTCGTGCACCGGAGAAAAGCTTTTGCCCTCTTATGCACAACTGCCAAATATATTGCGATCTATCGATGCAATTCCTTCAGCAAATTGATGAAGCAACTAAGCCGATATACGCACCTCGAGAGCAAGCCAAGTGAATACAGTGTACGTGATATTGGGATCAGTCTTGTCCCCAAGTCATGAGCTTTTTATACATGTCAACAAAAACCGATCTGGGTAGCAGCATGCAAAACACACCAAATGGCATGAAGCTGACTCGGTTAATACAAATTCATGCCAAAGAAAGTTCTGTTAATTTTTTTTTTAAGTGTGAAACAATAAAAATATTGAAAGCAAAACAATATTAAATACAAGAGTAATGCTGTATCTGCTTTCACAAGCTAAGTTTTCAGTTGAAGTAGTTTTGCGACAAGCCGATGGACACTATTGTCAGGTCAGGCCAGATCAGATGTGTGACTTGCTACAGGTATCATGTAAACTGTACTAACCTGTTTCATGGTTGGGTTGTCGGCGACTAAACCGTCTCCCCACCAGGTTTTCTGGTGAGGAGGGTGCACGATATGGACATCCAGCAGGATTAAAACAAAACCTGTCAAAGGGCGAAGAAACTCCTTGTGAGCCAACAGCCATCCATACCTAGTGCCCAACTGCGTCTGCAGACGTCCTGCAGTAGGGTTACTTTTTTTTTTTTAAGGGTTGGTGGCAGGATTTGCACTCCGACCACTGTAAAATCCTTCATTCCGCAAAACATACCAATAGCAAAAATAAACCAATGTCACCCGCAGAGTGACCCGTATCTTGCCAAAAGGTGACCACGTGTGACTTCTTTAAGGTCACACTGAGGTGAACAGAGCTGCTATCCACCAGGAGCGACTCCTTGAGGAATATCTGCCTACGAGAGATTCCGATGAGAATCGTTCTACAGAGTAACCATGAAAAATATGTGTTTGCCTCATAACGTCACCAATATGACGTCATAATGTCTCAAGCTTGACATATCTAGAAAGCACTCATCGAGGTGTTCATTTGAGGTACTACACGATATGGTTCCTAAAACTTGAAAATTTGACCTTGGGGTCAAATATGTTTGACCTTAGGCGCTAACCATGAGATCATGGCGGGTGGTTACACTCTACTATTGGTCTGGTCGCTCTGATGGTTACCATGCCCAAGGAGTTTCTGTAGCTGGTCCAATAAGCTGACTCAAATGATCATTGAGACAACACCGGTCATACAAGCATATGAGACGACGGATCAGTTACTCTTTGGGTGTCATTTCCCTGGTTTCTGAAAATGCTCCGACTGAGGTGAATGATCTCACCGTGAAAGCGGCACTCTATGCCACGCTCGAGTCTGTGTGATCAGTGCCCCGGGCGAATACTCTTCGAGTCTTGGGGGATTTCAATGCATCAACCGGAACTGAAAGGGATGGTTAAGAGGCATGTGTTGTCCCATGGTCTGGAACTGTGAACCAGAATAGCGAGAAGTTCCTTGACTTTGCAAGAAGTCATGGACTTAAGGTGGCTGGTTCATGGTTTCAGTGCCCACAGGCTCATCGCTGAACTTGGTATTCCAACACAGGTGGTGTGGCAAAGGAGATTGACCATGTGCTTGTTGATGTCGCTGGAGGATGATCTAGAACTGCAGGGTCTACTGGAGTGCTCAGTTCCTCAATACCGACCACATGCTTGTTGTAGCAACTCTGAAGTTGCAGCTTAAATCCGGAAGAATGTACCATCCAAGCCAAGGCTGGAAGTTGCCAAGCTCAAGTATGACAGGGTAGCTGAGGAGTATGTGTACAGACTGAGTGGGGATTTGGGGGCCTGGGTGCTTTGGGGAATCTTGAAGAGTTGTGGAGTGGCTTCAAGACCACCGTCCTTGATGTTGCCAGTGGATGTCTTGAACTCACCGTAGGGCGAAGAAGAATTTTGTCTCTCAAGAGACACTGGATACCATTGACCACAGTCGCAAGGCCAGGCTGAATGGCAGAACTAAGGAGTTCAGGGAGCCGAGGCATAAAACTGTACGTCGCTGAGGGTAGACGAGGAGGCCCATGTGCGAGGATTCTGTGAGGGGTCGAGCATCACCTGTGGTCAAGTGCTTCTCGTCCTGCTTACCAGGGAATTCGCGTGTTGCATTCCTCCAAGCCCGCTTGTATAGGGGTTTTGTACACTTTTCCTGCTTGTACACTTTCAGCGCTTGTATGGACTGGATTCTGTGGAGGATGTCGGAGCGATCAAGCTGCGGTGCATTGTTTGGGAATGTCAAATCTCTGACCTTGATTTCGCAGATGATGCAGTCATCTTTGCAGAGACTCTGGATATCCTCTTGGGCCTCGAGGTGCTGAACGAGGAGTCAGAACTGCTGGAATTACCGGTTTTCTGGGTCAAAACTAAGATCCAGGCTCTCATTGACATCTTGGATGCTGCTATCTTGTCTGTTCCATTTGAAGAGAGGATGTTGAGGTCACAGAGATTCACTTATCTTGGCATGATATTCATGTCTCTGCTGGCTGTGAGCCAGAGGCCAATAAACATTTGGGTCAGGCCTGGGGAGTCATGGATTCACTGGATCATGGGGTGTGGCGCTGCCGTACCTGTGCAGGACGACAAAAGTCTGAATCTTCGACGCTACGCGCTGCTCCGGCGCATGCTCCCATACCTGACCTGACCTGATGGACACAATGACCAATATTGAGATGGCTTGCGATGATAATCACCTGTGCCTTATCTAGCTTGTGGATGATTCGCCATAAACGAATGCTGGGATATCTGTGATGCGCAATCAACTCAGTTCGCAAGATAACCAAGTAATTCTGCAAAACAGATATTTTGTCATCTGGCAGTGACCTTTTAGACAAAGGAAAATACTGTGAAACTCCATGAAACGATTAACAACCAACAATGTTACATCATGTCAAAATAATAGAAATTAAATTCACTCATCTTCAAGGACTGCTGTTTTAACCTGGAAACAAAAGCCCGGGCAAAATACTGGACAGTCAATATGTGACTTTCGACATAACTTAATCCGCCCCAGAATGCTTGGCACGCATGTGCAGAAACGCCATGAAACGGGGTCATCGGCGTAGCCCAAAGCATATTATGTTTGCCAGATAAGGATTGTTACCTAAAATGACTAACAAAACTTCTAAAACAAGCCAAAAATACTTGGAAATGTACCTGCGATAAAGGGCTTTGCCTCTGAATAACAAAAGAGTTGGAGAACTTTCTGAACTCACCCAAAGAGCTGATAGCTTGCAGCCCCCTGAATTGCAAACTCCTGAGGACATGGACCAGTGCATGACTCGAAGGTTCGTACATAGGCGAGTTCTACCCAAACATTTGCCCACTGCTGCTTGTGAGTGGGCTTTGAACGTTGTGGAATTACCTCGTGTGAACATGGCATGTTTGGCGATATATTTAATGGATGTCTGTTTTTGGAAAGACGACGCTATCATTACCAATGGATGGACTTCTTAGACTTAGAGAGAGATCTGGTATCTGGTTTGGATGCTTCTTAACACCAATGGGAAGGTCAAATCTGGGGCTTGTCAATGCATATGGTAAGTTTAAAATGATGATATGTACTATTAATCATGTTTGGGGGGAGAGGGGTGGGAATGGGAGGTGTATGGGCTGTGAGGGTCGTTATATAATTTTTGTTTGGTTTCGTGGCCACAGGAGAAATTCTACGAGGTTTTTGCATATATTGGTAAAATGAGAAGCATCCGTCCATGTTTGTGTATGCTTGTTATAATCACTGCCGCTGCTCACTGGTATAAACAGGAAATTATAGGAACTCGACAGCTCTCATCCACAGATATTTCTTGTATTTCCGATATTTCCATGAGTCCAATTTGCATTCAGGACCAGAACAATTATGGTTAACCATCTTAAAATTACCACTCTTTCGTCGAAATGCAAAAAATTATGTTTAAAAGACGATTTGCATTCGATTTTGTGTGAGCAACGTCAAGTTAAAAGTGCCCGTCGAGCAGAACCGAATCAGTGTAAACAGATACAGAGCACATGCACAAAAAGCCTAGTCAGCATTCATATGTCATTTAGAAAGTCATGTATTAACTGAGCAGAGTTTGGCAATGAACGTGTAAGCTGGACAACTACATGGTTAGACAAAGATAAATAATTAAAAAGTCAGGCAAGGAAAGCAGTGTTAGCTGTCACAGATTCGTACCACACCAGAACACCAGCGCTCATGAAAACAGAATGAAGTGCCTTGTCCTGTAGAAGAAAAAGCAAAACTGAAAGGATGATTAGGTAACAGTTCGACATTTCAAAAATAAATTAAAAGGACACATATTGGCAAAAACTGCCAAGCAATTATGCCTTCTTAATGACCTTGATCAACAAGCTGATGTTGCATTAAACACCAAGATGATCAGCCTTCACACGTCGGGACAAACACAACCCAAAGGAATGAGGGATGAGCCAGATGTACAAAAGATTTCTGGGGTTATTGTTCAAATAAATTTGTAAACTAGAGTTGCACGCAGATGCGCATGCAACTCTAGTTTGTAGAACTTTTGGGTCCTCGGGGACGTTTTGGGAATTTTGGGTCCTCAGAGACGTTTTGAGACTTTTGGGTGCTCGGCTCGGGGACGTTTTGAGACTTTTGGGTGCTCGGGGACGTTTTGAGACTTTTGGGTGCTCGGGGACGTTTTGAGACTTTTGGTCCCTCGGGGACTTTTTGGAATTTTTGGTCCCTCGGGGACTTTTTGGAACTTTTGGTCCTTTTGGTCCCTCGGGGAATTTTTTGAACTTTTGGTCCCTCGGGGAATTTTTGGAACTTTTTGGAACTTGTGGGTCTTTAGGGGGTCTTCAAAGTTGAAAGGGGTCTCAGCAGTCTAAAGGGTCAAAAGGTAAATTCCAATAGTGCGTAATGAATGAATAGACATACATAATTAACAGACAAAAAGTATGCCTCACAAGGATGCGCGTGCACGCATGCATGCACACACCTCATCCATTTAGTGTAGATACATACATCTTCAAGGGACAGGCGATTGTGAATAGGAACGTACAGTACACCACTTACCGTAGCAGATAGCTTTGGCTTAAGGCCCTGTCACACCTTGACGATTTAGCCAGCGTATGCCTGATGTATGCAAAAATTGGCTAAAACACTGGCACACGTCGAATATGTTATGGGTAAGTTTGTATACATTAAGAGCACGCTGGCATACATCGTATTACGCTGGCTTTTTTTCGTAGTACGCTGGCATACGTCATAGTACGCCGAGGTGTTAGACAAATTTTCCATGGTTGAAATTTTTCGACGTATGCCAGCGTATGACTCACACGTTCCGCATAACGCTGGCCATAAGTTGTAGGCACGTTACGCAATCGTTGACACACGTCGACACACATTACTTGTAAGTTACTCATAAGTCGAAACACGTCGAGGTAATATTTAGCGTTCCCGAAACATATTTCTAACCTATGAGTAACGTGTTGTAGGCACGTTACGCGATCGTTGATACACGTCCACACACGTTACTCGTTACTTGAAAGTTACTCATAAGTCGAAACACGTCAAGGTAATGGTTAGCGTCAGTGTTCGACTCCCTGGTTTTTTTTCTTTTTTCTTTCTTTGGTTTGACGTGATGTTGACACGTCGATTTTCTAGTGGGTTATAATAAAAATATATTAATAGGCTGCCGCTCAACAATTTAAATCATAACCGCACTAGGAATCGAAGTGTCAACATCACCGTCATACCTAAGGAAAAAAAAACCAGGGAGTCTGGAACACTGACGCTAACCATTACCTCGACGTGTTTCGACTTATGAGTAACTATCAAGTAAAGTGTGTCGACGTGTGTCAACGACGGTAACGTGCCTACAACTTATGGCCAGCGTATGCGGAACGTGTGTCATACCCGACTATGTAGAGAAATTTTCAACATGCTGAAAATTTCTCGACGTACTTGGCGTAACGACGTATGCAGAAAAGTAACGAGTTATGCCAGCGTACTAACGAGTATGCCAGCGTGCTCTTAACGTATACAAAACTTACCCTATACGTATCGACAAATTTTTCATACTCGGCATACGCTGGCTAAAACGTCAAGGTGTGACAGCGGCTTCACACTTCGATGTCGAGTGTGGTTATGATTTGAATCGTCGAGCCGCAGCCTATGAAATAGCCTACGCCACGTATCGTCGATCGATACGCTGCCACGCTATGCATAAGCATAGGTGTGTGAACGCCGACAACACGCTCAGCATTCGTTGGTATAAGTTTTCTATATGTGATTAAAACGTTTTGTGTATGTTACTAATATGTTATGCATACGTCAACACGTTATTATACGCCCAAAACTTTAAAAACAAAAAAAATCAATAGTTCAGCGTACGCCACGCGTTTACATACATTTTGAGACCTTGCCATACGCTGGCTAAATGTCAAGGTGTGACAGCCCTTAACCGCAGATAAAAAATATACCATCAGAGATGGGGAATCCCCCGCCATTGAAAAATAATTGAAATCAGATAAGCGTTTCATTTATAACAAAAAACATTTTTCAAGATGGCGCCCCAGCTGGCATCTTGGATCCGGCCACGCCCAAAATCAATAGGGTTCTTCCTTTTCAGGTGTACATGTTGGACCCAAATTTCAAATCGATATGGCGAAAAAACATTTTTTTCAAGATGCCGCCCCAGTCGGCATCTTGGATCTGCCAGCCCAAAACAATAGGGTTCTTCCTTTTCAGGTGGTACATGTGTGACCCATTTTCAAATCGATATGGCGAACAGTTTATGAGTTATCCGCACTCACAGCTATAATGTTGACGCAATGTTGACGCCCAGCCAGCCAGCCCGACGACCGCCCCAGTCGCCATCTGGATCCGGCCACGCCCAAAATCAAATAGGGTTCTTCCTTTTCAGGTGGTACATGTGTGACCAAATTTCAAATCGATATGGCGAAAAAACATTTTTTTCAAGATGCCGCCCCATCAGCCATCTTGGATCTGGCCACGCCCAAAATCAATAGGGTTCTTCCTTTTCAGGTGGTACAGTGTGACCCAAATTTCAAATCGACATGGCGAACAGTTTATGAGTTATCGACTCCACAGCTATAAATGTTGACGCCATAAATTTGACGCCCCAGCCAAGCCAGCCGGACGACCGCCCCAGTCGCCACTTGAATCCGGCCACGCCCAAAATCAATAGCGTTCTTCATTTTTAGTGGATCATGTGTGACCCAAATTTCAAATCGATATGGGAAACAG
>CM068957.1:103149656-103160963 GCA_035128595.1 Eptatretus atami | reverse complement strand
GATTTGAATCGTCGAGCCGCAGCCTATGAATAGCCTACGCCACGTGATCGTCGACGATACGCTGCCACGCTATGCATAAGCATAGGTTGTGAACGCCGACAACACGCTCAGCATTCGTTGGTATAAGTTATCTATATGTGATTAAAGTATGTTACTAATATTGTATCATTATGTCCCACACGTATATACGCCCAAAACTTAAAAACAAAAAAAAAATCAATTAGTTCAGCGTACGCGCGTTTTACATACATTTTGAGACCTTGCCATACGCTGGCTAAAATGTCAAGGTGTGACAGCCCCTTAACCGCAGGATAAAAATATACCATCAGAGATGGGGAATCCCCCGCCATTGAAAAATAATTGAAATCAGATACGGTTTTTCCATTTTAAACAAAAACATTTTTTTCAAGATGGCCGCCCCAGCTGGCCATCTTGGATCCGGCCACGCCCAAAATCAATAGGGTTCTTCCTTTTCAGGTGGTACATGTGTGACCCAAATTTCAAATCGATATGGCGAAAAAACATTTTTTTCAAGATGGCCGCCCCAGTCGGCCATCTTGGATCTGGCCACGCCCAAAATCAATAGGGTTCTTCCTTTCAGGTGGTACATGTGTGACCCAAATTTCAAATCGATATGGCGAACAGTTTATGAGTTATCGCACTCACAGCTATAAATGTTGACGCCAATGTTGAGCCCAGCCAGCCAGCCGGACGACCGCCCAGTGGCCATCTTGGATCCGGCCACGCCCAAAATCAATAGGGTTCTTCCTTTTCAGGTGGTACATGTGTGACCCAAATTTCAAATCGATATGGCGAAAAAACATTTTTTTCAAGATGGCCGCCCAGTCAGCCATCTTGGATCTGGCCACGCCCAAAATCAATAGGGTTCTTCCTTTTCAGGTGGTACATGTGTGACCCAAATTTCAAATCGACATGGCGAACAGTTTATGATTATCGCACTCACAGCTATAAATGTTGACGCCATAAATGTTGACGCCCAGCCAGCCAGCCGGACGACCGCCCAGTCGGCCATCTTGGATCCGGCACGCCCAAAATCAATAGCGTTCTTCCTTTTCAGGTGGTACTGTGTGACCCAATTTCAAATCGATATGGCGAACAGTTTATGAGTTATAGCACTCACAGCTATAAATGTTGACGCCACCCAGTCGGCCATCTTGGAGCCGGCCACGCCCAAAATCAATAGGTTCTTCCTTTTCAGGTGGTACATGTGTGACCCAAATTTCAAATCGATATGGCGAACAGTTTATGAGTTATCACACTCACAGCTATAAATGTTGACGCCCAGCCAGCCAGCCAGCCGGACGCGACAGCCGGACGGACGACCCGGGTGATAACAATATCCCCCTTCCGCCACGCGGCGGGGGATAAACAGTGAATGTATTATTCATTTAGTTAGGTTCCAATTGTGCTCTGGAGTCAGGCCAGCTGTGCAGTGAGTCAATGGGTGGAAGACAGCTAGACTAAACTAATGAGGTGTGCTGGCCTTTGACCATGTTATATGTCACGCGATATCTGTTAACCAATGAGATTGCACATAAATTAAAAAAGGCAGAAAAGTGCTCTTTCAAGGCTCAGGTGGTGGGTGAAAATACCCTGAGGACAATCCTCGGATCGGACTTGGGTTGTGTGCCAAATTTGGTGGTTGTTGGTCCAGCGCTCCTTGCAAAAAACGCGAACAGACAGACGACAGACGACAGACATACATCCGATGAATCTTATTTATTGGATATACCTGGTGTTGGTTTAATGGTAAGGGTGGCAGACTTGGAATCCTAGGGTCTTGAGTTTAAATCCCGCTCACCCGTTGAATTAACATCAGGTGGGTATGACTCAGCCTGTCACCCTTCCGAGGTCGGCAAAATATGTACAAGCTTGCTGGGATGATTGAGCAATTCCAGGATCCTGCGTCGGAGTGGCAACATGTCCAGCATTGTGCCCAATAGCCCAGGAGACTGCTTCGGCAGCAACGACGCTCTGTACAGGCTATGGTCCCAATGGATGTATGGATTACTATTATTACCTCCGCTACCGAAGGTGAAGGAGGTTGTTTTCACCCCTTTCTTTCTGTCTGTTTCTTTCTTTGTTTGTATGCAGGACATCTCAAAAAGTTGTGGACGGATTTAGATGAAATGTTGTGGACAGGTTGGGCGTGTGACAAGGACGAACTGATTAGATTTTGGTGAAGATCCGGATCAAACTGAGAATTTTGAAGTGATTTTTCACCATTGTGAGATAGGGCTAAACTCATATATAGCACGATATCTCAAAAAGTTGTGGACGGATTCGGATGAAACTTGGTGGACAGGTGGACCTCCCAATTAACATCATAGCGAGGAGGAACGCACAAGTGGGTGTGTGGCAAGGACGAATCGATTAGATTTTGGTGCAGATCTGAATCCGGATCTGGATACGAGAATTATTTATTTTTTAAAGTGATTCTTCACCATTGAGAGATTGGGCCGAAAACGATATATCACATGATATTTCAAAAATGTATTGGGACCAATATGTTCTCATGGATCAGGCATTACGTGCAAAAGTTTACGATCATTACGATCAGGCATGTGCTCTACCCAATGCCCTTCTCATGAATTATTATGATTATTATTATTATTATCATTGTTATTAATTTGAATGAGAAGATTTTGCGGTTTTGACTGATCTTGGTGGTTTTGGGGTTTGTTTGTTTTTTTGGCTTTTGCCATGGCCTGGAGTACTGAAAAGTTATCCTTGTCAAGACAATCAGCTGAACAGAACAGGTTGGCTCTCACATGTAGCCGAAGCAACTTTTTAGAGAAGATACTCCAACTTTAGTTTTGTATACAACGGGTGGGATCGACATTTTTTCCCCACGCCATCCCTACGTATAGAGTGCGAGCACACTAATCGTTTTTTAATCCAAGTGGCAGGTCTTCCCATTTCTTGCCACCATCTTTTAAGGACAATTACAGACTGTAAAACCTCATACTGTACAGCAATTCGAGCTCTTTGAGAAACAGTTAATTCTCAGCCATAATGGATCAATTTGAAAGCAACTAAAATATATATCAATAGCAATAAACAAGCTTTCAAACAAACAAAATTATTATTCTACCTCTAATAACAACAGAGTACTAGTACTATACAGCAGGCCCACCCCGAAGGTGGGTTTCAGCATCGCGGTTTCCCTCTATCGCAGTTCAATTATTGTGGTAAAATATGCCGATCATGGCATAGGTCCCTCGCTCCATCGCGGTCTGGTGCAGAGGAAAACACAACCTCGCAACTCTGTCTCACCTCAGCCCGCGCTGTCCTCCATCCCAGACTCAGTTGCTCTTTCGATATCATGCCGCACGGACTGTTTTCATCGCGTGATATCTGTTGACATCCCGTGATTTTGATCGTTATCGTGTGATTGTGCATGATTTAGTTTTCGCTAGTCTTTTAATTACATTGTGGGGTGTAAGTGACAGTAAATGGTTATGAAGAAAAACATGGAAGGTATGAAGACGAAGAAGAACACATGGGTTGTAGTGAAATAAAGCAAATTAATCATTATAAAATGTTATTAAAAGCTTTTAAAGTAAGAAGAAAATTAATTAAATGATGAGGAATGTTGGTTAATTGGGAGGTCATGAGAAAGGAAGAAATAAAGAATGAACCAAGAAAGGAAATAATAGTCAGAATGAGTTCATGATTTTTTTTTACGAGCGAAAATATTTGTTTGTTTTGAGACGAAGAGAAAGAAATAAGATAAAGTTGAGGAGCGTGAAAGAGAACACTTGAGGGATAAAGCAGAATGAGGCACATACACGACATGGCCAAAAAGGTATGTGGACACCTGCTCGTCCAACATCTCATTGCAAAATCATGGGCATTAATATGGAGTTGGTCCCTCCTTTTGCTGCAAAAATATACTCCACTCTTCTGGGAACGCTTTCCACGTGATGTTAGAGCATTGCTGCGAGGGTTTGCTTCCATTCAGCCACAAGAGCATTAGTGAGGCCGTGCACTGATGTTGGGCGATTCGGTCTGGCTCGCAGTCGGCGTGACAATTCATCCCAAAGGTGTTCATTGGGGTTGAGGTCATGGCTCTGTGCAGGCCAGTCAAGTTCTTCCAGACTGATCTTGACGAACCATTTCTGTATGGAATCGCTTTGTGCATCGGGGCATTGTCATGCTGAAACAGAAAAGGGCCTTCTCCAAACTGTTTCCACAAAGTTGGAAGCACAGAATTATCTAGAATGTCATTGTTTGCTGTAGCGTTAAGATTTCCCTTCACTGGAACTAAGGGGCCTAGCACGAACCATGAAAAACATTCCCAGACCATTATTCATCCTCTTCCAAACTTTACAGTTGGCACTATGCATTCAGGCAGGTAGTGTTCTCCTGGCACCTGCCAAACCCAGATTTGTCCGTCAGACTGCCAGATGGTGAAGCGTGATTCATCACTCCAGAGAACGTATTTCCACTGCTCCAGAGTCCAATGGCGTTGAGCTTTACACCACTCCAGCCGACGCTTGGCATTGCGCATGGTGACCTGAGGTTTGTGTGCGGCTGCTCGGCCATGGAAACCCATTTCATGAAGCTCTCGATGAACAATGCTTGTGCTGACGTTGCTTCCAGTGTCAATTTGGAACTTGGGAGTGAGTGTTGCAACCGACGACAGATGATTTTTCCATGCAATGCACTTCAGCACTCGGCGGTCCCGTTCAGTGAGCTTGGGGAGCCTACCACTTCGCGGATGAGCTGTTGTTGCTCCTAGACATTTCCACTTCACATATAAACAGCACCGACAGTTGACTGGGGCAGCTCTAGCAGGGCAGAAATTTGACGAACTGACTTGTTGGAAAGGTGGCATCCTATGACAGTGCCACGTTGAAAGTCACCGAGCTCTTCAGTATGGCCATTCTACTGCCAATGTTTGTCTATGGAGATTGCATGGCTGTGTGCTTGATTTTATATACCTGTCAGCAATGGGTATAGCTGAAATAGCCAAATCCACTAATTAGAAGGGGTGTCCATATAATTTTTGGCCATGTAGTGTATCTTGAAAGGTTTTTGCTCGTCTTCATGGAGAGGCGCTTCAGTTTAACCACAAGATGGACGCTGTCATGTAACTTTATACAGAGGTCTAGAAGGGCACGCAGAACAAGGGAAAACAGACAAAGATCAACTCCTTCTTCACAAAGTCTGATGACATTGACAATCTAAGTCAAGGATGTCGATGTCATCTTGATAACCTCCAATGCCCTCAATCATTATCATCATAATCATCAAAAGTAAGTACAATTTTAAGTGTTGTTAATTTTTACTAGTTTAGGCAAAAAAAAAACACAAAAAAAAGCAGTAAACTTTAGAGTTGGTTCCCCTCACCATATTTTTTCCCATAAGGTCTTAACTTTGCACATTGTGGTTTTGCCCAATGCGGGGTTTTTCAAAAATGTAACCCCTGTAAATGGGGAGGGAGGGTCTGCTGTCTTTAAAATAGGGACTTGTAGATCATCCCATACATGACCACAACAATATCCATCCATCCATCAGGACCATACTCTGTGCATAGCGTTGATGCTGCCTAAGCAGTCTCCTTGGCTATTGGGCACAATCCCGGATGGGTCAACAACAATATAAAAGGTAAAAAAATACACAAAGGTGGAAATGAATTCGAAAATGGATCCGGTTGGCACAAATTTGTTAAAATGAGTTTTGCTTTGAGGCTCCATGAGGAACTGAAATTTCGACCAATGCAAAAAAGGCTTCTCAACTTGAGGAAGTGAGGATTTTGACATTTTTTTCTCAGTTTGCATGGAAATCAGGCATGTGCGTGTTGAGAGTCAGAAAAGAACTCAGCACTGTACCAGCCCTCAGGAACTCAACACTGTACCCAAGATGCAACAAGTGTGGAAAGGATGGTGAGTCATTACCACCTGGGGTGCAACATCCAGAGGACAGTAAGGCAGGAGTGCATGCACAATGGAACCGCTTACCTTAGACATAGTGACTTTGAATGACCCACCACAGGAAAAAAGCTGAGAAAAGCTTGGGCACCAGGAATGGCTCACTTACCAATTGCTTATAATGAACATCACATCCACCAGCACAACATCCCACCAGCCCTCTTCTAATTGGATTTTATGGGCCTTCTTAAACTTTTCCACCAGACTCATTCAATTCCTCTCCTCTGCTCTGCTCTGCTCAATTTCGCTGACTTGGTGGCAGACTACGAGGTCTGAAGATCATCTGGCCTTCACATTTAGGGTCACCTTAATATTCCCCTAACCAGTTTATGGAAAATGTATTGTGGGTATACCTTTCCCCAGCCTTACTCAAGCACCTGAAAATCTTGATTCAAACAAGTAATCCAGAAGGTTCACATATTACATCCAACAATATTTGTACAATTTGGTCGATGGAGGAATTTCATAGGAAAGATAGGATCGTATAGAGTTGCTTGGCCCATGGATGTGTAGAAGACATCTCGATGTAAACTAAGTTGGGAGACTGTGAGCTCGAGTGTTACTTGTCACCACACAGGGGGTGGTGCAGTGTTGATTAGATAGGGATTAAGGATTAGTTCCCCCAGTATGCAATTGCCCCCTCTGTGACTTTTCCCTATGTAATGTTTTTTGGATTACAAATGAGGAATGGAAGAATTGCGTTTTTATAACATGACCAAGTAGGCAAGAAGCCCCGCCTCCAAGGGTGACGGCGGGCGAAGTCACGCCCCAGAGGCTGATTGATGGGATGAACGTGACGCCAGTGAGAGGAGGAGGGAGAGGGCATAGGAGGCAGGCGATCAGAGGACAGGGAAGCAGCTCGTAGCGAGGAGGACGCACGAGTGGAGTTTGGTGGGAGGCAGGCGATCAGAGAGGAACGGGGAAGCAGCTCATAGCGAGGAGGAACGCACAAGTGGAGTTTGTGTGGGAGGCAGGCGATCAGAGAGGACGGGGAAGCAGCTCGTAGCGAGGAGAATGCACGAGTGGGAGTTTGGTGGGAGGCAGGCGATTAGAGAGGACGGGAAGCAGCTCATAGCGAGGAGGAACGCACAAGTGGAGTTTGGCGGGAGGCAGGCGATCAGAGAGGACAGGGAAGCAGCTCGTAGCGAGGAGGAACGCAGAGTAGGAGTTTGGTGGGAGGGCAGGCGATAAGATGAGGACAGGGAAGCAGCTCGTAGCGAGGAGGAAGCATGATGGAGTTTGGTGGGAGGCAGGCAGGTGATCAGTGAGGACAGGGAAGCAGCTGTAGCGAGGAAGAATGCATGAGTGGAGTTTGGTGGGAGGCAGGCGATCAAGAAGACAGGGAAGCAGCTCATAGCGAGGAGGAACGCATGAGTGGAGTTTGGTGGGAGGCAGGCGATCAGAGAGGACAGGGAAGCAGCTCGTAGCGAGGAGAAACGCATGAGTGGAGTTCGGTGGAGGCAGCGATCAGAGAGGACAGGGAAGCAGCTCAAAGCGAGGAGGAACGCACAAGTGGAGTTTGGTGGGAGGAGGCGATCAGAGAGGACAAGGAAGCAGCTCATAGTGAGGAGGAACGCACAAGTGGAGTTTGGTGGGAGGTAGGCGATAAGAGAGGACAGAGAAGCAGCTCGTAGCGAGAAGGAACGCATGAGTGGAGTTTGGTGGGAGGTAGTCGATCAGAGAGGACAGGGAAGCAGCTCGTAACGAGGAGGAACGCATGAGTGGAGTTGGTGGGAGGCAGGCGATCAGAGAGGACAGGAAGCAGCTTGTACAAGGAGGAACGCATGAGTGGAGTTTGGTGGGAGGCAGGCGATACAGAGAGGACAGGGAAGCAGCTCGTAGCAAGGCGGACGCATGAGTGGATTTGTGGGAGGCAGGCGATCAGAGAGGACAGGGAAGCAGCTCGGAGGCGAGGAGGAACGCATGAGTGGAGCTTCTGGGAGGCAGGCGATCAGAGAGGACAGGGAAGCAGCTCGTAGCGAGGAGGAACGCATGAGTGGAGTTTGGTGGGGCAGGCGATCAGAGAGGACGGGGAAGCAGCTCATAGCGAGGAGGAATGCACAAGTGGAGTTTGGTGGGAGGCAGGCGATCAGAGAGGATAGGGAAGCAGCTCATAGCGAGGAGGAACGCACAAGTGGAGTTTGGTTCGAGGTAGGCGATAAGGGAGGACAGGGAAGCAGCTCGTAGTGCAGGAGGAACGCATGAGTGGAGTTTGTTGGGAGGCAGGCGATCACAAAGGACAGGGAAGCAGCTTGTAACAAGGAGGAACGCATGAGTTGGAGTTTGGTGGGAGGCAGGCGATCAGAGAGGACAGGGAAGCAGCTCGTAGCGAGAGGAACGCATGAGTGGAGTTTTGTGGGAGCAGGCGATCAGAGAGGAGGGAGCAGCTCGGAGCGAGAGGAATGCATGAGTGGAATTTTCCTGGGAGGCAGGCGATCAGATTAGGACAGGGAAGCAGCTCGTTGCGAGGAGGAATGCACGAGTGGAGTTTGTTGGGAGGTAGGCGATCAGAGAGGATGGGGAAGCAGCTCATAGTGAGGAGGAACGCATGAGTGTGGGACGCACGCAGTCGAGAGAGAACGTAGCTAGGAGATGGCCTGTAAGAACAGGGCTTTACAGCTGGCTTTCCTTTGACGCATGAAGAAGACAGCACGATTGTTGTGTTCGTGCTGAAGTGAATTGGCTCGCGTGGTGGAGCAAGATGCTAGGCATCGGCTCTTGGCGGATCATGAGAGACCGACCTCGAAACACAATGTATATCACCGAAGAGAGCAGCTGCATCGGACAGCGCGACCGACGAGGAAGCCGTGTGGTGGTTCCTGAGCCCTGACTGAGTGCCATCTCTGAATTACCTCCTGTACGTCTTCCCGCCCAGAGAGCAACTGGGCACCATTTTGAGTGCATTTTTCCCACGCAGTGATGAAGCGCTTTTGGTGACCTTCAAGTTTGAGCAGCCCATCCCTGGGCGCACAGCTTAAGTGCCGAGATAAAGGAGGAATTTTTATTTTATTATTCTGTTTTCTTGTCTGTATTTAAGTCTGCGTATAGGCACCTCAATTAGATGTAGATTTAGTTTAACTCACATTTTTCTTTCATTATTATAATCTGAAGCATTGTCATCATACATATTTGATTACTGTCATTAAATTATCCATTTAATTTCATTTCATTTGCTTGTGTTCGTGTATCTGTTGTGGGTTGAGTACAACCCGTGTGCCTCCTTCCTTTACCGCCATTTCTTTCCCGCGCGCACATTAAACTCTGGGCGTCTCGGCTGTGGGCCTCCAAGGGTGAACTGTTTGGCCATCCCTCCAGGTAGGGGCTTAACCCCTGGACACAACAATATGAATGCTCAAAGCAAATAGTAAAAGCACAAAATGTCTGAACTCTAACCTTGTGATTGTGAACATGGTACAAATGCAAGTATTGGAAATGAAACAAGAAAAGCGAATTCCACCTGTAGATTTATTGGCCCCTCGGCATCTCAACTCAGACACCATGAGGCGTGTGGCATGCATGGTAAAACTCGAGAGTTCAGGAAAGATTTCTGGCACCCCCTCTGGTGGCACATCTTCAAAAGCCTGTTCATGAGACATAGTAGTTTCATTAGAAATGGTTCAATCACTGGCAACTAATAACATGGTGAACTTTGCACACCCTTCTTACCATCGATCTGCATATCATTAAGCCTCCACTTATCAGGTAAGGGTAGGGTTTGTTTCTACCATTAGTATACCCCATTTTTAATGGTACTTCAGAGTTTCTTAGACCCCTAGGAGTAGGAAACCACCATTTAGGTTTCATTTTTTCCCTTCCAATGTCCGAGCTGTATCTCGGAGACGGCCTGGACTTCCGGAATGAAATTTTGCATCAATAATGGGAATAAAAAGTATGTTCGTTTGACAATTTTTTTGACCTTGACGTAATATTTAAAGTCAAGACGTAATTATAGACATTTTTACATTTTTTACCATAACACGACGAAGGTTTGTCCGATCAGACCGGAATTGCCCTCTCTAGATAACCTAAAACAAGGTCATTTGTGCTTAATTTACATCATACCCCTCCAGGTTAAAGGTCAAGGTTAAATGGATGTCTAATATATATATATATATTGGTACGGCTGTGGAAATTCGCAATACACCATAAAGGGTCCTTAGATCAGTTATGACGCTAAGTTTATGTGCAGATAGGTCCCCACCGTTGTTTAAAGGGATTTTCTTCGTGTTCACCGGGCTGCGACCCTTTGAGATAGCCGTTTTTCTTTTTCTATTGTTATTTTGAACAAACCTCCACGCAAACAACAAGCCGCGTTGAAAACCGTCGAACGCAAAAGAAAACCAGAGGAGTTCCGATGGGCACGCGGATTTTTCCCACCTGTTTCTCCGAGGAGTGTGACAGAGGCGGGGTGGGGCCGCTCGCCCCCGATTGGTTGACGGCGGCCGCTCGCTTCCGCCGTGGTGGACGCGGCTGGGTTCCGAATGAGGAACCCCCTTTCCGGGAACTTCTTCGAAAAGGTGAGTCCGAAAACGGGAGTAGGTAGCGTAACGGGCGAGCCCCGCGCCTATCAAGTGCGGACTATGCGGCAGAGAGGCTCATTCCCGCTGTCTGGTGGTCGTAGTGGATTGTAGCTCGCGCTCTGGGTCGTCGACGTCATCCTCTCTGTCGTGGTGGTATTTAGGACTTTTGTGTTCGTCTTGAGTCGTCAGTCTTCTTCTCGCTGGTCTGGGTCGGAGGTCATCGGTGTCTCTCTGCGTCTGTCTGTGGTCTTCGACGTCACTCTCTCCTTCGTGTCTGGGTCCGTTCGACGTCACTCTCTCTCTTTCTGTCGGTGTCGACTGTCACTTCTCTCTGTCTGTCGTCAGACGTGGACTCGCTCATGCGTGTTTCGGTGCGTGTTGGATTCACTCTCGTCGCTCTTTTGTGGTAGTCATTGTTCTTCGCTTCATCTTCGAGCTCTCTCTGGTGTCGCAGGGTCGAGCTCCGCTGCTCCTGCGTCCTCTCTCTGTCGTGGGTGGTTGGATTTCTACGCGCGTGCATCTGTGTGGACGTGATGCGCTCTCGCGCATTTCACTTCAGCTCTCTCTCTTGGTGGTCGAGGTCGCGGCTCTCTCGTCTTGGCTTGTTGGGCGACATGTCGGGTGAAGGCGCGGGCGTGGTGAGTCCGGGCGACGCTCTCAGAGACGCAGACGGAGCGCAGCCCCTCCGCTTGTGTGTGCGAATCTGCGCGTCTGGCGAGGGACACCGGAGAGAACTCACCGACCACATCATCGCAAAGGGCCGAGAGCAGGCGCGACTACGCTAGCTGATGTGGGAACAAGGCGTCGCGACCTGCCCACCGTCACACCTC
>CM068957.1:103101103-103112969 GCA_035128595.1 Eptatretus atami | reverse complement strand
CAAATAAAAATAAAAAACTCAAATTTTTTTTTTTCATAAAACAGTCATTACATCCCTTCTATTGGAAATGTAGATGGTGACTTGCAACCGGGATTCAAGGGTGGTGTGCAGAAGCATTTTTAAAAACAATAAATAAATACAAGGCCAGGGAGATGAAATTCACTGCACATGATGTGCAACACAAGCAGAGTAAAACAGTGTTCATTCACGTCCGTAGGATGTCTAATAAATAAAGATACAAGTACATCGAACGCTCGGCCGAGGCTTCAGACTTTGGCATGCTCACGAGCCTGTACCGTCAAAATGAAACGTCCCAGAAGATAAAGAAAATAGGGTTACATTTGTACATGTAGCCTTTTAAAACAATTGCTTCTTGTTCTGGACTCTATAATTCTTAATATTCCCACATCTTGAATACTTGAATAAAATAATTCCAACCCTACATCTTTTGTTGGCTTTTATCTATCTATAATTCCAGCAATCTCTGTGTGTGTCTGTCTGCGACCGCCGTTTCTCGACGACCGCCAGTCCGATCGCATTGAAACTTGCCAGGAATATTGCCCGGGACCCGCGGATGTGCCTTTCGAGGTTGATATCGATCGGACGAGCGGTTCCAGTTATGGCCACTTATCTGTCGACCAATGACAGGACACGGTGCTATGACATCACGATGACATCACAATTAATGTTTTTTATTTATTTATTATTATTAAAAAATTTGCACATTGACGGTCCGATCTGTTGAAACTTGCCAGGAATATTGCTGGGGACCCGTGGATGTGCCTTTTCAAGGTTTGATATTAATCTGATAAGCAGTTCCCAGTTACGGCCATTTATCTGTTGACCAATGACAAGACACGGTGCTATGATGTCACGAATGACGTCACAATTAATGTTTATTTATGTATTTATATTTTTTTTTTTTTTTGCACGATTGACGGTCCGATCTGATTGAAACTTGCCAGGAATATTGCTGGGGACCCGGGATGTGCCTTTTCGAGGTTTGATATTAATCGGACGAGCGGTTTCCAAGTTACGGCCATTTATCTGTCGACCAATATCTGCGAGAGAGGGGGACGGAGAAGGGGGGATGAGAGTGGGGGCGAGAGAGAGGGGGAGGGAGGAGGGGGGAGAGAGGAAGGGCGAGACTAGGGGGGAGAGAGGGGGCAAGAGAGAGGGGGTGGGAGTGGGGATGAGAGAGAGAGGAGAGAGGGGACGGGAGAGGTGTGAGAGGGGGGGGTGAGAGAGGGGGTGGGAGTGGGGCGAGAGGAGGGCGAGGGGAAGGGCGAGAGAGGAGGGGCGAGAGAGGAGGGGGAGAGAGGAGGCGAGACTAGGGGTGAGAGAGGGGGAGAGAGAGGGGGGAGAGAGGGGAGAGAGAGAGGAGAATAGAGAGTGGAGAGAGGGGGGGGAGAGAGGGGGAAAGGGTGGAGGAGGGTGGAGAGAGGGGGGAGAGAGGGGGGAGAGAGGGTGGGAGAGAGGGTGGAGAGGGGAGAGGTGGATGAGAGGGTGGAGAGGGGTGGAGAGAGGGGGGAGAGGGGAGGGGGGAGAGGGGGAGAGGGGGAGAGGGGGGAGAGAGAAATTTGTTTTTTTCGAAAATCAAAAATCGGGCCACGAGCGACTGTGGCAGTACATTCAGCCATATTGTCAAAAATTTCCAGCCGTATCCTATGAAAACTGTCGGAGAGATAGAACTTTGAATGAACCCTGGTCGAAAACAATAAAAAACGAAGTTCGTTATATCTCAGAGACTATGAGTCAGATATACATGAAACTGGTATGGTAGGTTCATGGTATGTCCTAGTTATGTGTGAGAAAGAACCATTGCTATGGACGCTTCTGTTGGTAGTAACGGCTGAAAAACGACTAAATTCGACTTGATCGCTACCATGTCCGCGCTACCGGCTTGTTGTACATTTTGTTACTGTGACAAAATGCGGTTATGTAATGTTTGGACCAGGACAGTTTGGTACAAGTTTGAACTACAATCCATCATGGCGTAATGGAAGTGTTTGAACATCTACACCCACACGTCCTCCGTGTCCAACCTCACAGTGAGAGTCCAGTGACTTGCTCAGTCCATGATTCAGTGTTTTTTCTGAGTCCGTACCGTTCACACTTGTTTGATTTTCTTCAAGAGCTCTTTACATAGCCAAAATGAAAGTGCAACTTCACTGCAGAACTAAAGACAAAATCCTGTGTTTCTGAAGTGGTCGAGAAGAATGGGAAGACGAGTGCTTGATATGTAGAGCCGGTACGTACATCTCTGTGGCAAGTAAAGGTGCTGTTTATTTGCAATCTTATGTGGACCCAGACAAGCACAATATTTCCAGTATCAATTCAGTATTTCCAATGGAAGAACGGCTGGTTGCAGTCAAAATTCATCGAGATCCGAAACACACCAAATAAGGCTGCCAATATGTAAAGGAAACTCTTGAAAAGTGTTCCTCTCCAGTGTCCTCCTTTTTGGAGTGTCCCTCTCTAGAGTGTCCGCTATTTTGAAAGAAAAAAAAATGGTAACCCTACTTGAACAAATTTCAGGGACCACCCGCCTGCATTTGGCCGTGCGGTGCCTCATGCAGCGAGTCGGTCGGTGGTTCACCCGCTGAAAATGTGCAATTTGATTTTGCACTACATTTCCCATTTTTGTATGATTTTTCATTATACGTCTCGTCACTTCAAAATAGATAAATTCACATAGAAATTAAAAAAAATTAAACGTTTCGTTTTTAAAAGTTTCTTTAACCGTTTTGTTGGTCAAGCCACTTGACGAGCACTCTTCAAGCTTCAATGGCAACACCGCAGTTCGATACCAGAGATAGGAAGGCAAAATAAATTAGATGATAACAATGAGTAAAAAATATTTGCAGTTTTTACAAAGCAATGAATCGCCACATCATGGCAGGATAGCCATTAACTCGTATGCACGCTCGCTCTTAGCTGTCTCGCCTGGTTTTGAATCCCGACCCAGCTATAAACTGTCATCCCGGTGTTTCACAGGCAGGGTGATTCATCAATGTGTGTGCCATGTTTGGATGGACATTAAACTGGGCATCACGTCTACCAGATTCCACCCCCCCCCTCCTCCTCTCCTCTATCCCTCGCCCTTCTCCCTCCCCCCCCTCAACACCCTCTCCCCTCACTCCGACAGCCTTTCCCTCCCTCTCCTCTTTCCACCCCCGCCCTCCCCATGCTCTCCCACATCTCCCCCTCTGTTGAGGGGGACTGTGAAGGACTGTGGTTAGTTTTGATTTTAAAACTGCTTCACCATCAGCGTATCATGTACAAATCACATTCGGAGTGAGCCAACCGGAGAGGTGCAAAGGCCGGTGCATGTGTGAGCATGCATGTATGCAGGCCTTTGCCAGGTAGATAGTATGGGTTTTAAATTCTCCCGCACGGTTTTATACAGAACCCAGCAGTCAAAAAGAAAATGTTGCCGTTTGGGCGCATTTTATCGCTCTTCCCCTCCCCTCATTGCTGTCTCCCCTTCACACTGCCTTCCCTTCCCCTTGCCTCATTGCCCCTTCCCTTCCCCTCAACCTCATGCTGCCTTCCCTTCCCTCGCACACTGTATTTTTTGAGGTCAAAAGGTCAAAGGTCGACTCAAGGTCAAGGCTTCTAAAGGTCATTCAATTTTTCAACTGCAAAATGCTCAATTAACTTTTAAAACTTGAAAGTTGAACAGAATTTGCATAGTCCATCACTGAATTTGAAAAACCAACTATTGTGAGGTCAAAAGGTCAAAGTCAAACTCAAGGTAAACTTCTTAAAATAATCCTTTCAATCTGAAAAATAATCAATTTTCATCCAATTGACCTGATTAAGATTGTTCAATTTTAATTTGATGAAAGGGACAAGTTTGATGTATCCATGGCAACACTTTGGAAAGGGGGGGGGGTCGATTTTGCACAGTATCGTTGCCTCTGCACAACATCTTTTTCTTGTTGTCTGTTTTTGTGCAGGATATCCTCAAAAAGTTGTGGAATGGATCCGGATGAAATTTGTGGACAGGTTTGTGTGTGACAAAGGACGAAACTGATACGATTTTGGTGAAGATCTGGATCTGGATCCTATAATTTTTTGAGTGATTCTTCACCAATTCGAGAGATAGACCAAAGTTATTTTAAGCCTATTCAGAATCTGACCGGATTTTGAACTTTGCCACTCTTTTGCAAGTTGTTGTCTTGTCTTCTCTGCATCAATTATTACTGGAGGCATTTCCTCGAGATGTTGCTCCTTCTCTTCCAGGTTTCTTTTCCATTAGTGTCTGTGGTGTGTGTGTGTGTGTGTGATGTGTGTTGTGTGTGTGTGTGTGTGTGCTGTGTGTGTGTGTGTTGTTGTTCCCGGTCAGTTTGTTGCGTTCGAACAGACCCCATGGCACAGAGATAGCCAATCGATCTCCCAGGAGCGACCCCAAAGATCCCTCACACCTAAGATATTGTGCTCTTGTCTAAGTGGAGCAGGAATGTGCAGTCTTCCATAATGTATTTATTTGTGTGGGGGGGGGGGGGGTAACTTGGCAGAGGTTGCAGGTGTCGTCAGTGGTATCAAGTCTGTGTTGTAGTGCAAGAGCTGTGGATTGATGTCCACAGTGGAGACATGCAAGGTAAACCTGATCGACCTGAAGAGTAGTTGGTCTGTGTCATGGATGGTTGGGATTTCCTGCCTACCGCCAGGATATTGTTTGGGCCAAGTTTGTTAATCACATTTATGGTGATGTGGTGTGTGATGTGGATGCATTTTTTGTAGTTTCCTTTGTTCATTGGGGATGTTTTTTGGAGGATGTCACTGTAGTGTCTTTGTGGTGTCACTTTAATATGTGTAGGGGTCTGTGGGTGGTTAGTAGATGATAAATGTTGCTTCTGGGACGCCCATTCAAATGAATGGCGAGAAAGGGAAAACTATCTGACCCAAGCCTCAAAGCTCAAAATGGGGGAGACATATCCTCCCCACCTATCCCTTCCCTCCCATACAAGCAAATGAAAAATTGAGATCTACTGATAAAAGCACTTCTTCCCCCAACATAATCACAGTCCTTTCATATTTTCATTATACTCAGAGCGAACCAACAAATATTTGCCCATGTTCTACTTAGGGAATAACTTAATTTTCTTATACATTAATTTCCATCGAGTATATTCACAAGAATAACTTGGAACTTCGGTTCTTGTTTAGTATCTTTGTTGAGCAGAGATGAAATGATAAACTTCTCTTATGCTCTTGTCTGACCACCTCCTGAGCCACATATCATTTTGAGATTGTAGTAAATCGTTTTTCCATTGTTCAATTGATAACCATCAAAGTTTTCAGTCATTCAAGGATATTAATTTTTTTCTTTTCATCCTCCAACTATTGTAATTAAATTTATCCGTATTTGTTTTATCTACTTTTACCCCGGTTATTTCTTCAATAAGACTTATTTGATATTTCTCACATTCACTATTCAAGACTAATTACATCTTCCACTCTTGGTTGTTATTTCTTGGTTCTATGATTTTATAAATCAGCAAAAAAGACAGGCGGTAAGCCGTTAAAAAATCCCCAACCCATATCTTAACCATTATACTATAACCATTAGGGAGACTATTGATTCCATTCTCTAATAATTATCTTTTATCATCAAAAACTCCTAATTGCTTTCTTATTATACCTCTTCTTCTGCATATAAACTTGTTGTTTATTATAACTTCTTATGTGTATTCATTTTTCTATACTCCGTCTTTAAGGTTATAAACAGTTGTAATAATGTTTAAAAGTTTATGTTTCCTTGATTATATTTTTCTTTATTCCCTTAACTTCTGATCACACCTTTCAATGTTTTATATCATATCTGTAAAACATAAGGACTTTGATTCTCAAACCCACAAATTCACTCATGACCTTTCCACCCACTCATCTTTAAACTACCAATAACCTTTTTATTCTTTGTGATGTGAAAAACAACACATCACCGACTTGTAATTATCCTTGTATCATCTATCTATTAATTCCAGCAATGTGTGTGTGATGTGGTGTGTTGTGGTGTGTGTGTGTGTTGTGTGTGTGTGTGTGTGTGTGTGTGTGTGTGGTGTGTGTGTGTGTTGTGGTGTGTGTGTGGTGTGTGTGCTGCGACCGCTGTTTCTCGACAACCAACGTGTCCGTCTAATTTGAAACTGCCAGGTATATTGCTGGGGAACCTGAGGATGGTGCCTTTTCAAGGTTTGATATTATCGGACAGTGCATCCCAAGTTATGGCCATTTATTTACCAAACCAATGACAGACACGTTGTTGCGTGGCGTGGCGATGGGGAAGGAAAGCTCCAGCCGCGTTCCCCATTACGGGTTACACGTACGGGCTTCCGGATTCCGGATAATGATGACTTCGTGTATTTCTAATAAATTTCTCGATTTCTTTATGCGCATTATAGATAAAACACAATGGCCCCAAGTTGATGATCGTTTCATATTAGGACGGTGCATAATATTCGGTAACATCAGAGTGGCTGGGATGCTCCGGAACCAGGAAGTAAAAAAAAAATTTCCTCTCTTCTCTTTTGGTTTTTCCTTGGGCCACGACATTGCCGAAAAAGGTAAAAATACGTTGGCCGATGGAATAATTTGGGTATTAAAACTAAATTGCGTAATATCGGTAACTGCGAATTAATATGCGAACTTTCCGGGCCACGCACGTACGGGACCCACGAGAGCGAAGAACGGCCTGTGTGGTTTTGTTGTTTGTTGCTCACGGTTTGAATATTTATTTATTTAATTTTTTTTTTTACGTTGCACGTACTAGTGTCTATCTATAATTCAGCAATCTCTGTGTTGTCTGTGTGTGTCTGCGACCGCTGTTTCTCAACAACCCACTGGTCCGATCTAATTGAAACTTGCAGGTATAATTGCTGGGGACCTGTCGTATGTTGCCTTTCAAGGTTTGATATTATCGGACAAGTTGGTTCCAGTTATGGCCATTTTATTACCAAACCAATGGACAGGACACGTTGCCTGCATTAGGCGTGGCCGATGGTGGAAAGGGCACCATTTAGTTACCAATGAGAGGAAACCGTTGCTGCGTAGGCGTGGGGCCGTTTGGGAAGAGATCCTCAGCACGTTTCCCATTACAGGTTACAACGTACGGACTTCCAGATAGTGATGACTTACTGTATTCTAATATTTCCCGATTTCTTATGCGCATTTATAAGATAAACAATGCCCCAATCCAGTCGTCATTACCTGAGAGCGAAAGGAATGGCCTGTGTGGGGTTGTTTGAAAGTTTTTTTTTCTTTTGCACGTACGGCCACGCGCGGACGGCCACACATGTTTGGCCACGCACGTACGGCCACGCGAGAGCAAAGAACAGCATGTGTGTTGTTGGTTCTGGCACGCGGTTTGAAAGTTTTTTTTTTATTTTTTGCATGTATGCCACACACGTATGGCCACACACGTACGGGCACACACGTACGGGCACGCGGAGACGAAGGAACGGCTGTGTGGTGTTTCTGGCACGTGGTTTGAATTTTAATTTTTTTTTGCACGTACCGCCAAGCACGTTACGGGCATGCGAAGAGCGAAGGAAGGGCCTGTGTGGTTGGTGTTTCTGCACGGTTTGAATTTTTTTTTTTTTGCACTGACGGCCAAGCACGTACGGGCACGCACGTACATGCGGCATGCGAGAGCGAAGGAACGGCCTGTGAGTTGTTGTTTCTAGCACGCTGTTTGAAAGTTTTTTTTTTCACGGACGGCCATGCACGTACGGGCACGACGTACGGGCACCGCACGTACGGGCACGCACTAGTATCTATATATTAATACTGAAGGACCAATTTGTGCTCCTAGCGGTCGCGTCACGTTTTTCTCGGTACTGTGACCTGGACTGAAAGAAACTTGTACTGTAAGAGTGCAATCGCACAAGTGGCAAATAGTCAACTTTAACTCTGAAGCAGAATAAACACTTTTCGTTTTACATTCGTTTACATGGCGAGCGATGTGACGTCACCGCTTGAGAGGCGTCAGACGTCATGACATCATCGTCATTCCTGCGTCATTACGTCTGTCGCTCAACAGACCTGTTACCGCTGAGGAGGTGTAATTCCACTCCTCGAAAATAGCGTCTGCAATGTATACCCCTTCTGCACATGCTGACTACCTCAGAAGGTGAATTTGACACAAAAAATGTAACAAAGAAACATTGTATTCTTCTATATACTTAATACTGAAGGACCAATTTTATGCTCCTCCTAGCGGTCGCGTCACGTTTTTCGCGGGTACTGTGACCTGGACTGAAAAGAAACTTCGTACCTGCAAAGAGGCATCGCACATAGTGGCAATAGTCAACCTTCAACTCTGAAGCAGAATAACACCTTTTCGTTGAGACGGGGCGAGGATGAAGAGACGGGGCAGGGAGTGAAAGAGCGAGGCAAGTAAGCAAATTTTGGGCGGGGTCAACAAATTGAAAGCAGGAGACAGGGGGGGAATGGGGCTTATAGACTGGTCTCCTTATAGACTGGTCACTCCATCAAACTTATAGACTGGTCTCCCATCTCTACTTTCTCCAACATCAACTCATCCTGGGAATTCTTTCAAAGAAACTTGCTCTCCCTCATGCACAGATTTATCCCCTCTCGTCTTCAGTTGTCCTCCCTTCCTCCCGCTCATGGTTCACTGAAGATTGTGGCGAGGCAGTTGTCCTGAAACAACTTGCCTTTGCCTCATGGAAAGCAAACCCAACTGAGGGTAATCTCAGTTCCTTCCATAAAGCTCGGAACAAGTGTGTATCTACCCTCAGGAGAGCCAGAAAACAACATCTTTCTAAGCTCAAGTCTGAACTTTCAAACCTCTCTCCCTCCTCCAAATCCTGTGGCATCTAATCAAATCTCTTTCTTCGTGTATGTTCCCATCCATCCCCTCCCTGACCTCAAATGGCTGCACTGCTGATTCCATGTGAAAAGGCTGAATGCCTAAACTCGGTTTTGCATCGAAATCTTGTGTCCAAACCCACGCATTCTCGACCCACCTTACCCAGCTGCACCCAACTGTCCCTGGACTCTGTGTCCTTTTCCTGACAAGGTGGAGAGCTTGCTGTCAAACCTCGACTCAGATTCTGCAACTGATTCAGACGGCATCAGCCCACGTGTCCTAAATACCTGCTCCTCTGCTCACCCACTCTTTCTGTTCTATTCACCCTCTCATTTGCTCAAGGTCATCTGCCATCTGCTTGGAAATCAGCAAACATTACTACCCTGCATAAAAAAGGTGCAAAAACAGATCCCTGCAACTACAGACCAATCAGCCGTCTCCCAATCATCAGCAAGGTTATGGAATCCATCATCGCTTCAGACATTAAATCCTCCTCTTCTCCAATGGCCTGATTTTCGATCATCAATTTGGTTTCAGACCAGGTCACTCTACCCTGGATATTCTGCTTCTGCTCTCCCAACAATGGATTGAGGTCCTCAATGCCGGACATTAAATCAGAGCCATATCCCTATACATATCGTGTGCTTTTGACACGGTCTGGCACCCTGCCCTGCTCACCAAACTCCCTTCCTATGGTATCCAAAGGCCATCTCCACTCATGGCTCGCAGACTTCCTCTCCTGTCGCAGTCAACTGTGGCACTAAATCGAGTTCTTTCATCCTCTCTTCCTGTCCAGGCTGGAGTTCCTCAAGGTAGCGTTCTGGGCCTGTTCTTTTTATGGTTTTCCATCAATGATCTTCCGACTCTGGAAAATCCTATTTATCTCTTTGCTGATGACTCCACCCTCTGCCGTACCATCTGTCATCCCTCAAACCGGCATGCAGCAGCTTCTTTGCTCACTGCAGATCTGGGTAAAATCACAAAACTGGTCCAACACGTGGAACATGTCTTTCAATCCTGACAAATCTCACACGCTCACTATGTCTCTCCGAAAGGACCGTTTAGACCTCCCCCCCCCCATCCACTTTCTCAACAATCCTCTGGAAGAAGTCCTTTCTTTCAAGCTTCTGGTCTCACTTCTGCCATGATCTTTCCTGGGAAAGCCACATTTCAAACTGGCCTCCAAAGCCAGTCGCCAACTGGGAATCCTCCGTCGTGCAAAGTCCTTCCTCGGCCCACCTGAGCTCCTGACCACTTACTAAGCTTCTGTCCGCAGCCTCTAACACTCTCTCACCACAGACAGGTCGGTGTCTTTCTATCTTCTACCGTCTCCTTTCCAGTCTTGCCCCCCCCCCCTGCTCTCTGCGATTTGTCCACACCACATTTCCACAGGGCGCTCAAGGTATGCCAACAACCCCCTTCTGGTAAAACTACCAAAATCACGAATCACTGCTCACCTTCACTCTTTCCTCTTACCTTTGGAATAAACTCCCTCACTCTATAGTCTATTCAATCCCATTCTTCCCTCCAGGCCTTCAAAACAGCTGTTCACCGCCACCTTTTATCATCCCCCACCAAATCCTCGATCTTTTCTACCCCATTAATCCACCCAAACCACGTCTTCAAATTCCCTGCTTTCCTTCCTAAAAGTCCCTGTAATGTCCATATTGTATTCCCCACATTCCCGCCCCATTCTCTCCCTCACACAGATCTCCTAATGCCTCTGTTTCCCACGTTTTGTCCTTCCCACTCCCACGCCTCGTCTCATACCTCCTTGCTGTGTTGCTTTGTGTGTTACTCTCATACGAGCCTCGACAAGGTATACAAAAAAAAAAAAATGCTCTGCAGAGTATGGTCCCAATCTCCTCCTCTCCTATCTTTGTTTGGCTTAAGGTTGGTAATTATTTTGGCCGAGTTTCCAAATTTGGCAAATTCTCGAGTGTTGGGAGGAGAAATTGCTTATATTTGCGAGAGCTGATATGTGGTGTGGTCCAAGGTGTTTCAAGTGTAAATTGGAGATGTCCGGGCCGGTAGCCGTGAGTTTTTGATGATATTTGTTATTTGTGTGCGGGTAAATGGTGTGATGGTAGTGTTGGCGTCATGGTGGTGTCGAGTTGGCAGCTTAGTTTGCATCTTGTAAAATTTATTTCCTCTTTTCTGGGTCCTATATGACTTGTGTTTGCGTCGTGGTCTATGAGGATGTTAACTAGTTTCTCTGAAGGTATGTTGTGTGGTAGTTATGGCTGTGTAGTACGTCAGGGTGCTATGCCACTGTTTATGGTTTTGCGTACGTAAGTGTTTGATATTGCTCGAGTGGTCTTGGGTACAGAGAAAGGAGTGCTACTTTTGTGTTTTTTTTCCCCCACTGTGTGTGTTTGTGTTCGAGAGAGGTATCAATTTTATGAGAAGTTATAAAAATTCTAATAAAACTACATACATACATGTCCCATACCACAACCCCTCCATTCCTCCCCCATAAAGGGTTACACATAAAGGTTACACATAAAACGATGAGTATGCATCAATTTACACCGAGTGTCGACGCGTCCCGGAAAGTTACACCGTTTACACACGTTCGGGACGTGTGGTGATCAGAACACACGTAACCACACCGAACCACACCTAACCACACCCAACCACACCCAACCACACCGAACCACGAAACGTTCGATGACATCAGGACAAAAGCGACACGTATCGAGATCAGCACAAAGAAACAAATCAGTGCAACTCCCAACAGAAGAGGTACAAACGGCGACATAGTCACTCAGTGTGTCCCACTCTCGGACACAGATCAACACGAGCACACACCCGGGAATGGCGACGAGGAATGCCTGAACGTCCCTTCCTCCGGTGTGTGGGAGTGGCCCGGACAGCCGGGGCCACAACGCCATGAGAGACGAGAGCGACGCCGAGGAAGTAGTCTGCGCTGAGGGAAGGAGTGGATGAACACCGGTGAGCGCCAAAAGGGCCGCAACTCATTCCTCACTCATTCACACGGGCCTTATTCATTCCTTCCGCCGGTCGGTT
>CM068957.1:103050249-103073526 GCA_035128595.1 Eptatretus atami | reverse complement strand
AAATAAAATAGAGGCTGTTGCTGAAGATTAAAAATTATGGATTTGTCATTTTGCTCAACATGTACAATTGATCTGGATTAATTGAAGAACCTACAAATGTCATTAAGTTATAAAATAAGGTGAACTAGAAGTAGAATTACTCCCTCCGCTCATGTTGGATGTCAATTAACCCACTGTTGCGTTTGATATTAATGAAAGGAGACATGAAAACTACAATGGCACTCAATAGAGCGCATACCTCTGGCAGGCTGAACAGTTTACGTTTTGTATTCCACTGATCCGGACCATTCGTCCTTGTCACACCAAAATATCATCGGATAGTTCTCGTCACCTACCCAAATCATTCACCAAGTTTTGTCATAATCCGTTCCTAATGTTTGGAGGCATCATGCTCACAAACACGGGTAACCTCCGTCCACCCTTGGTGAGTGAGAAAGTGAGAAAGTGAGAGTGAAAAAACACCAGGTGCTCCTAACTCGAGTTATGGTCTGAAAAATGATTTTCAAAGAGCACATGACCTTTGACCTGTTCAATATAAAATGGAATCAGTTCATCTTTGCATGACGGTCCATAGTGATGCCAAGTTTGGTCAAAATTCCTTCAGCAGTTCACAAGTTATTGCAGTCAAATGAAAACAGGTCAAACAGTCGTGGCCAAAAATATTGGCATCCTTGCACTTTTTTTCAAATAACTCACAGTTTTCTCTAAAAAAATAAGTTGAAATTGACAAAAGTATTTGGTTTACACAATTCTTTATTTCACTGTTAATATTACAGAACCTTTGTTTTTGATTCAGAACTTAATGTCATTTTAAATCAGAAAATAAAAAGAAATGGCATTGACAAAATTATTGACACATTGACAACAAAGACTTAATATTTGTTAGTGCAGCCTTTAAAGCCTGGTGTTTGCTCGGTAGGGTGGCGGCTTGGGATGCCTAGGGTCCTGAGTTGAGCCTGTTGGGCGCTGAAAATTTTTAAAAAAAAAATATTTTTTTTTTTATTAATTTTAATTATATATTCATTTAAAAATATTTTAATTAATTATATTAAATAAAAAATTAAAATATAAAAATATTAATAATTACTATTTTAATAACTTTTAATATATATAATAAAAATATTTATTATAAAAAAAAATTATTTTAAAAAATTTTTATTATATTTAAATTTTTTAAATAAAAAATTTAATTTATAATTAATTATATTTAAGTTATTATAAAAATATTATTAAATTTAATAAATAAACATTTAAATTATTAAAAAACAAATTATAATAATTATTATATATTTTATAATTATATTAAAAAATATTTTTTTAATTAATATTTAAATTAATATTTAATATTTTATAAAAATAAATTTATATTTCAATAAATTAATATTTTTTTAATAAATATAATTAATTATAAAAATTTTAATAATTTAAATTAATTATTAATATGATTTAAATTTATTATAATTAAAAAATATAAATAAATTATATTTTTAAATAAAATTTTATTAATTTTTATTATTTTTTTATAAATTAATTTAAAAAAACAATTAAAAAAAAATTTTTAATATATATAAAATATTAATTATATGTTTAATAAATATTTTATATTTTTTTTTTTAGAAAATTAATTTTATATTATTTTAAAAAAAAAAAAATTAAAAATTTTATATAGATATAATAATAAAAAAAAATTATTATAAAAAAAAAATAAATTTTTTTTAATATAATTATTTTTTATATAAAAAATTAATATTTTAAAATTTTAAATATAAATTTATTATTATTTATTAAGAATAAAATTAAAATTTAAAAAAATTAAAAAATTAAATTATATTAATTAATAATTATAAATTTTTATAATTTTAATAAATTTATAAATTATTTAAAATTATTTTAAAAATTTAAAAATTAAAAAAAAAAATTATTTTTAAAATAAACTTTATTTTTTAATTAATTTTATTAAAATTTTTAATAAATTAAGAATTATTTCATATATTATTAATTATTAAAATAATTATTTATTAAAAATAATATTAAATATTATATTAAAATTAATATATTTATTTTAAATTATTAAAATATTATAAAAAATAAATAAAATATAAAATATTTTATAATAAATATTAATTTTATTTTTATTTTAAATTTATTAATAAATAAAAATTATTATTTAAAAAAGAATATTATTATAATATTAAATATAATAAAAATATTTAAAAATTATTTAAATAATTTTTTTATTTTTAAAAATTTTGTAAAATTAATTTAATTAATTTATAAAATATAAAAATTAAATAAAATAATAATTATTTAAAAAATAAAAAATTTATTATAATATATATTAAATTAAAAATTTTAATTATTAAATTTATATTAATAATTAAAAAATTAAAATATCAAAAATTAAAATAATAAGGAAAAATATATTAATATATATTTTTTTAATTATAATATAATTAATTAATTAAAAAATTAATTTTTATTATTTTTAAATATATTTTAAAGATTAAAGAAATAAAAAATTTATAAAAATTTTTTTTAAAAAAATATAATAATTTTTTAAATATTTAATAAAAATTAAATATTTAATATTAATATATAAATTTTAATATATTTTTTAATTAATATTATTTTATTATTTTATATTTTTAATAAATTAAAAATTTAATTTGATTAATTTATTAATAAATTAAATATAATAAAAAAAAATAAAATAAAAAATAATAATTTATTTAAAAAAATTATAAAAAAAAAAATTAAAATAATTTATAAATATAATTTTTAAAATATATTAAAAATAATAAATGTTATTTAATTTTATAAAATTATAAATTTAATTATTATTAATAAAAAAGTAAATAATTTTATAACTTATAAATAAAATAAAATTTTTAATTATAATTAAAATTAATAAATTTATTTATTAAAAAAAAATTTTTTATTTAATTATAAATTTTAAATAATAAATTAAAAATTATAAAAAAAAAAAATTATATATTTAAATAAAAATTAATATTAATTAATTTAAATTAAAATAAATAATATTTATATTAAAAAAATAATATTTTTTACAGATATATAATCAATAAATTTAACAATATAATTTAATTATTTTATATATAAATATTTTAATTATAAATTAATTAATTAAATTATTAATTTATTTTATTATTATTAATAATATTAAATATTTTAAATTTAAATATAAGAATTTTATGAAAATTTTTTTATTTAAAATTATTATTTTATAAAACAAATAAAATTTTATTATTAATTTTTTTTAAATTTAAATTTAATAAAATTTTTTATTTTATTATTAAATATTATTTAAATTAATAAAAAATTTAAATATAATAAATATAATTAAAATAATTTAATAATATTTATAATAATTAATTTTATTTTATATTTAAATTAATTTAAAATATTATATATTATTTTTATTAAATAATTTTATATTCTTTAAATTTTAAATATATTAAAAATTAATTATTATATAAATTAAAATTTATTATAATTATAATAAATATAAAGAAAAGATAAAAATAAAATTTTTTTTTTATATTAATTTATTTAATAATTATAATTTTTAATTTGTTTAAATATTTTTAAAAAAATTATAATAATTTTAAAAAAAATAATTAAATAAAAATAAATTTAAAATATAATTATTATATATATAATTAAAAAAAAATAAAATAAATTTTTAATATAAATAAAAAATGTTATTAATAAATATTTATATTTTTATCATTTTAAATAATAAATTTTATAAAAAAAAAATATATTTAATTTAAAATTTTTTTTTTTTAAATATATAAATAATTTTTATTAAATTAATTTTTATAAATTTATATAAAAATTTAATTATTAAAATTATAAAATATTTTATAATATATTTTATTATATAAATTTTAAATTTATTTTTATTTTTTAAAATATTTTAAATTAAAAATTATTAAATATTAAAATAAAATAAAATAAAGTTAATTAAATAATAAATTTATAAATTTTAATTTTAAAAATAATTGAAAATATAAATTATATAATTATATTAATTATATAAATTTAATAAATAAAAAATTAATAAATATATTAATAAAATATTTTTTTAAATTTTAATTTATAAATTTATTAAAAATTAAATTATTTATTAAATTTATAAATTTAATTTTAAAATTTATTTTTATTAAAAAAAATAATTTTATTATAATTATAAAATTTTTTATAATATATTTAAATAAAATTATATATTTTTTTATTATTATTAAATAAAAATTTATTTTTTATTAATTATATTTTATAATAATATAATTATTTTTATTTAAAATTATATAAAAATTTTATAATAATAAATTTTTCTATTTATAATATAAATTATTTAATAAAAAAAAAAAATTATTTTTTAATTATAAAATTATAAATAAAAAATTTTTATTAATTTTTTAATTTTATAAAAATATAAATTAATATTATTTTAAAAATTTAATATTAAAAATAAATAATGAAATTAATTAAATTTTAATAATTAATTTTAAAAATTATTATAATATAATTATTTTTATATTTATTAATTATAATTTTAAAATATTTTAAATAAAATTAATGGAATTTTAAATATTATTTAAAAATAAATAATAATTATTTTTAATAATATAAAATTGTAATCATTATTAAAAAAATTTATAATTAAAATTTAAAAAAATATAATATTTAAATAAAATAAATTTATATATTGAATAAAAAAAAATTTTATTTTAAAATAATGTATATTAATTTATTTTTATTATTAAAATTTTATTTATTTTTTAAATATTATTATAATATAAAAATCAAAAAATAAAAAATTATTAAAATTATTTTGAAAAATATTAAAAAATAAATAATTATTTTAAATAATTATTTAAATTAATTTTAAAATTTTAAAATTTAATTTATTTTTTATTTATTTAATAAATTTAATTTATATTTTTTTTTATTTAAAAAATAAATATTAAAATAGAAATTTATTTTATTAATTATTATTTAGAAAAATATATATAAAATAATATATTTTAATATAATTAATTACCAATTTAAAAATTTAATATTAATTATAATTATAAAAAATTTTATCTAAATAAAATATTTATATTATAAAATTTATACAAATATTGAAATTATTACACAAATTTTTTGAGGGTATTGAAAAAAATAAAATTAAATTTAATTATAGAATGAAATTAATTATAAAATCAATTTTAATAAATTATTATATTTTTTAATAATTTAAATAAATAAATATAATTTAATAATTTTAAAAAGTAATTAATAAATATAAAAAGAAAATGAAATATAAAATATAAATTTTTTTTAAAATTTTTAAAATTTAATTTTTTTTTGTTATTTATATAATTAAAATAATTTTTTTTAATAAAAATAAAAAATTATAATTAATATTTAATTTATCAATAATTTTTTAAAATTAATAAATAATAAATTAATATTATTTTTTTATAAAATATTTAAAATTTAAATATATAAAAAATGATATTATTAATTATTAATATTAATTTATTAAAAATAAAAATAAAATAATTATTCATTAATAAATATTAACAATTATTATTTCATAATAAATATAGTTAATAAAATTAATAAAATTTAATTAATTATTAATTAATCATTATAAATATTAATAATAAATTATTTATAACATTAATAATTTATTTTATAATAAATTATATATAAAAAATAAAAAAAATTTTAATTAATATAAAAAATTTATTATAATTTTTTTTATTAAGTATTTAAATTATTTTAATTGAAATTATTTTAAATTAAAAAAAATTATTTTTATATTAATTTTTTATATAATTATTTATTAAAAAAAGATTAGAAAATTATTAATAAAAACACTAAAATTATTAAATATTATTATTAATAATTATTAATTTTATATTAAAAATATAGTTTTATTATGATAATTTTATTTTTTTATAAAAAATTAAATTATTATTTATATTTTATATAATTATAGATTTATTATTAATGTTTTGTTTTATTTGAAATTTAAATTAAATATTTATTATTTAATAAAGATTTATATAATATAAAATAATAAATAAAAAATTTTTATTAAAAAAAAATAATAGATTTATTTAAAAAATTAATTATTAAATTTTATTTAATAAAATTATAAAAAAATTATATATAAAAATATTTTTATAAATTAATTATAAATAAATAGAATATTATAATTTTATTTTTATATTAATAAAATTTAAATAAATTTTATAAAATTAAAATTTTAAATAAATTTTAATAAAATTATATTGATTTAATATATTTTTTTTTATTTAAAAAAATAATAATTTTTTATTTTTATTTTTTTTAAAAAATAAAATTTTTATAAATTATTATAAGATTAATTATTTATAAAATTATATAAATATTTATTTATTTAATAATCCATTATAATATTTAATAATAACATTATTAATTATTAATATTTTTTAAAATATAATATTTATTAAATAATTTTAATTAAAAAAATTTTTTATATTTATTTATTAATTAAAAAATTTAAATAATAAAAAAATTTATTATAATTATATAAAAAATATTTTTAATAAATAAATTTTAAAATATAATTAATTATTTTTTATAAATAATATTTAAAAAATTTGATAAAAATAAAATTTTATATTATAAATTATAATATAATTAATAATATTTTAAAAAAATATTATTATTTTCATATTTTTATTAAATAAAAAAAAAATTAATATTAATTATCTATATATAATAATTATTTTTTAATATAAATTAATTTTATAAAAAAATTATTTTTTGTATTTATTAAAATTATAATTTTTTATTATTTAATAATAAATAAATTTAAAAAAATACAATATAATTTTAAAATTATAAATTTAATTATTAAATAAAAATTTTTAATATTTTAAAAAAACTTTTTAAAAAATATTTAATCAATAAATAAAATATATATAAATTTAAATAAATTTATTATAATTATATAAAAAAATTATTTAAAAATTTATTAAAAATAATTTAAATTAAAACATATTTAAATTTTTTTAAAATATAATTATTAAAAAAATTATATAAGTTAAAAAAATTTAAAAATAAAATTATTTAATTATTTAATTTAATTAATTTTTAAAAAAGATTAAATAATTTATTTTTTTATTTTAAAGATTAATAATAATTAAATAATAAAATTTAAAAATTAAATAAATATTTAGATAAATTACAAATTAGATATTTTTTTTAATAATATAATTAATTAAGAATATATTTAAAAAATATAAATATTAAAAATGAATAAAAAAAAAATATAAATAAAAAATTATATCAATAAAAAGATATTAAAAATTTTTCTAAAATAATTAATTAAAAAATTAATAAAAGATTTATATATTTTATATATAAAAATTTTATTTTAAAATAAAATTAATATAATATAAATTATATTTTATTTTAATAAATATATATTAAGATAATTATATATATATATTTATTTATTTTATATTTTTTGATTTAATAAAAAATTTAATAAATTATTTTTTTATAAAATATTATAATTTTATAAAAAATTAATTTAAAATAATTTAAAAAAAAATTATTTTATTAAAAACTTTAAATTAATTTTATATAATAATTATAAAAATTTAATAAAAAAATGATTTTATAAATAATTTTATTTTTTTTTTAAATTTTTCTATTTTTTTTATAATTAATTAAATTTAATTAACATTTTTAAAAATATTAAAAACATTAATTTTTATTAATTTTATTAAAAAAAATATTTTATACAATTTTAAATTATTTTTAATTTTTAATTATTTAAAATAAAATTTATTTTTTAAATTTTAAAAATTTAATTTTAAAAATGTTTAAAATATTTTTAAATTATTTAAAATTTTAAATAAATTTATTTTAAATTAATTTAAAATAATAAATTTAATTTTTTTTAAAAATAAAAAAAAAAAATATTTTTATTAAAAATTAATTTAAATTTTTATTTTAATTTAAATATTTTTTTTTTTAATATTAAATTGATTTTTTTTATATTTATTTTTTATATTAATTTTAAATTTTAAATAATATTAAATATTAATTAAAATTTTTTATTATTATTTAATTATAATAATATTAAATATATTTAAATTTAATATTAATTTTAATATACAATTATAATTGAAAATTTAATTTTTAAATAAATATAATAAATTTATAAAATTTTATTTCATTATTTAATTATAATATTATTTTTTTATTAAAAAAAAAATAAATTATTAAATTATTTATTAAAATAAAATATATTAATAATAATAAAAAAATTTTTATGAATTTAATAAGATTTAAATAATAACTATAAATATAAAAAATAAATAATTTTATATAAATATTGAATTAATATTTAAAAAAATCAATAAATTTTATTTTAATTACAAAAAAAAAAATAAATTTAATAAAATTTTTTATTTTAAAACAAAATTAAAAATTAATTTAAATAATTATAAAATTTTAATTAAATATTTTAATAGATTATTATTTTTGAAATTATAATTTTTTTTTTAAACATTTCTTAATTAATATAATAATATTAGAAATTTTTAAAATTTTTTTAATAAATTATTATTAATATAAAAATTAATAATAATAAATTTATTAAGAAACTTTATTATAAAATTTATTTTTTTATTAAAAATTTTTAAATCATTTATTCATAAAATAAATAATTTAATAAAATGATTATTAAAAAATTTAAAAAAATTAAATAAATTATAAAATTATTAATATTAAATTATTTAAATTATTTTATTAAATTTATTAACATATAAGATAAAATTATTATTTTAATTATAAAATTTTTTATTAAATTATTTATATATTATTAATAAAAATAAATTTTAATAAAAAATTATTTAAATTTTTAAAATTTAATATTATAATTTTAATAAAAATATTATTTATGATTTTTAATTTATAAAATATTATTATAAATTAATTTATTTTATATAAATTTTATTTTTTTAATTAAATTTATATAAATATTAATAAAATTTTATATATATATTATTATAAATAAAAAAATAATAAAATTTTAATAAAATATTATAAAATTTAAATATTATAAATTTAATGTTAATTTTATTAAAAATTAAAAATAATAAAAAATATTACGATAAATTATTTAATAAATTTTATTTAAATTTTTTATATTTTAAATTTATTATAAAAAATTTTAAAAAAAAAAAAAATATTTAAATAATTTTTTATTTTATTATAATTTATTAAATAAAAAAATAATTTTAAAAAATTTAATTATTGATTTTTAAAAATAAAATTAATTATTTTTAATTTATTAAATAATAAAAAATAAAATATGAATTTTAATATAATTTATAAGTTTTATATAAAAAAAAATTTAATTAATTTAAAAAATTTTTAAAATAATATTTAATTTATAAATATAAAAATTAAATAAAAAAAATTTTTCTTAAATATTTAAAAAAACAATTTAATACAAAATAAACATATACCTATTTTTTAATAATAAATTTTATTTATAAATTTTATATAAATTTTTAATTTTTAAAATTTAAATTTTAATTAAAAATAATATAAAAATATAAAAATTAAATTTAATTTTAATTATTTAAACAAAATATTAAAATTTAATAATATTTTTATAAAAAAATACAATTATTTTAAATTAAATAAAATATTTTTGAAAAAGATTTATTAATTAAAAAAAAATTTTAGAAAATTATTAAAATTTTAAAATTAATTTTAAAACAATACTATAAATAAATATTAACAAAATTTAAATAAAATTTTTTTTAATATTTTTTAATAAATTTTTCAAAAATCAATTATTTTATATAATTTAATAGAATAAATTTAATAATTTAAAAAAAAAAAAGTATTTTTTAAATTATTTAAATTTTAAAAAATTTTAAAATGAAGAATTTCAATTTATATATAAATAAATTTATTATTAATAAATTTATAATAACTATTTTTTTAATGAAAAAAATATATTATAAATTATATAAAGATTTTATATAATTAAATTTATTAATTTTAAAAAAAATAATAATTTTAAATTATTAACAATTTTAAATATATAATAAAAAATTTTATTAATTAATTTTAATTAAATATAATTTTATATTTAAAATTATTAGAATTTTATTATTATAAGATAATTATAAATATATTAACATAATAAAAATAAAATAAAATAATATAATTTTAATAATTTCATATTTAAATATAAAATATATTTAATAAATTTAAATATTAATTATTTTAAAAAAATATAATAAATTTTATATAAATTTAAATTTATTATTAAATTAAATATTATTTTTTTATTAAATTTAAATATAATTAATAAAAAAAATATTAAATTTATAAAATTATCATTTTAAAAATTATATTTATTATTATTATATTATTAATATTTAATTTAAAAAAAATAATATTATTTTATTATTTTAGAAATAATAAGAAATTTTTATTTTTAAAATATTTTATTTATTATTTAAAAATAAATATTATTTATAAAATATAAAAATTAAAAATTAATTTATTTCAAAATAAAAAATTATAATAATTAATAAAAAAATGAATTTTAATTTATAATTTATAAATTTATAAGAAATTTAAATTTATTTTATTAATAAATTTATTATTTATATTATAAATATATTTATTTTTATTTTTTATTTAATATTATTAAAAAAAAATTTATAATTAATTATTTTATAATATTACATAATAATATAAATATTTATTTAATATAATATTTTATTATAATGAAATTTATTTAAATAAAAAATAAATTATTGAATTATTTAAAATTTAAAAAAAATTAATTATAATTATAAAAAAAATATTTTATTTTATTTTTTTATATGATAAAATATAAATATAATTAATAAATTTTAAAAATATTAAAATTTTAATATTAAATTTATTAATTTAATATAAATAAAATTTAATTTTGTAAATTTAATTTATAAAATAATATTAATTAATTATTAAATAAATTATAAAAATTTATTTTTAAATTTAATTTAAATATTAATTTATTATTTTTAATTTAATAATAATTTATAATATATTTAAAATTAAATTTAAACTTTTATTTAATTATAATTAATTTATAATTATTATAATTTATAAAAAATTAAATAAAATTTATTATTTTTATAATTTTTAAATATATTATTTAATTTTAATTTAATTTTATTATATAAATAATTTATTATATAAAAATATATAATTAATAAATTATATTTAAAATTAAAAATAATTTAATAATTTTTAAAATTTTAATAAATAATATTTATTTTATATATAATAAAAAAAATTAAATAATTTCTATAAAATAATTAATATTAAAGAATTATAAAAAATTTTATTTAATAATAAATTTATTTTTTTTTTTTACTTATTTATTTAAACTAATATTTATTTTATTATAATTATTAAAATATAATTAATATTTTAATAATTTATTATAATATAATTTTTAAATTTTTATAATAATTTATATTTGATTATAATTTTAAAATTTATATATTTAAATTAAAAAATATTTAATAAAAATTATAAAAAAAATTTAAAAAAATTAAAAATATAACAAATTTAAAAAAAAAAATAAAAATTTTATTAATAAAACTAAAAAAGAAAAAAAAAAAAAAATATAAATTTAAAAATTAAATAATATATAATAAAAAAAAATTTTATTAAAATTTAAAATAATAAATATATTATAATTTATAAAAATATATTAAATATAATATAATTAAATAAATAATTTTTTTAAAAATAATTAAATAATAATAAATTATTTTTAAAATTAAAAAATTTAATATTATTTTTTAATATTTTATATATAAATTATAAAAAAAAATAATTAATAATTTATATTTAATAAATAAATTATTATTTTAATTTATAAATTTTATAATTTAAAATTTAAAAATCATTTTAAAAAAATTTAAAAATATTTATTAAATTATAAAGAAAATTTTATAATTTTTTTATAATCATAATAAATTATAAATTTTTTAAATTTAATTAAATTAAAATTTAAAATTTTTCATTAAAAAATAATTTTTAAAAATTTATTATTTAATATTTATAATAAAATAATAAACAATAAAAAAATTAATAAAAATATTTAAAAAATTTAAAAATTAAATATAAAATTTTTAAATTTAAATTTATTTTTAATATAATTAATATTTTTTATTTTTAATATAAATATAATATTCAATAATAATTTTTTATAAAAATAATTATAATATTATATATTTATATTATAATTAATTTTAAACATATTAAAAATTTTTTAATATTTTAAAAATTATATATTATATTATTTATTATATAATTAAATAAAATAAATTTTAAGTTTTTTAAACAAAATATTAATATTTAAATTATTATTATATAATTAATAAAATTTTTTAAAATAAATATTATATTTATTTTAATTTTTTTTTTAATTAAATTTAAAAAATTAAAAAAACAAATATAAAGATATATTTAATAATAATTTTTATATTTAAAAATTTATTATTAAATTAATTTTAAATATAAATAAAAAATAAAATAATTTTATTTAATAAAAATTATTTAAAATTTTTTTATAAAATATTTTTTAAAAATAATTTAATATAAAAATTTATTTAAAATTAAAAAATAATAATTATTAATTTTAAAAATAAAATATTATAATTTTAAAACAAATAATTTTTGAAAAAAAATATAAAAAAATAATTTTTTTTTTTATTTTAAAAATTGAATAATTTTTAAAATTTAAAAAATTTTAAATTTTAAATTATTTTTTTAAATAATAATAGTATTAAAAGAAATAATAATTAAATTATTTTATTGATTTAATTAAAATTTATTTGTAAATAAAAAAATTTTATATTTATAAATAATTAAAATAAATAAAAAAAAAAATTTATTTTATTTTTTATTAAAATTATAATTTAATAATAATAAAAAATTTATAAAAATTTTATTTATATTTTTTTATAATATTAATTAAGACATATTAATTAATAAATATTCTTTATTTAAATTTTAAATATATATTAAATTATAAAAATAAAGTTTATATTTAATAATTTTTATATTAAATTAATAATTTAAAATTTCAAAAAATTAAATATTTTTTTTATTTTTTTTTAAATATAAAAAAAATAAAATTTTTTTAATTTATACTAATTTTATTTATATAAATTTTTAAAATTATAAAGTTTTATATGATTAAATTTTTAAAATTATTATAATTAATTATTAATAATCTTTTCAATTTTTAATAATTAGAAATAATTATTTTTATAATAAAATAAATTTTTAAATTATAAAAAAAATAAAAATTTAATATTAAAATTTATTCATTTTATTAAATTAAAAAAATTTTATATTTTAATAAATTAAATTAAAAATTTTATATAAATATATGTATCTTTTAAAAAATAATTTTATTTAAAGAAATAATCTAAATTTAAAATATTTTTTAAATAATTAAATAAATTTTTTTTATAAAAACAATATAATAAAAAATTTTTATTTAAAATATTAAGTTTATAAAATAATTTAAAAAAATTTTAATAAATTTTTAATTTTTAATATTTTTAATTTTTAAAATACATTAACAAGTAAATTTTTTTATTTAATTATTTATAGTAAATAAAAAATTTTATTAAATATAAAATTAAAATTATAAATTAATAATAAAATAATTAATTATTTATATATATAATAATTAATACTAAAATATTAAAAAATAAAAAAATTTTTAATTTTAATTAATAATTAAAAATTTAAATTTAGAAAAAAATTAAAATAAAATTAAATTTTGAATTATTACAAAATTAGAAATAAATTTAAATTTTAAAAAATAAAAATAATTATTATAATAAATTTAATTTTTTAATTAAAGATTATTATTAAAAAAAAGAAAAAAAATTATAAAAAATTCTTAAATATAATTATTATTATAAATTATATTAAATATATTTATATTTATTTATATTAAATATTCATATAAAATATTTTATAATTATTAATTTAAATTTATTCATAAAAAATTTAATAAATAAATTTAACATTAATATAATATTTTTTATTATTAAATTTTTTATTATAATTTTTTTATTTTAATAAATTTTATTTATCAAAAATTATTTTTAATAAATCAAAATATTTTTTTAATTAAACATAGATTAAATTTAAATAATGTATATTTACTTATTATTAAAAAATAATAATTATTTAATTTAAAATTTTTATATAAAAATTTAAAAAATTTATTTATTTCATTTTTAACAAAAAAATAAATTAAAAATTATAAATATTTAAATATATTATAAAATAAAAAATATATAATAAAAATTAAAATTATTAATAATATTAAATAATATTTAGGAAAAAAAAAATTTATTAAATAATTAATAATTTAATAAAATAATATTAAAAAATTTTTTTATATAAAATAAATTAAAATTACACTTAATTAAAATTTTAATAAATAATTATTTTATAAAAAATTAATAATTTTTGAATTAAAAATTAAAAATAATATTATTTTTATATTATAAAAAATTTATTATTAATTAAAGTTATAAAATTAATATTTAAAAAATTTAATATTAAAAATTAAATAATTATATTTAAAAATTAAAAAATTATATATTTATTAAAATTATATTTATAAAAATATATTTATAATTTAAAATTTTTATTTTAAATAATTAATTATATTAATAATATTAAAGAATTAATTTTTTTATAATTTATAAAAAATTATAAAAATTGATTATTTTAAAATAATAAATATTAAAATTAAAATAAAAAAATAATAATTAAAAATTTAAATAAAATTAAATAATTTTATTTATAATAAAAAATCTTAATAATATAATAATAAAATTTTATTAATTATAATTAAAAAAATATTATAAATTTAAAAAATCAAAATTTAAAAAAGGAATTTATAAATTATTTAAATTAAATTAATTTTTAATTTATTTTTTTTAAAAAAAAAATTTTTATAAATAAAAAAAATAATTTTTAAATAATTAATGTTTATAATAATTAATTTTAATAATAATATAAAAATAAAAATAAACACAAATTATTTATAAAAAAATTAAAATTATTAATTTAATTAAATCTATAAAAAAAATATAATTTAATTATTTAATTTTAAATTATTTTATAAAATTTAAAAAAATATAAAAATTATAAAAATAATTTAAAAAAATATTTAATTAATTAAAAAATTTAATTTAATATATATAATTTATAAATTTATTAATATTTTATTATAAATTAATTTTATTATTATAATATAAAATATATAATATATTATTAACAATATTATAAATTAAAAATTTTTAATAATACATATTAAAAATTTATATATTTTAATATATATAATTATTAATAAAAATAAATACAAATAAATTATAATTAATAATTAAATAATTAAATTAAATTATATAATAATTATTAATTAAATAAAAAATAATATATAATTTAATCTAATAAAATAAAAAAAAAAATACTTAATTTTATAAATAAAAAAATAAATAAATTTTTTAAATTTATTTTTTTTATATTTATTTTATTAATAAATATACTAAATTTTGCAAATTTATAATAAATAAACATTTTTTAAATAATTTTTTAACATTAAATATTTATAAAAAAAAATGTAAATAAATAATTATATAAAAATATAAAAGTATTTAATTAAATTTATAAAATAAAATTAAATTGTAATTTAAATAATAAAAAAAAAAAAATTAAATAAAATTAAAATTAATAAAATAAAAAGAAAAATTAAATTTAAAAAAAAATATAAAATTTAAATTAATTTTAAATATATTATAATTTATTAAAATTTTAATAATAATTATACATTTTTAAATATTAAAAATTAATTATTTTTAATAAATTTGAAATAATTAATAAAAGATATAAAAATTATTTTTAATATATAATATTAAAAATAAATAATAATAAATTATATTAATAAATTTTTTATGAATAAAATTTTTTAATTAATAATATTTTTTATTAAATAAATTATATTATAAAAAATAATATTATAATAAAATTTTTATTAATAAATTTAGTTTTTTTTAAATATATAAATTTAAAGTATTTAAAAAAATATAAATTTTAAATTTTTTATTTAATAATAAATTAATTTATATTTAAAAATTATATTTTAAAAAATAACCTAAAATAAATAAATTTATTAATTAATAAAAATAATAAAAATAAATCAAAGAATTATATTTAAACTTTAATTATTATATAAAATTTTTTTAAAATACACACACCAGGAGGTTGAACTCAGCCTTCATGCCTTCCGAGGTCGGCAAAAGTGAGTATCCAGTGTACTGGTAACGTGGGGACACTGCATCAGCGGGCATCGTATGGTCCAACCACTGAATGGCAACAGCAGCTCCACGAGGCTGCACCGATAGATAAGAGATAGAGATAGAGCGGATAGAGATAGAGATAGAGATAGAGATAGAGTAGAGATAGAGATGAGAGATAGAGATAGAGATAGAGAGAATAGAAGATAAGAGATAGAGATAGAGCATAGAGATAGAGATAGAGATGAGATAGAGATAGAGATAGAGATAGAGATAGAGATAGAGAATAGAGAGAGATAGAGAGAGAGAGAGCAGAGAGAGAGAGAGAGAGAAGAGAGTAGAGTGAGAGAGAGCACTTTTGTACAAAATACTGCAGTGCGAAGGTACTTCCTATGCCATGAATGAGCTTCCTCCAACCCTCTTCTACTGGTAGTTTGTCCACTCTTATTGTGCAAACCTGCTCTAGTTCTCCCAGATTGAAGGGTGCCTTCCCAACTGCTGTTTTCAGATCTCCTACAGGTGTTCTAATTGGGATTTAGATCTGGTGACTCCTTGCTGGCCACTCAAACATTCCAGCATTTTGTCTTGAAGCCATTCCTGGGTGCTTTTTGAAGTGTGTTTGTGGTCATTGTCCTGCTGCAAGACCCATGACCTTCGACGGAGACCCATCTTTCTGACACTGGGTTGAACATTGCGCTTCAAAGTGCCTTGGTAATCTCTTGATTTCATGATGCCATGCACACATTCATGGCACCCAGTGCCTGAGGCAGTACAGCAACCCGCAAAAAACTCACTGAACTCTTCCATGTTTGACTGTAGGGAGGTGTTCTTTGTTGAGGCTTCATTTTGTTTTTCTGTAAAAATAGAGATGTTGTGGGCCTGACGAAAAAAGCTCTAATTGGTCTCATTTGTCGCACAGGGCATTCTTCGCAGAAGGATTTTGGCTTGGTTCAGGTGTGTGTTTTGGCAAACTGCCAGTCGGGGCCTTATTTTGTCTCATCCTCTCGGCAGTGAGGGTCCTTGGTCTCCTACCATAGAAACACCCTTTCTTGAGTTGTGATGGATGGTTGCGAGTTGAGACTGTGCGTCTTGTGTCTGAAGGTCAGCTTTGAATCTGTTTTGGCAGTTGATCGAGGTGCTTTCTCCACCATTCGAACAATCCTTTGCTGCAATCTTCGATCAATTTTTTTTTTGCGGCCACGTCCAGGGAGGTTGGCTACAGTGCCAAGGGCCTTAAACTTCCTGATAACATTGCGTACGGTGGATACAAGAACATCAAGATCTCTGGAGATGGACTTGTAGCCCTGAGATTGTCCACACTTGGCTACAATATTGTGTCTGACCTCCTCACACAATTTTCTGGTTTTCTTTCTTTCCTCCATACTCATTGTGGTGCACACAGTGACACAAAACAGCAGACTGACTCCTTTTCTCTGTTCAAACTGGTTGAATGAGTTATTTTTATATTGCAGGCACCTGCAACACACCACAGGTGAGTTCAATTTCAAAGTAAAGGAGAATCACCTGCTTGAAATCTAATTATTTCCAACAACTTCTAAAAGGTGCCAATAATATTGTCCGTGCCATTTTAGGATTTCTGTGTGGAATAAGCTAAGATTTAGTAAAAAAAAAATTCAGCTTTTTTTTGTTTTGTTCCACTGCAAACCAAAGAAATACATATGTGGATACCAAAAGATGTTTAAATTTCAACAATTTTCTGGAAGAAACAGTGCATTATTTGAAAAAAGTGCAAGGGTGCCAATATTTTTGGTCATGACTGTATAGGTCACATGACTTTTAACCCCAAAATCTTATCAGTTCATCTTTACATCTTAATACACCCTTGTACCAAGCTTGGTAAAAATCCATTCTGTGGTTCACAAGTCATCGCGGTAAAAAAAAACATTGACCCCGGACAGACGGACAACACAAAAACAATGCCTCCAGTGGAGGAAACATCAAAAATATTCCTATCATGTACAAAACATTTCCGATATCCCCTCCTGTTACAGAGTGTCACTGCTGAAGCAGTTTCTTGGCAAGGGTAAAACTGGGTAGTTTGCCGTTGCTTTCCCAGTAATTAGAGCAGCGATTTATTTTTGTAATCCGTTCATGGTGCCGGCAATAGCTCGCATACACTTCGTGAAGGAAACCGTGGGATCTTTAACATCCACCAACTAATGCAGGGAGATGGGACACTGAGTTTAACCCTTTAAGGACCAATGGTGGTGTATTTCTGATATTTTCCCCTGCAATTTTAGATTACTTTATGTTTGTACATTGGCAAACATCGCAACTAACACTTGGTAAGAGCTTTTGTCGTTTCCATCATTCTTCCTCTTTTTTGTTGATTCGAAAAAAAAAAACTTCGATTTTTCATCATGCATACTCTTGAATTTAAATTAATATTCATGATTATGAGAGCCAAACTAATAATACAACTAGAAAGAGCAATCAGAGATTGTAGACCCTCACCAGCACTTGTTTTATGTGGTGTATTTTGTGTGGCATTTATGTACTGGTGTGTTACATGATTAATAAGAGACATAACTACAACTGCCACATTATAACTGCTGGCAGTGATGACCGGGTACCAAGACGTCCCGCTTTGATGCAACCCCGCTTTGATTGAACCCCTAACCCTGATCCATGGCGTTTTTCATTATTATTCAATTGAATTTAGAATAGTATTATAATAAATTAAATTCAAATCAAACGGAAGACCAAATCGGGGCAGTCCTGCATTGGAGTCATCAGAAGGAACCCAAACAAGTCAAACACAGATGAGGTCATCAGGAGGAACCTGGATAGGATTCGGGTTTCAGCTGCTCCTCCTCTACCCTCAAACCTATCCAGGCCCAGCCAAGTGAGCCTTATTCAAAAAATAAAATTAAAAAAAGAGAACCCATATCAAAGAAATTAAATAATTCTGGCTGCCAGACATGTTGTCAATCAAGTGAAATTTTAACATGTATTCCCATCTCTACTAGATATACATTGTCGAAGTTTTGTGTCGATTGATTAAGCGGTTCCAGAGAAAACATTATTTAATATTTTTCTTCAATCAAATATGGCTGCCAAATCATGTGACCTGTGATGTCATATGTGTGAACATTTTGTTCCTCATGGATAGGCAGTCATACGTGTAAAGTTTCGCCTCAATCTGCTCAGCCACTTCAAGGATTAAAAAAAAAATAAAAAGTCTGCCGAATCGCATGGCAATGCCGTATCATTTTTTTTTTTCTGTGGACCATTTTATCCTTAGATGACCCTCAAATTTTCATACTTATCAGAAGTAGCGTTCTACATTTGCAATTAGGGTCATGATGAAGGCACTATGACGTCATTAAAAACAAGGCACCTATGACGTCATAAAAAAAAAACACACTTATTCCATGAGGAGTACTTGACGTGTGCCAAGTTTTATTTTTCCTTGTGCGGTTTCAGAGATACAGAGGTCAAAGTTTTTCCAACATGGCTGCAAACATGTGACCTATGACGTCACAATATATATCAAAACATTCCACATTAGTCGCACCTATGGTGAAAGTTTCGTCTCAATCCGACAAGCGGTTGTGGAGAAAAACACGAAAGTTGTGCGGACAAAAAAAACAGACAAACAAACGGACGGACCAAACGCATACCTCTCCTTTGGCGAGGGTAAAAGAATTGTAACTGAAAATTACTTTCAAAGATGCTTGTGGTTTGTGGTCCTCAAGGGTAACTTCCAATTGGAGTCAGAGGGACATAATACTCTCACACACACACACACACACACACACCACACACACACACACACCACACACACACACCACCTGCATGTGAACACCGGGATGACAGTTTATAGCTGGGTCGGGATTCAAACCCATGCTAGAAAAGAGGTGAGTGTGCATACTTCGAAGCCATCCTGCCAGCCCCGAACAAACCCAAGAGGTAATAAAAATTTCTAAAAAATCAATTTGGTGAAGAAATTTGTATACATGGTCAAGGCTCATGGAAGAGCTAGAGCAAAGGAATGGAACATATATTGAAAAGGAGGAAACACAACAGTGGAGTAGAAGTGAGATGAGAATGAGAGTGGATATCAAGGGAAAGGGAAGAAGACACTTGGAGGTGAACAAGCTGCACGCTACTGAAAACACGAAGAAGAGGAAGGGGAAGTTGGGGATGAAAAGGTAAAGGTACAAATCAACTGACAAACTAAAAGAGTAGGGGGGGGGGGAGAATCACAATAACCTCAAAAAGGGATTGCTTGGGAATGGGTCACTTGGGGAAGAACAGATCATGAGGATGGATGGTTGAACTGCGGTTGGATGAATCATAATTGTGATGAAAATCTGGTTTGAAGCCCTGGAGGGAAGAATGGGGTTGAACAGACTGGGGAGGTTGGTTCCACAGGTGAGAGAAAAGAGGAACAAACAAGTGGAGATGAGCAGTGAACCTGGATTTTGAGAGTTTAACAAGAAGAAGTTTATTGTTAGACCATGTGCATCCTGCACAAACAGAGCCAAGAGATTGCAAGACCAAAAAGGAGGCGGTAGAATACAGAGGCCACCAACCTGTCTGCGATGTGAGAGTAACAGGCCTAAACACTCAGCTTCATCGTGGGAGATGCCAATGATTTTGAGGGTCTTGCTTTCCACGGCATAAAGAAGGGCAAGGTGTGAGACAGAGGCGTCAGCCAAAAGCGGAGAGCAGTACTCCATCAAGCAGATTGGCCAAGAAAAGACCTTGCATGATGAATTCACTTTGGGGGCTGGAGGATGTCCAGTCAGCGGCTGTCTTTGAGGCCATTTTGGAAATATGATCTGCCCAAGAAACATCATGGCTGATGGTGAGGCCCAACAGTTTGAGTGACAACCTCTTCAAGCGGTTTGTTTAGGAAGTAGATGGGGGCAAGGGTGTTGCCAGACAGTCCTTTCGGAGAGACAGGGTGAGTTTGTGGGATTTTTGGGGGTTGAAAGACATCTACCAAGTGTTTGACCACATTGTGATTTTTATCAAGGTCTGCAGAGAGGGAAGAGGCTACTGCCTGCCTGTCTGAACGATAAGAAATGATAGGACGGAGGGTGTAATAATCATCAAAGAGATAAACAGAATTTTCCAGGGAATCAGAACTATCATTGATTAAAATGAATAACAAAACTGGGCCCAAGGCACTGCCTTGGGGCACTCCAGCCTTGACAAGCGGAGGAGAAAGGATCCTGTTAAGAGCTGCACACTGACTACCACGGTGGAGGAAGTGAGTGAGTCATGGTAGGAGATGTCATAAGCAGAGAATTTGGAGATCAAGGCAGGGCACGAGATTGTGTCACATGAAATGCTTGGGATATGTCCAGAGATGGCCCTGATCTCATGTCTGAGATCGAGGGCTTCTATCGATTGTTGGGAGAGTAGAAGCAGCATGTCCGTGGTAGAATGACCGGGTCTGAAACCGAACTCTAATTATATTAGATCAGGCCGTTGGAGAAAAGGAAGGATTTAAAGTCAAAAATCCTGCCAACCTTACAAATTTGCACTTCATCCACCTGTAGTAGTAACCTTAACCGGTTCACATAACCTCTTGCGTTTTCAATCATCAAGCATGGATTCGAGACCTTTAAGTGATTGCTGCTCAACTCTCCATCGGCCACAGATTTGATTCTGATACATTGTTGAGAGAACCGTGGTTGCATTTCCTTCACGACAACCGTTAATCGTATGAGCAGCTGCACTTTCTCGATACATTATGCTGCCGTCTCCGTGGTTAGTTGACAGCCAATCAGTGAAAAACTGGCTTTTGTCTCTGGTCAATATATGAAAATACTCTTACATAGATTACATGATCAATAAAAAAAAAAAGATTAACTTGTTTAGTTCTTAGCTCATGCCAATCAACTGCTTTAGAGGATCCAAGGTTCAAAACACCAAATACAAAAATTGACTCTCATGGGAGGACATGTCAAGCAATGTGCAAGCTTTTAGTACTTTTTGTACAATGGCAAATAAAAAAAGGAAAAGAAAAATTAAGACTGCAAGTGTTTGCGCAGAGCCAATCATCGTAGCATATAATGAGACATTTACCGAACGCCGAGGGGCAGGACATCACATATACATCATCAACCAACCCCTCCCCCCTTTTTCATGATCAACCCCTTCTGCCTCCAAAGTTTACTCATACGTTTGAACCCTCCCCACCCCCTCACCCCACAACCTTGCACAGTCAATCCCCCCACTTTCCCTCTCCGTACTTGAACGTTCGAAAAGTCAAACCCGTCCACCCCTTCCCCCCACACTCATCATGGTCAAACGGTTAAATCATTCAACAGATTCACTGTGGCCTTTCATATAAAGAGCCACTTGTATTGAGCATCAAGCAGTTCAATCTTGCAAGCATAGTGGCCTGCGTCATACAGCAGTTGGATTCTACTGTAATCCACTCGGAGGAGTTGTGAGAGGACCGTAAAGAAATCCTTAGGTGGCTCTGTTTACAGACATTGGGGCACCCTATCGAGCCAGCTCAATGCAATGGTGCGAACGTGTTGTGAAAGAGAGAGAGAGGGAGACGGCCGGAGGGGAAGAAGGGGGGGGTCCGTCTTGAGCAGCTTTGTGCAGCCATAAAGGAGGCAGGAGGCTCACAAGCTTGCTATGTGCAGTTGGGAAAGAACATCCTTCAAAATGTGTGCACTTTGTTCAGCTCAGGAACACCACATCAGCAGTCAGATTTTACTGTTATCCACTCGGAGCAGTGAGAGAAGGACCATGAATAAGCCTTTAAGTGGCTTCATTCACAGACATTGGGGCACCTTATCGAGCCAGCTCCGTGCAGTGGTGCGACCGTGTTGTGGGAGGGAGAGGGAGCCGGCGG
>CM068957.1:103016280-103036215 GCA_035128595.1 Eptatretus atami | reverse complement strand
CGATATAACTGATCTATAGGACCTGTATGTTGTGTGCTTATGGCTTCCAGATTCGCAACAATATATACGTATATAAGGGGTGAAAACATAACCTCCTCCACCTCTGGTGGCAGAGGTAATAATTACACTAATACCACTGGACCTGTAGTTTATCTGGGCACTGGCCTAATATTGTAACCCAAACTTGGTAGCATTTTTACTGGTGGGTCTGGAGAAGAAGATTTTTGAATAAATTTACGTCGGCCATTTTGTCCTACTTTAAGTCACATGACCGGAACGAGCTTTGCAACCCAATCCCTGTTACCAGTCAGGAGCGGAATGTTGCTGCTAAATTTCAGCCAGATCGGCCCAGCGGTTTGTCCGGAGAAATCAAAATAAGAGACGGAAGGACAGACAGTGTATGATGACAATACCTCACATGGAATTTCAATTCCAGATAAGCTAATAATAACTAGAACAGCATGCAGTAGAGCGCATACCTCCGGCAGGCTGAACAGTTTACTTTTTGTATCCCACTGGTAGGCCAGATCTAGATCCGGACCTGAATTAAAATCTAATCGGTTTGTTCTCGTCACCTAACCAACTCACCCACCTAATTTTGTCACAACTTGTCCACAACTTTTTGAAACATCGTGCTATACGTATATCATTTTTGGCCCTCTCAATGGTGAAGAATCACTTTAAAAATTATAGTAACCTGATCAGGATTTTCACCAAAAATCTAATCAATTCGTCTTTGTCTCACACCCAACCTGTCCACTAAATTTCGTCCAAATCTGTCCACAAAATTTTGAGATATCCTACTCACAGACAGACAGACAGACAGAAAGATAGTGGTGAAAACATAATCTCCATCCATCTTCGGTGGCAGAGGCAATAAATCATGAGAATCTCAAATGTTAAAAGAACTGACAAGGTGGAAGGTGGACAAGGTGGAAAATAAACATGCCACTTCTAATTTAACGGATCCAATTATTTCCACCTTGTGCGATCACCATGAATCGGACATATTTTCCCCAAGCCGTTCATGAACCGGCTGGCCAAGCTTGACGATCCACCAAAGGAGCTTTGGGCAGGAATTTGTCATTTGTTCAGGGTGCCGGTGATAATTTGCCTCCTCTTTGTGAAGGAAACCACTGGGATCTCTAACATCCATCAATTAATGCAAGCAGATGGAACACTCAGGTGAATGTCCATCTGATTGATGGTGCAATTATCGATGTATCATCATTCCTGCAAAACACCAGGACGATAATTTACAGCTAGGTCAAGAAACCAACCCAGGTGAGCGTGGGTACCTCAAAACAAGACACAATATGAACCTCAGTTAAATGGGACAGGCACTCCTGACTGCCAGACCAGTTTGAGCTTTTAAAAGTCTCAAAAAGAATGTGTTTGGAGCACACAACATAATTAAATTTTCAACAACAAACACGATAGTAAATGCAAATTCACCTACTTCATAAACATTACAAATAATGAGTGTAGTATAAATTTATGGTCTGAATAAATATGAAATTGAACTTTTGAAACAATTGTGGTAAAGGTTTTCAAAACTACATACGAATGACCAAGCAAGCGTATATTTCACAGAGATTTGAACAATAGAAAACTTATGTCATTTTGTTTTGGCGTCTCAAGTCTCATCTCCCCAGGGCAGCGCATCGATCGGATGGCAAATTGCCGTTTGGTGGGGAAACAGTGGAAAATAATGGAAAGAGAAGTCTAAGAATAAATTCATTGAAGAACAAATGAAGTAATTACTCTTCACAAAATCCCCAATCACCTTCCTCGTTAAAAACCACACAGAATCACCTTGAGTTGAAGGTTGCGTGCCACGGGGTACTTGCGTAGAGTGAAGTAAAAGTCAGTCTGGTTTAACACGCCCTTGAGATCCACAATGACCATGTACACTGTAACGACGTACATATTAGACACTTGATTTGATTATGCAGGGATTAAAGTCTGAGATTTTCATTGATTCATAATTTGTTACCAGGATTGTTACAACATCCTCCAAAGAGCAGAGTGTGCATACCGTTTAAATGATGTGGTTAAACCACATTATATCTATCATAATAAATGTATATGTGTGTGTGTGAAGAGAGAGAGAGAGAGAGAGAGAGAGAGAGAGAGAGAGAGAGAGAGAGAGAGAGAGAGAGAGAGAGAGAGAGGAGAGAGAGAGAGGGCGAGAAGAGAGGGCGAGAGAGAGAGGGCGAGAGAGTGGGCGAGAGAGAGGGCGAGAGAGAGGGACGAGAGAGAGGACGAGAGAGAGGACGAGAGGGAGACGAGAGGGAGGACGAGAGGGAGGGAGAAGGGAGGACGAGAGGGAGGACGAGAGGGAGGACGAGGAGCGAGAGAGAGGGCGAGAGAGAGGAGGTGAGGGAAATGGCGAGAGTGGGGCGAGAGCGAGGGTGTGTGTGTGTGTGTTTGTCTACTTCATAACTCCAAAACCATGAAACCGAGTGGCCACAAACTTTGCTTGCATACTAAGGGAACTCCAAAGGTAGTGCATGAATGAAAACTCGGTGCTTGGATTAATTTAAACACCCATTTTGAAGATCATTAACAGCCTTATTTAATTATCCTTTATCAAGGGTCATCCTTGGTCAGCCCCTGAGTTAGCCATCTGTCAGCTTGCTGGGGTCTTAATTCACCATTCTTTTTGGGCTTGCTCAACAATGCCTCGACTTTGAACAGGCTGCAACGGTTTCTCGATGATAAAGTGCTCACAAAAACTTTTTCCCCACTTTCCTCTCTAATATCATCAAGACTCAGTTTGCCATCTCTGCACACTCATGCACTATAATTGATCCAAAGTGCAGAACAAAAGGCTATGCAGAGAGCACGAGGGATAAAACTGTCTCGCTTTGGAATCCACTACCTGTAACGTGCTTCTCATTATCTACGATCTACCCAGCTTTAAGAAGAATGTCAATTCCTACTTCTTATATCTTTGAGGTTACATCGCATTTTACCTGACCTGCTACTCTCTGTGTCTTGGATGTTTTCTTGTTCTCTTTCTCTTTCTTTTATTTTGTTTCGCTTTATCGTCATAATTATATATCTAACCTTCCCTTAGCCCCTTACCTGGAGTGGCTTTATGCCTTGTTTGGGGCGATTGCCATTAAAAAAAAAGCTTCACCTTCATTCTGACAAATTGCTGGATACATCAAAATGCTTATAAACGGTTGGAGATGCCAGTGTTCGTGTTTTTATTTTGTTTCCACACATGCGATAACTTCTAGAATCTCTTAACCTGAGTCAAATTCCAAAATTTAAACTGCGGAATTGACCTCAGCAGCAAGCAGTTCTGCCTGATAAAATTTTTTTTTTAATAAAAAGTGTTAATTTGTCCAATTCGCATATTGTTTGACACTGCAGGCATCTCCAATTTCTGCATTGGAGGTCAATTCCACATTTTAAGTTTTGAGATTCAGTTCAGGTTAAGAGATTCTGGAGCGTATTGCATTTCAGCTGTAATGCTTATAAATGTCCAGAGTTGTATTCACACGTTATTTAATACTCCGGACGAGTCTGGACGGTGGTTACCTCTGGACGTGTCCGGACAGTGTTTGTCTCTGGATGTTGTTTATCTCCGGGCGGTGATTATAGTATGGCCGGTAGAAAATGTATTTCAGACATTATTTTGTTTCCATCTTCACTGTTATTCTCTGCAGAATCATTTTGATGAGACGGTCATGAATTGTAATTAACGTTCCACCACACTCAACTTCCTCTCACCTCACCTCATACTTCCATACTCCCAAACCCTTCCCACCAAATCTCAAATCCTCCCCCCTCCGTTCCCAACAACTCGACATTAATAAACACTAGTGCGGGCCCGTAGGGCGTGGCCAGTATGTGCAGCTTCGTGCCTGCAGTATCAGGTCCCCAGCATCAATTGTGACGTCATATCAAACGAAGAAGAAGAATTGTGACGCCCCTCTCTCTCACCCCCTCTCTCCTCCTCTGTCCCCCTCTCTTCTCGCCCCCCTCTTGCCCCTCCCACCCCCTCTCTTGCCCCCTCTCTTGCCTTCTCTCTCCCCTCCTCTCTCCCTTCTCTTGCCCCTCTCACCCCTCTCGCCCTTCTCTCTCCCCCTCTCTCTCCTCCCCTCTCTTGCCCCCCCTCTCACCCTTCTCTCTCCCCCTCTCTCTCCCTCTCTTGCCCCCTCTCACCCCCTCTCCCCCCTCTCTCTCTCTCTCTTGCCCCCCTTTCACCCCCTCTCTTGCCCCTCTTGCACAACGATTAATTCCACCTTGGGAAAAAACAGCTTTCAAACCCTTGGAAACAGCTGTTTCCCTCGGGAAATTCAAACCTTGGATTAATTAATAATTTGAATAATATTCAAACCTTGGGAGTTTGGCACATACCCAGGTATGGCACATACCCAGAGAAAGGCACATACCAGGTCCCCAGTGTCGATTGTGACGTCATACCAAACGAAGAAGAAGAATTGTGACGTCAATCCTACAAAAAAAAACTAATTAATTAAATAAACATTAATTGTGACGTCATTCGTGACATCATAGCACCGTGTCCTGTCATTGGTTCACAGATACATGGCCGTAACTTGGGAACCGCTCGTCCGATCGATATCAAACCTCGAAAAGGACATCCGCGGGTCCCCGGCAATATTCCTGGCAAGTTTCAATCCGATCGGACCGGTGTCGTCCGGTTATTAATAATTTGGGAAAAAATTGGCATGATAGGTGAAAAGGTGGAACGACACCTTCAGCTGCCATATATACACCTTTTCAACATGAAAAAAATAAATGGCTGTAACTTGGGAACCGCTCGTTCGATCGATATCAAACCTCGAAAAGGCACATCTGCGGGGCCCGGCAATATTCCTGGCAAGTTTCAATCAGATCGGACCGGCGGTCGTGAGAAACGGCGGTCGCAGACAAACAAACAGACAGACAGACACACAGAGATTGCTGGAATTATAGATAGATTACAGCTGAAATGTGATAAGCTCTATAATCTCTTAACTTGAACTGGATTTCAAAATATTAAATGCGGAATTGAACTTATTAGAAGCAGCAGTACAGTGCTAAAGAAAAAGAAAATAAAAATATTCCATCCAACGAATTGTTGCGGTTATGGAAATGGACCCTGGGATGGAGCATTCAACACATAAAGGAATTCTCTTGTTAGATATTTCATCAGTCAATGTGCTTAGTCAGGTACCTTCCCTTCGTAACAGGAAGCTTCCCTGAAAACCTTTCCCCTTTACCTCTCGAACCCTGTAAACCCCCTCTTTATTAAATCATTTCCAGTACCTCCCATCCCTAAACCCTTTGAATGCTTTTCCCCATCCTATTCCCTCCCCCACCCCGCACCACTCTGCACCTTTCCACACCAACATCACAATTACACTGAGACACATTTGAAGCCGACATTAGCACTGCCGTTGCCATCATCGGGAGAGGCAGTTCCTACATGCTCAACACTACTGTCAGAAACGCTAACGCTGTGCCCTTGGAGTGTGGTTCTGGCGTGCAGACGTGGTGGAGCCAACCCGCTGGGCCAATGGAAGCGTAACATGAGTGGGTAAGTAAGAGAATGCCTCAAGCACCTTGGTCATACCTCGCTCCAAGCTCAATAAAAGTCTAGACGTGCTTGCGAACGACGCCGCAGCCATCTGACGAACTGCCTTCCTGTTGCTTTATTGCTGCTGCACTGCTGTCTGCCAAGCCATTGGCTGTCAAACAAACTATGAGCTGTCAGACGAACCTGCCATCACGAGTTAATGCCTGGACAAGTGCACCGACGAAGGCTGACCAAAGAGTTCGGAAGGCGAACGGCAGCATGCAATCCTCTGGCGCAGCAGCCATGCATACAAAGAGACAATCCCGGACATGCTGCACCGACACACCACTCGCATTTCCTTCCTCCCCTCCCTACCCTTCACTTCACTTCACTTTGGACGCGAGCAGGCCTGCCTGCTTGTGTGGGGTGAGCAAGAGGCCGACAACAAAGTCCTGATCTTTATTTCTCTCTCTCTCTCTCTCTCTCTCTCTCTCTCTCTCTCTCTCTCTCTCTCTCTCTCTCTCTCTCTCTCTCTCTCTCTCTCTCTCTCTCTCTCTCTCTCTCTCTCTGCTCTCTCTTTCTTTTTCTGGAGTGGTGTGGCACACCACTCTGTCCCAAGATAATTAGGATTTTGTAAGGGGAACTTCTGTGCTAAGGGTTAAGACTTTTCTCATGTTTCTAATGTCTGTACCTGTCATGAATATTTGCGTGTAAATAACTGTGCCGATAAAAACGTGCCTCGTTGAACCATTGGTAAACTATTACAAACCTGCCAGGTTGTCTTTTCCTTCATTGGTTTGATATTGTGTATGTACTAAATAGAGTTAATAGAGGGATGTTACACCCCACTGATTCACTATGCCAGATAACCAACTCCCCCACCTACGGTTTCGCTCAGCCATACTGAATAAATAAAAATGGGTGGGACGTTGAGAGCGCGGTTCCCCAATTGAGATAACTAGCTCACTAGGTAAGGTAACGTGACACTGGGCGCGAGGACCCTGCTCGAGCTGGTTGTCCCTTCCTGCATCCACGGTTGCCTAGCGACCCATCAGGCTGCAGAGTTATCCATGGCTTGTCAGCTTCAGGTAAGGAGGAAGCAGCTCCAAGAACCCCCCCCCCCATCCCCCACTATGCACTATCAACCCCAAAACCATAACAGTATGATTACCTTTTTTAAACAGTCGCTGGTCACTAGTGTTGTTTAGCACAAGACCGAAATAAATTTTGTGGAAGCCCAATGTCTCTGAGGCATTCTCTGCTCATCGCATTTCCCACAGACTAATGGACCCGATTGAGCCACCTCAACTAGCCTGGCTTCCAAGTAAGCTGCAATGATCTTTAGCTAATAAAGGTGCTTAAATTAGTCTTTAAGCATGAATGATGTATCCCATTGCCTGTCCAATTTTTCTAGCAATCTGATTAAATGTGAGCTGTATATGGATTGTTTATAACTTACATATTGGGGCCTCATATGTGATTTCTCCCAGGCATGGCTTCAAGTGTGACATACGATATTGCCCTGACACCTTTACGGGCCAATAGGAACCTCTATTTGATGCATAACCCTATTCCTAATGATTCCTAACATTGTTTAATCACCTGAGGAAAATTTGGAGAAAATTTGACGTAAGCATGTATACGTACACACGAGCGGTGTATAAACTAAGAGTCATTGGTCTGCACACCTACTGGAAGTAAAAAATTAAACCCACAAATTAATCTGTCAATTCTGTCTGATGATAATGGCATAATGATAATATTAATATTAATAATAACAATAATAATAATATTAACATGCCGAGGTCCGTACGTCACGCGAAGATAAAGTAGGACATCAAGCATTTTACCTTCGGAGGACATTTTTTTCGTTTTAAATGGTACATCAGCAATAATGAAAATAATAAATAATATTCATGTCATTGCAAAATAATAATATTAACAACAATAATAAGGATAATGACATGGCCGAGTCTAAAGCATCATTGGCGAAGCAAGTGTGAATAAAAAATAGGGGCAATACCCCTGGGCGCTAACCTGGTAGCGGCAGGAGAGGAAACTCTGGAACCACTGGTAGGCATGGATGACCCACAAAATATGTAACAGAGACGAAAGTAGATACCCTTGGATTTTTTCATGCAGTGAACAAACAATTTTTGGTACATCACGAATGATGAAAGTTGTGATAAAGTTTCATCAAAATCGTGTGTGTAGTTTCAGAGAAGAAGTTGCAAGTATTTGTGGAAGTATGGAAGGACGGGCGGACTATGTGCCATCCCATAAGCTCCCCGGAACTACGTTCCAGGTGAGCTAAAAAGTATAATTAAGGTGGAAAGGACTTTGAATACAAATGGAACTCAACTGTGAAAAATGGTGCTTACATGCACATACACATAAACTGCCTTCTCCCCTGGCCGCTCCCATCGGGAGCAGGTGTTTCTAGTAATGCCAAGTCCTTCAAATTACACAGTCACAAAAATTGGCAAGTGACCTATGGTGGATCCCACTCAAAGGCACGCCATGCCTCAATGGGTTGGCATGCCTTGTTTTAATACACAGGCTGGTGGTGAACGAAGAAGGGGTTCATAAGACCGAATTATTCAAATCGGGATTTGATTCCAAAATTGTTCAGAAATCTTTTTTCTCATTGAGAGGTCAGATGAACATGCCATCCTTATCCAGACCAAGTCATGTTGCAGGAGTTAAAGAATCCTCAATATTCATTTCCAAAGCAGAATAAAGGAAAGTCTGCAAAAAGAGTACCACATAAAACACATCATCAAGGGGAAAATAAGAAAAACACAGAACAAATTTTTAAAAATGATTAAACAAGAGTTTGTTTTTTAAAATTATTTTCACAAAATTTCTCTAAGTCAGTTTTAAGGAGAAACAATGGAGGTTTTCAAAATACCTTGCACCTTAAATTGCAACATGCATGTAGAGGGACAAAGAGAAAGAAAAAAAATACCAAGGTCTGTGTCTCCACTCTCAATGGCTTTGAGAAGGGCCAGCTCCCATCGTTTCAGTCGCATAAGCAGAGGGACCTGCTTCTCCGCACGAGCTTCATAATCCAGCAGCTGTTCACAAGTAAATAAAATATGGTATACAAAAATAGTGTTCCTGAATCGTTTTCAAATTGGCCTTTACAGGGTAATTATTTTGGATTACAAGGAAATTTGATGTAGGAAGAAGACCATTTAGTCCATCGTGTCTGCACTACACCAGCACCAGAATAAATAGATCAGGCTTTAGAGATAATTTCACTGGAGGTAGGGGGAGGTGTTATATGCAAATAAAATTATTCAAAGTAAAAGCTTTTTCATGATTATTACTCAAAGTAAAAAGATGGGGGTGCGTAGGTGGGGTGAGCATGAAGGTGGTTGGATGGTAAGGAATGCACAAACACTGACCACACATTCACCTTTTGATGAGACCCTCTCACAAACATCACAATAACTACACATGAATGAAGATAAAGGAATGAAGGCCGAGGTTGGACATTTCAAAGAAGTTGCCTTCACTCAAAAACAATGCGTGCAACAGGCACAAGCATGACACATGAAAAGTACCAATTCAAGGCAAGAGTGGGATGGGTTGGGAGGGGGGGGGGGGAGTGAGCGCGGAGTTGGATAATTTGTGAATTCCTGATCTGTCAACTGGTGGGACTTGCATGTGAAAAAATATTATATAATATATATATATATTATATAATAATTATTATTTATATCTAAATTATATATATATATATATATATATATATATAATATATTATATAATATATATATAGGGTGGCCGTCCCAAAAAAGTATACAACTTTTCATCTGCAAAGAGGATGGTCATAACTATATTTAAAAAAAAAGATATATGGCTGGATAGAAAGCTGAAAGGTTGAAGTTTATCTGTAACAATGTCAAAAATTGCCACCAAAATTTAAATTTTGGTATAGAATCGTCGTTTTCTTTTAGACACATGTTCGACGTAGGCTCCACGTTGTCCGATCACTGCCTACAAACGCGTTGTCATGTTTCTCCATCACTTTGGGAAACGTTTCCTGAGGAATGTTCTGGATTTCTCGGTGATGTTTTCCTTCAGCTGATCAAGAGTCTGAGGCCTAGGTTTCCATAGATCCTGTCCTTGAGATACCCCCACAAGAAGAAGTCTGGAGGAGTAAGGTCAGGGGAATAGGTGGCCACTCAACGTCTTCGAGAGAGAGATAAAGCGGCCCTCAAAATGTTGGTGAGAAAACGCCTCTGTTTTCCCTGGTTATGGGGCGTGCCCCATCCTGCTGAACCACTGGTTCTCATCTGGATCAGGTTGTTTCTCCTACGGGCTTGAGTACGTAGCTCAGGCTGATAGAATTCCTGAATCATTTCGCGATAGTTCCTCTGTTTACCGTGCAAGTGCGTCCCTGGTCATCTTCAAAGAAGTACGGACCAATTATCCCATACCAACCAACCGCCACCCACATGGTGACTTTGAGAACAGATCGAGGCACCAGTTCAGTTGATGCATTACCAGGATTTTCAGTTCCCCAGTACAGAAAGTTTTGCTTGTTTACCTCCCCGGACAAGTGAGCATGGCATTCGTCCGTCATGTGAAGTTTTTTGAGGAAGTCTGCATCTTCCTCCAACTTTCCTGAGAACCAATTTGCAAAGTCTAATCCTTTGCGTTTCTCTTGATCAGTAAGCACCGTTTACGTTTGAATTTTGTATTGAAAGGCATGAATGTCTTGGCGAAGGATCCTCTGAACGGTGCTCTTATGAATGTTTGTCTCAGCAGAAAGTCGTCGAATCGATTTTTTTGGACTCTGAACGACCGCCTGTCTCACCATTTCCACCTTTTCTTCACTATGACCTGTCCTCTTCCGACCACTGTGACCCTTGTGAAGGTCACAGATGGTTCCCACATTGGTAAACTTTGCGATGGTGCACTTTATTGTCCGAAAGTTTTGTGCATGGCGCAAGTGGATACCGAAATGTTTCGAGTAAAGACGTTGCACCTGTATGACACTTTTCGTCTGGTACCAAAGTTCAACAATTTTCGTCCGTTGTTGTACGGTCAGTCTTGGCATTTTTCTGGCGCTTGCTTGGTATCAAAATAAACTTTATGGTCTCTGCAACAAGAAATGAAGCATTAGTGACAAAATTACTGCTTTTTTAGGAACAAACGAAGCATTTTAAAAGTTGTATATTTTTTTGGGACACTGATATATATATATATATAATATATATATATGTGTGTGTATGTGTGTCCAAGGGTTTATTTTACTCCTACCTGGACGGATGGCTAAGCTTCTCCCCTGAGGCCTACGGTCGAGACTAGGAGATTAATGCGTGCACGGGAAGGGGGCACAATGGCAGAGGGGTGGAGCACAGCAAGGGGTGGGGGGGGGAGGGGTTGTACTCGAACCCCACTACAAATACATGGATATAGCTTCCTAAAGCGAAACACATTTAATGGAAATAAACAAATATTTACAAAGGACAATAATTCAAAAGGTAATGATAAAAATGAAGTAAATAAATCCGACAGTCGAGGCGCCTCTTCACACAGACTCAAATACAGACAAAGGAAAAACAAAATAAAAAGAAAACTCTTCCTTTCTGGTATTCTTGTACTTAGCTTGGCCTAGAGCTGGTCTTTGTGGAACTTAGAATTAAGGCGCTTCTATTCGCACATGCAGACGCGCGCAACAAAATGGCACCTCGTTGCTTCTCTCGTAACGGGACAAACGTACGCCAGGCAATCCGCGAGCGGCACTCCACACCAAGGCTCAGAGACCCAGTGCAACGGCTTCGTGCGTCGATCGTCCTCACCGACCCAACCAAGAGCCAAAGGGCAACGTCTTGCTTCACCACACGCTCACCCTGTACTCTCGCCTCTCCAAAAATGCGCAACCAACCCTTCCTCTTCGATCACGCCTCTCAATCCTCCGCCTCCGGGGCGTGGCTTGCTCGCACGAAACCCTGCCTGCTCGGCTAGCTTCTGACGTCATGCCCATCAATCATCAACCTTGGTGGGGGTGGGACTTCGCCAACCACCTCCTTGGAAGCGGGCTTCTGCCTGCTCGGCATGTTTGCTCATTTCTCATGGTTTTGGTTATAAAGACATCGGGAAAGTCACAGGGGGCAATTACATACTGGGGAACTTATTCTTACTCCCGAGCTAATTAACACCACACCACCCCACCGTGTGGTGACACGTAACACATAAGCTCACAGGTTCCCTACTTAGTTACATCGAGATGCCTCCTACACGTCCACAGATCAAGCAACTCTACACAATGCTATATTCCCGATTAAATTCCTCCATCAACTCCACAACACATAACAATATAATATAAATATATACAGTGTGTGTGTAATATATATATATATATAATATATATATATATATATATATATATAATGCATATGTGTTATGTAGTATATATTATATATATATATATTATATATATATATATACACACACATATATGTATTCAAATGCATTTGTTGCACATCCACTTCCACTTGAGCCACAAGGCACAGTTTTACACTCCTTCATGCATACCCGGACAGCAAGCTCCGTGCGTCCCATATCTGTCGCCCTCGCTGCCACCTCCTCATACGATATTCCAGCTGTGTCTCCAAGCCGCTCATGGATCAGTGTGGGCAATCGTTCCTCATCCTCTGCCTTCATGGTCATGACCTGGGAATAGACCAGGTAACAAATGGCCATTACTTTTCCCACAATGTTCAACAAACAAGACAGCAAAAATAATTCACCAGGCACAGAGGCATTGTGGCTAGAGCCTCCGCTTGAAGTCTGGGAGGTCGGCTGTTTGATTCTGACGCTGGCAGATTCAGACTGAAGTGTTAAAAAAACAAAGTTGGTGTTGCTTGCTCACTTGATGCTTAGCATTTTTTGGAGAGAGCACAGGTAATTCCATGGGTTGGCATCCCTTGGGGAGGGAGATTTTTCCCGAAAGGTGCCATGATGATTCCAGTGAGAAAAGCACCACCACGAGATAGTGTTGCCTGCACCCAGTGTATTCCAGGAAGAAACTTCCCTCAGTGTCATCAGCCGTGTTTGTCAGAAGTCAAGTCCTGTGTTGTGTGCATGTGTGTGTGCATGATTGCTCTTCAATGGGCCTTAAACTGTTGAAGAAAAAAAATTGCACTCCTACCTCAAGTAACACAAGGAAATTACACACAGGTGGAGGCCATTCAGCCCATCATGCCTGCACCACATCAACACCACACTAATTTATCAAAACAAGATCAAAACTAGAGGGGGAGCACTCGGGAGAGTGCAAAACCTCCGCCGCCAATACTGCTGGGTCACTGCAAGTAACTTATACTTTATTCATTAAATATGATGTCAACGTGCTGACAGATTTATGTTCTTTTCTCAACATTTTTTTTGTGGGGGGGGGGGGGGTTGGAAATCACTTAAAACATGTAGAAATGCAAAAAAAAAGAAATCGAAATTTTGTTGAAAAAAAAGTTTGCAAAAATTTTTTTTTTCTCTAACAAATTTTTTTTTTGGGGGGGGGGGGGGGTTGGAAATCACTTAAAACATGTAGAGATTCAAAAAAAAATGTTTTTTCTCTAACAATTTTTTTTGGGGGGGGGGTTGGAAATCGCTTAAAAATGTAGAGATTCAAAAAAAAAAAAGTTTTTTCTCTAACAATTTTTTTTGGGGGGGGGACAAAGTCCAAAATCTAATGCATGATCCTTGGACCATACCTAACCCCCACCAAGTTTCGTCGAAATCCGTCGAGGAGTTTTTCCGTAATACTGTTCACAAACAAACAAACAAAACAGAAGGGGTGAAAAGTAACCTCCGATCTTCGATGGCAGAGGTTAATAAGAAAATGCAATATGTTTTTTTTTTTAAACAAGTGTTTTTGTGGTTTTTTTTGGAGTTTTAGTCGTTCTCTATTTTTTTTATTTTTTCCAGGGGAGGGGGTGTGGCTTAGTTAAAAACACACAACACCAATCACAACAACCCCTTGACGAGTCCCACCAACACTCTCCGTCCGTACACATGCACACAATCACCCATCAAGTCTCAACTACTTAAAGTCCTATCAACATCCCTGTACTCTGCCATCTCCATAACTTCCAAGTTACCTATCTAATTCATTAATTAATACTGTTCTGCTGGCCACTACCTTTCAGGTAGGCATTCCATTGGCATTAACTACTCTCTGAGTGAAAGTCCCCTGCCTTACTACCATCTTAACTCTCCTCTTCTTTAATCTTAGGCTATGGCCCCTGGTTCTATCACTGTCTGCTCTGTTGAATAATTCATCTGCACTTATTTTATCTGTACCTTTCATTATCCTAAACATCTCCATCATATCTCCTTGTAACCACCTCCTTTCGAGTGGATAAGGCCCTGTCTCCTTCAGCCGCTCCTCATAGCTGAGTCCAGCTAGGCCCGGAATCAATCTAGTAGCCCTGCACTGAACCTTCTCCATGGCATCTATGCCCTTCCTGCGTTGTGGTGACCAAAACTGCACACAATATTCTCCATGTGGCCCTCACTAAATTCCTGTACAATGTTAACACCACCTCTTTTCATATATAAATGATCTCCCTCCGAATACAGCTTAAAACCCTGTTTGCTTTACCTATAGCTGCCTGGCACTGTGCTGCCTGCTTACCTCCCGTATCTATTACCACCCCCAGATCCTTCTCCTGTGTGAAACACTCCAAAATTACCCCTTGCATCATGTCGTCTCTATTTTCCTTATTCTTTCCCATCCCGAAAAACATTACCTGACAACCCTTTGCTTTCAGCCGCTTACCCAATATCCTGTATCTATTTTTCAAAACCTCTGAGTAAACTTTCCCTACATCATTCGCACCGAGGTGTACCACAACCAATTTCTTCCTGCCATGACCCGATATAATATTGTTTACCCTTCCTTCAATGTCCCGAACACCCGCTCCTTCAAAACTGCACAGAATTATATGTATGAAGAATTCTATGTACGATCCTTCCGACAGAATGAAGAATCTACATTATTCAATTGTCTCATCACCCACAAAAACTGTCTACCATAGCCTTCATTTACTATTACCAATCTCCATTGCTGCACCTTCATGACTGCCCTGCACCCACTGCACTGGCACCACACTGTAGCACCCGCTGCCACCTGGCGACCACTGCCTGCACCCACTGCACCAGGTACCACTGCCTGGCCCCCGCTGCACCGGTCCACTGCCTGCCCCCGCTGCACCGTCACCACTGCTGCCCCGCTGCACCGTCACCACTGCCTGCCCCCGCTGCACCGTCACCACTGCATTGCTCCAGCTGCACCCTCACCACTGCATGCTCCGCTGCAGCGTCACCAATGCATGCTCCCGCTGCACCGTCACCATGCATGCTTCGCCTGCACCGTCACCACTGCATGCTATCGCTCACAGTCACCACTGCATGCTCATCGTGCACAGTCACCACTGCATGCTCCCACTGCACAGTCACCACTGCATGCTCCCACTGCACAGTCACCACTGCATGGCTCCTGCTGCGCACAGTCACCACTGCATGCTCCCACTGCACACACCACTGCATGCTCCCTGGCACAGTCACCACTGGATGCTCCCCCACTGCACAGTCACCACTGCATGCTCTGCGCACGTCACCCACTGCCTTGCTCCCGCTGCACCATCACCACTGCATGCTCCCGCTTGCACCGTCACCACTGCATGCTCCCGCTTCCGTCACCTCTGCATGCTCCCGCTGCGCGTCACCACTGCATGCTCCCGCTGCACCGTCACCACTGCATGCTCCCGCTGCACCGTCACCACTGCATGCTCTCGCTGCACCGTCACCACTTATAATATCCTCAGCAACCTCACCCCACAACCGTAACAAACTATTATCTACAAATTTCTCACATTCTGCTACTTGCTGCAAATTGGTCTATCCGTTCCTTCAACCTCGAAATAACCATCCTCAAGTGGGCTACTTCCTCACACTTCCTCCAACAATAAGAACCCTCTGCTTCCCCTATTGTTGATATGGCCCACATTGATCATCTATCACATTTTATGAACTCCTCTTCCTTTGTCCTTCGGTCTCTGTTTATTCCCTTTTTCACCCCCATACTCCCAAGGCCCCAACAGACTTAAACACGTAACTTAGCATAAGGCCTCCCTCTGCTTCTTTCAATAAACTAACACAAATACCCGCTAAAACTGTTATGAACACAACTACAGCTTTATAAAGACAGTCCCACTGCCCCGTCACAAATCACAACAAAATACGCAAAACAACACACAAAAAACACTTCTTGTTCTGGTCGAGCTTACACAGTCGCTTGCAAACTCCAGAAAGTGACGTCCTCACAGTTGTTGTTGGTAGTTGGGAATTTATTTATTTATTTGTTTTGGGGGGGGTGAAGGAGGAGATACACCCTGCTTCAATTTTTTGAGGGCAGAGGGGAAAAGGGGAAAAAGGACTGAGCTGACGGTCCAGACGCAACAACTGGAAAAAGGAAGCAAAAACGAGGCAAAAGACGGAGGGCACGTACACCGGACTGTCACAGGCAGACCCGAATGAGACCGAGAGACAAACCAAACGATTCAACACAACAGGACACGATTTGGGACAGAAAAGTTGATGGAAAACACAAATAACAAGTAGCAAACAATTTGTCAATACAGTATTTCAAGAAGCCTCAAATTGGCAAACATGTTTCATGTCAGTATCTTAGTTTCACACAAAATCTGTTCAACAATGGGGGTAGTTTTAAACCGATTCTCTTCCCCCACCATCCCTCACAAAACAATAGCGACACAAAACGATACGATACAAATGGCACAGGGCCACCAGTTGTAGACAAGAAACAATTCAATCTCATGAAAAGTTGAGAACACTGTAGTTATGTTTAAGTAATGTGCTGTATAAATGGTGTTATTCATGAAAAAAGTTTTAATTACTTGATAAATGCACCGAGAGAGAACCAATGAAGCAGATGCAACTTACAGCATACATTAAAATATTAAAATTTGCTTTGGGTTTGTGCTCATTCACTGAAGCACGTCATCTAACTTGTCGGCCACAGTGACGGTTCGGTCATGAGAAATTCCAGTCCAAATGTCAAACAGTTCACGCTAACCTTGTAACAGGCCCAGTGCTCAAGCACGCGACTGCGGCCCTGCTGTTCAGCTAAGTGAAGCAACTCGCACACACGGATCGCCAGTGGGAACATTCGTCGTTGCACGAGCCTGCAAAACCACAACACCACCATACTTGTGGATAAATTCAGCACTAAGTGCCACCACACAGATAACCACATGCAATCATTCAGATAACCACGCGTTGCATCCTGCTACAGCAGCACTGAACTAGAGAGTTGGTGTCAAAGCCACCCAATGCTCGCCTGTTTATACATTTATCGTTTTAAAAAGACTGGTCTAATAATATTTTTTATAAAGCATTGCAGTGAAGTCTGATCCAAATAATTTTAAAGCAATATATGTATTTGTATATTGTAATCAGTAAAAAATAGTGTGGTAGATAAAAACATTAGAAAGGAAATAACTTGCACCAAAAACTTTAACATTTTCACGCTCACGCTGACGCTGACGCTCACGCCGGGGGTATCGCTATTGCTCTCTGTTCTTCGAACAGGCGAGCTAAAAAAATTTTAAATCATTTGTTAATTTCAACTTCACTACACCAATAGTATACCCCAAAGGAACCTCCATGCCAAATATCAGCATCTTAGTACACATATTAAATGAATGGCAAGCTTCTAAATAACTTGCACCAAACACTTTAATGTTGATGTGCTGCAAAAAAGTTAAGTTCAAAACAAGTCAAAAATTTAAAACATTTGAAATTATTTTTTATTTAAACTTCACTACATCAATAATATACCCCAAAAACCTCCATGCCAAAATATCAGCATCCTAGTACACATATTAATGAATGGCAAGCTTCTAATAACTTGCACCAAAAACTTTAACATTTTCACGCTCACTGCTGACGCTCACGCCGGGGGTATCGCTATAGCTCTCTGTTCTTCGAACAGGCGAGCTAAAAACCACTAATGACAAAGATAGCACTGCGCATCACTCCACACATATTCACAACCACAGAACATTGAAATAAAATGCACCAGACAGCACATCAGCAAAAGCTCACCTATCCACCAACACAGCCACCGTTAGCTGCTGCAACCTGCAAAATCACGTCAAGGCCATTCGTTTGGCTGTGATGTCAGTGTGACGCAGCCGCCTTCTTTCCGGCTTGTGACGCCACACACATTTTGCCAAAGGGCAATCATTCCTGCACTTACGTGCATTCTCATCCCATTACCTCGACCATAAGCATGCTCCAAAGCTATAAATCATGTTTTTCCTCTGCGTCCATGTCCCTGTTCGAATGTTCACTTTCACACCTGGTTACAATTTCACCTTGGATTTCTTGTTTAAGTGGAACAAGAAGCCTCATGCTGTGGATGGTATTCGTTGTCATCAGTGATTTTGTATCCATATTATTTTTCCTTTTGCCATTCTCAGTATTGCTAAAAGCACGAGACTTTCCTTTTGTAAATAAATAACAATAATAAAAATCGGATCGCTGAAACAAGAATGCAGCACGACACGTGTCGAGAGAACGAAACATTCAAATGCAAGTGTAGCATAGCACCATGGCCTAAGCCGAATTTATTGAGCGCGATGAAAAATTTGTAAGGATTCGACCTTGCGTGGGAATCCAGCAAGAACCACGTAGCTCATAAATGAGCACACCACCTTCGGATATCTACAAAACCTCCATACCTAACAGCTACAAAATAAAGGCACGATTAATGTTCCCTTTATAACCGTAACATGAACCTATCATGGAGATTTGGTAAGATGCTCATCAGATGTCCATTTTCTCTCATTAAAAATCTGAGCTTTAGTTAAGAGAAAAAGGGAGGGGGGGGGGGGGGAGCATGACTGTCTTATCATTTTCCTCAAAAGTAATTAGGAATCCAGTAAACTATAACGTTGAATCATTCGAAGGTAGTGAGCGATCAGTGGATCGGCATGTTGGTAACAAAGAAAATAATCGAAAAAAAACCTTTGCAGGTGAGGTAGAATAAACAACCCGAGAAAACACTGGTGTGTTATATACACCACAAATCACAGTAAATGATTGCACCAAGCATGAGAAAGCTTGTCGATTTTGCTTTGCCATCATGGCATCATAGCCAGCCAATTCTACAAAAGGATACTGTGTGTAAGACAGAGGCAAGCCCACAGTGTAATCACGAAGAGCGTTGAGTAGACGGAGCGTGCGACACATCTCCACAAAGTTCTCCGGTCGGTAAGTTTGCAGGAAACATTTGCCAAAAGACGCAGCCTGAAATGAAGTTGTCAACAACACAAGTGAAAGCGCTTTGGTACAGGCATTTTTGTCCTTTAAGACAGTTTTACAAAACTTTTGGAAGGGGAGGATTGATGCAGGTGTACAGATTATGGTTGAAAAATGGAGATAAAACTTGATCAATAGACAATGATGAATTATTATGCATTCAAGGAAAAGAAACGTGTAAGGACAATTTTGAGGAATTTGGGTTCCTTTTGGGTTGGTGGTAGGAGGCTGGGGAAGGGATGGTCAGTACTGCTGCCTTTCCATAGGTATCATTTGAGCACATCCTATGTTGCCCTCTGGGCATTAAAAAAAAATCAACCACTGTCTGGACTGGCAGCATGTGCAGACCAGACCCCGGCAGATTATTCCCTTCATGAATATCATCAATGAGTCAGCTGAGTTTTCACCAGCATTCTGAGTGACGTAATTCTCATTCTATTTCAAAAAAAAAATTTTTTTTAAAGAAGGAAAAAATATTTATAACAAACTCTGAAAAACATTTCCCTTGGTGAAAAACACCAGGGCATCTAAACAAATGGTTCAAAAGTACAGCATACCCTCAGCAGAGCTTTCTGTGTGGTGGGTTCATACTCGTATGCAGCAGCAGCGATGCATTGTTCCACGGCACGCTCCAGCCCGGACTTCTCACGGATCTCTCGCAGGTATTCGTCAGCTTTCTGGCTTCCTGCCTATGGAGTGGCAAGTCATCTTGGAACCCGTTCAACACATGAATATGCTCGCATCACATCTCACCATTGATAGCAAAAACACAACCTCTGTAATCAATGCGTTCATCATCTAAGATTGAAACTTCATCTGCAACACCATCTTCTCTCTCCCACCCCCCTGTACATACACACACCTCATACTCCTTACTGGCCTCCAGAAGCAAAGCTCCTGGTGCCATCGAGCCGATTCGAAACACTTCCACACACGAATCTGCACACAATGCCACAATTATTAGCACATTGTTCAACCCCATCTGGCAAAAAAAACCATCATCCCAAGTCATCCATATAAAATACAAATGACTT
>CM068957.1:102976304-102993442 GCA_035128595.1 Eptatretus atami | reverse complement strand
TGGCTGTGGGGGTCCTAATAAAACACCTGGGTTTTATTTTCGTCTGTGTGTGTGTCTGCGTGTGTGGCGCAGTCTCTTAAGTAGAACTGCTTAAGTGTTTATTTCTGATCATTGTGAATTTTTTCTTGTATATTCCACGATAAGTCTTGCTCTGTGTCCTTCTTATTGTAAATAAACCATTATCTATATATTAATACTGAAGGACCAATTTTGTGCTCCTCCTCACGGTCGCGTCACGTTTTTCTCGTACTATGAACCTTGGACTGAAAGAAACTTCGTACCTGTAAGAGTGCATCGACATAGTGGCAATAGTCAACTTTCAACTCTGAAGCAGAATAAACACTTTTCGTTGAGACGGGGCGAGGAGTGAAAAGACGGGGCAGGGAGTGAAGAGGCGGGGGCAAGGTGAGCAGATTTTTGGCGGGGTAAGCAAATTGAAAGCGGGAGATGGGGGGGAAATGGGCGGGGATGAGTGGCAGGGGCTGGGTGAATTAGGTGGGGTTGAGTGTGAGGGGTGGACAGGGGTGCAGGGACCCGGGGCAAGTGGGGCGGGAATCAAAAGACGGGGGGGGAGTGAAGAGGCGGGGTGGGCCGGGGTAATTAAATTTTGGGCAGGGGTAGCAAATTGAAGGCGGGGGTGGGAGGCGGGGGAATGGGGTAGGGGCGGGGATGAGTAGGCGGGGCAAGCACGCCCTGTCCAGTCCATTCCCCTCGAGTGTGGGTGGTGTGATTGAATGAACGGAATCCGTCTGTGACGGGTTTCGGCTAGTTAGAAATGTTCCCAGTTCGTTTCCGTCCTTTCTTTCATTGGTCCAGCATGGTTCGGATCTGAGTTTTAGCCGGGTCTTTGTTCCGTTAATCTGCTCATCCCAGCCGGCACGGCTTTGGCAGCTCAGCTCGACTGCACCGAACCGGAGTTGGTAGTTGGAACTCTACTGCAGTCGGTAGAGTGACCCGGTTCGAGCAAACGTGCCGAGGGCGTGGATCACCGGTAGCCAGACCGCGTGGTTACTTAGGTAAATTGGTTCCAGACAAAAAGACTTACACCACGCGTCGAGATATTGGCGTTCCACGGTCGGTTCAGCGACCCGCCAGCTCACGGAATTATCCGAGAGCGATGGCCTACAATTCCGAGGAGTCTGGTGGGAGACGACGTAACCTCCCCACCTAGTGGCGTTCTCGCCACGGACCCCGGCCCTCAACAATATATATATATATATATATATATATACATATATAATAATTTAAAATACAAAAGCAACAGACCTTTGTAGGAACAACTGCGTTTACAACTATGTTAATAATATTTTCTTTCCCTTTTCTCATGCTATTATTTTCACATTGCTCTTCGACTCGTGGAGGAGCTTGAACAAACATCAGATGCGGGACAAAGATGCTAGTAAACAACAATGTACTTTTACTTAAATTATAAGGTCATAAGTGGATATCAATGGAAACAAAAAAAAAATGTACCATACTGTATTTAAAGAGCATTGGTGCTAGTGAAGCAGATTCTTGGCAGGGGTTATGTTGGGTGGTTTGCCATTGCCTTCCCTGTATTGTTTGTCTATACTCTATCCCTTTTAAACACTGAGTGTCAAGCAAGGAAGCAAAACATACCATTAATAAAAACAGAAAAAGGCTTTGGTATGCCTCGGCCGGGGTTTGAACACCAGACCTTCCAGACTCGGAGGGGACGCTCCAACGCCATTACGCCAATGATGCTAGTTTGATATCAATGTACTTTTCCATAAATTACAAGGACATTAGTAGACAATAGACAAAATAACATGGTATATGGGATTTGAACCGATTGAACCTGCACAATGTGCCAGTTGTTCAGATGGGAACACCAACAGGACAATTGAAGTTACATTCTTATGGAAACAGAAACCCAAGGAAGTTGTCCACAATATTGGAACATAAGGATTGAGAAGTGAAATCTCTAAAAGCCCAACTTGTGTCTTCATTGTCTATCACTTCTTTTATTAAAGTTTAAAGTTAGACGACATTTTGTTGAAGCAATCCTTATTCTCACCAAGTGGGCCACCGTAAGGAGCTGCAGCTATGAGATGATTGCTGATGTCAAACTTTGGGCTCCAACTCATGGCATACAATTCAGTTTTTCTGTAATACAATGACAAAACAAAATGGAGCATTTAGCATTACTGAAAATCATCAGAGTATATAGCTTACAGTAGATCTGGAAATTAACAATCTATAATAAAGTATATCTAGTCTCAAGCATCATCACACAACAATAACCTCTCCTGTCCATTTGGGAACAGATGATGCTAACATCATGAACAACTCATTCATACAAGTAATAATTCTGAAAGGAATCTCCAACAAATTTCATCAAAAAATGTTGTTGGTTGTCATCTCCATTTAAGAATGCAATAATTTTTGGGTGAATATTTTGTGGATGGTGAGGAGTTTCCTTGTTTTGACATCTAGTATGTTGATTTCCGCTTGTGGCAAGTTGATTATTCCACAACTCCAATGGAACACTGGTACTGAGAGTTTGTTGACGGCTTTGATTTTGTTTCTCGGGGAACGGTATCTTTTCAGGATCAGCCTCGTTCTGCACAGGTATTCTTGGGGAATTGTTTTGCGCATTTGTTTGTGACGTATTCCGTAGCCCTCTTCAACTCCGAGATACTTGCATGATGCTTCATTTTCAAGTTGCTGTGTTTCGGTCGATTTTTATGTTATCCGTTTTTGGTGGTCTACCTTGTACGAATGTGCACTCGGTGCACTTATCTAGGCCAAATTCCATTTAAATATAGTCGGAGCACAGTTTCACCAATGTCATTTGTTTGACCAATTTTTCGTAGTTTGGTGCGAAGTTTTTTAAATCGTCCATGTACAGTAGATGTGTCACCTTTCCTGTTGGATGTTAGGGTGTATCCATGTCCTTACTCATTTATGTGGTTGCTCAGTGGGTCCCTGGAAGATCCTGCCACATACCTTCACTCTTGATATTTTGATCTTTCCTTCAGAGGATTGTAATATTGATGTGGTGTTCCAGAGTTCCATTGCTTTCTCAATAAGTTTGGTTACTTGGGGGTTGATCTTGTACACCTGAATGCATTTCATCATCCATGAATGTAGGACACAATGAAATGCTTTTTTTATTTTCCAGGCTATGGACAATTTGGTTCTTCTCGTTTTTTGAGCAAGGCCTTGTTACCTCCACCACCAATGGTGAACAGGGCTTGTGTTTTCACCCCTGTCTGTCTGTCATTCATTCATTTGTCCATTTGTGAACAGGATATCTCAAAAACATTTTTTGACTGATTCGGACTTAACTTGGTAGGCAGGTTGGGTGTGTGGCAAGGAAGAATATTGTTACGGTTGTGGAGGTAGATGGAGGAATTTCATAGCGAAGTTAAGATAGTATTGAGTTTCTTGGTCCGTGGACATGTAGGAGACATCTCGATGTAAGTTAAGTAGGGAAACTGTGAGCTTAAGTGTTACTTGTCACCACACGGGGGGTGGTGCTGTGTTAATTAGATGGGGAATAAAACCAATTTCCCCCAGTATGCAATTGCCCCCTGTGACCTTCTCCTACATTTTTGTATTTACAAGGCCACAATGAAAGAATTACGTTTTTACAACGACAACAACCATAATAACATGCCGCATGTCCAAGCAAGCGAGAAGCCCCACCTTCCTGGCTTTGTGCCAACAAGCCATGCCCAGAGGTGGATGAATAAGGGGCAGAACGTCAGAAGCAAAGAGGAAGAGCAGTTGGTTTTGTTGGGTTGAGTTTGGTGTGAGGGACACGGTCGAGAGACGATGGAGCTAGGAGATGGCGTGTAAGATTAGGGCATAACGGCTGGCTTTCCTTCGAAGCGTGAAGAAGATGGCATGATTCTCGTATTCGTGCTGAGGCGAACTAGCTCGCGTGGTGGAACAAGACGCTGGCCATTGACTCTTGGTTGGGTCGTGAGAGACCGACCTCAAAGCCTCGAGTATGTCACCGAAGGGAGCGGCGCCATTCAGCAGAGAGCAGCGACGTCGGCAAGCGCAATCGACGAGGAAGCCGCACAGCGGTTGGTGAGCCCTAATGTTGAATACCGCCTCATGAATTACCTCGCGTACGTTTCCCACCCAGAGAACAGCTCGGTGCCATTTTGGGCGCATCTTCCCACGCAGAACAAAGTGGCTCGATCGCAAGGTTCAATAAAGACCATCTCTGGATAAAGCTAAGTGCCAGAATAAAGGGAGGATTTTCTTTTATTTCGTTTTCCCCTTGTCTGTTTTAAAGTCTGTGTGTCAAGGCACCTCAACTTTAGGCTTTAATTTATCTCACGGTTTATCATTACATTTTGACTTATGACCCTTGTAAATATTTCTTCTATTTTCATTAAACCCCGTGTTTATTTTAAGTTGCTGGTGTCCGTGTATTTGTCATGGGTTAGAGTATAAACCCCTTGTGCTGTGAATCAATCTGTTCCATCGTGTATGGCCGTGCCGCAACTCCCCTCCTGCACGTGCCATAACCTCTGAGGATCACGTGTTCGCCTCTAAAAGGAAAACGGCTCGGCGATCCAGCCTGGTCGGTGTTAACCACCCGTCTACAACAATTGGGTCGGGGGGATTAACCGAACGGGCCAGAGCCGTGACAATATTGTTGCGGTTCTAGGAACCAGCCCCAAAGGCAATTGCACACAACATACAGGTCCCTCAGTTGAGTTATTTCCATAGTACAAGTTCAGAGTAGTCCCCCTTGTATAGTGGGTTGAATGTGATTGATTATGTTGGTAAAGTGTTAGATAGGTTTTTTCCACTCTTTCTCCCCATTTCTTAGGGGGCAATTGTAAATCTCCTCCGAGCTTTGTGGAGCACGCTGTTCACAAGGGTGCTGGCTAATTTGCATATCGTGTCAAAAGCTCATTCGAATCACGCGCCAAGACCAAACTGTACGTCCGTGCAATTTTGATCCACCTTCAGGTCCTGCTCTCGCTGAACGGTTATAAAAAGGGCAGAAGGGCCGCTGCTGGGCATTTGTTGCTGGATAAGTGCGTTAGTTATTGGCTTTGGTGCTCGTCCTGTGCTTGCTTCATCGGGCTTCACAAGAGAATGATCAGGGCTCAAACGGTGGTGCTAACTTTGGCGAGTCAGACCTGGGAAGCTGGCTCATTGGGCGGACAGAGCAAGCACAATAATTAGGGCTGAAGCAATGCCAGGCATACACACTCTTTAGAATTCTTACACAGTAGGCAATTTAACTCAAGCATCTATTCTTTGATTTCCCGATATATCATTCCACTTGAACGCAGGAGCTCAACAAGGCCTTTGCTGCCACCAACTGTCCTTTTAAGGGCACCACCACCGATACGCACTTTCACAGTTTCCTCTTGCACCACATGCACTCTGAGCACCCACTGCACCTCGACGATCAAGCACCTTTAGACACCACCAGTATTCCTCCTTTTGAGCCCTCCCTTTAGAGTTTGGGTCACAGAGGCACAACTGCTCCATCCGGTGAGCAAAGAGGCCAATGACCTCATCCTTTCTCTCTTTCTACCCTTATCTTCCCCTTCCACGGTTGGTATGATTGGGTACCCACGTCTTATGTATAGCCGGTAGGTAAGGCATAGAGTTAAGTTCTGCTTCTTGTCCATTTTTCTTTCCTGTACTCACACTCTTCATTGCTTGCGACCATTATCCTTACATACATTTATTTTTTGCCGCATTTCCCCTTTTTTATTGCTTGCTGGGGCATTAAAATGCTGCATAATCACCGTATCTTTGTGTTTCACATTGTCCCGTAAATAATAAATCAACTTTTGTTGAACTTAATTTCCGATCTGTCTGTCTTTTCCCCATTTGGTCCAGCGCTGTTCACACCTAGGTTAGTCTGGGAGGTTATAATTGCCCAATTAATTGGCTTTCATCCAAGTCCAGTATGCATGAGTGGTTGCTCGGCCGCCCCAGTTAAGATCCAATCAAGAAAAGCTTAGTGCCTAGCTGAGGGTGAGTCCCCCGAGAAGACCGCGTGAACTCCAGTTAAACGGAAATTAGGACACTGGATCACTTGGTTGACTAATTGGCGTTCGCGATTGCCAAGTAACCCACTGCGACATGAAGTTATTCATGCTCGGTGGCACCAGGCACGGGAAGTCTGAGGGGAACCGAAGATACCCCCTTGTAGTAGACCCGAAACCCGTGGCCGTAACAATATATTCAATTTTGAAGATCCAAATCCAAATCTGGATCCGATAATTTTTTTCAGTGATTCTTCACCATTGAGTGATGGGGCTAAAAACAATATCTGACACGATATCTTAAAAATATATGGACGGATTCGGACGAAACTTGGTGGACATGTTTGGTGTGTGACAAGGAAGAATTGATTCAATTTTGGTGAAGATCAAAATCCAGATCCGGATCTGATAATACTGGGCAACAACAAAATAATTTCATCTGCTACCAAGGGAAATGCAGGTGTTCTTGGCTAAATCTGGGCCGCTGATTTCAAATCTGGAGTCAGAATTGAGCTAGCACGTCAGGTTTTCAAAATATGTGTATGTATTAATGATACCCAGCATGCAATATTAGATACATTATTATTGCAGATCGCCACATTGTACATCTAACATCAGTGCTTGGTAATTACTTTCACATCATATTTAGATAACAATGATTATCTCCATGTATAATGTGTAGTATACAAACCAAGAACATAAACAAGTTGCAGAAAAATAAGTTAATAAAACAAAAGAACATGGTAAAGTTAGGAAGGGTGTAAACTTGAGAGGGGAATCTGCCCTATTGTGAGTGATTCAGAAACAACACTTCAAGTTTACACTCTTCCTTTCAATATAGTCAGCGTAGGCACTGTTCAGACGTGTTCAGAAGTGTTCAGAAGTGTTCAGAAGTGTGCGAGACACTTGCTCTTGTGTGTGGAATTGATCTCCCATTGTAGGAACCAGTAGTAATCACCCATCATGTTTGGGTTGAACCGGCCTTGATACCTAGTTTCCATGACCGAAATGTCTTGGTGGAACCCAGATTAGGTGGGAAGAAATCAAGATGAGAATGCAAGAAGTGCATTCTCAGAGACATCCTTCAGCCCAATCGCTGATACGCCTTTAACATGTTGTCCACCAATTCCACATACTGTTCAGCTCTATGGTTCCCAAGAAAGTTCTGCACAACCGACACAAATGCTTCCCATGCTGCGAACTCAAATGGGTTCAGTTTATTTTTGAATTCGGGATCACACATCAGTTCTCGGATCTGGGGCCCAACAGAAATGCCTGCTTTGAGTTAGCATCAGTTTTCTCTGCACCAAACTTGTCTCTGAGATATTGGGGAAGCCATTTACCATCGTGATCCGATGCCTTTACAAAGTTTTTCATAAGGGTTAGGGTTAGTTAAAAATTGTCATGCCACGTGGAAAATTTAACTTCAAAATTTATACCTTGGTCAGTTTTCATCCATTTTAAAAAATTTAAAGTGTATTCTAAAGCTCTGTTTATGAGAAATAATATTCTACAACAGTTGTATTGCTATAATTGAAACCAAAAACACACAAAAGATTATAATTTATGATCACTCAAAATCACCCACCAGGACAAACTACTGTAATTGGACCATCTGTATAACTCAAAATCCTTCCATGCTGAGAAAATTCTGACTTCAGATTCAGAATCAGCATACTGGATTTAGTCTCGAACATACTGTTACGGATCTGGAAACCATTTGCATTCAACATACAGATGTCCCAAAAGTCAGTTATGTCGTTAAGTATGTGTGAATCAGATCCCCTTCCTTTTGTCTGGTGGGAGAATAAAGGCGTGCGTTGCGATTTCTTTTTAGTTAGGTTATTAAATCTTTACATCCAACGAACTCTCCAACGAACAACCAACAACCATTCCATTCCCCATCACGATCCACTACCCACCCACTGTCTACAAGCACTCTGACTTGCCAAGGCAGGGTCTTGCAGTCGTTCCTTGCCGCTTCCACCAACGTTCTTTCCACAACGTTGTAACTCTTGTACGACGGCCTGTGCAACATTGATACTGTTACTCGTCAAGTATGAACCCGCGTGGAAGACTGGCTGGGTTCCCGGCAGGAGCCGTTGCAGCGTTGATACTGTTACTCGTCGAGTGTGGCCCGCTTGGAGAGTGGCTGAGGTTTCCCGGCAGGGCCAAGGCCCCGCCCGGAAAGGTGGCTGTAGGACCTGTCCAATGAAGGCGGACAGCAAGGTGTGTTCACCAAGGCCCTCCCCGCTGAGGGAGGTCCATAAATTCCCGAGCACTCTCTGAGGCAGGGGTCTTTTTGAGGTCTGGAGAGTCTTTTTGAGGTCTTTTGGAGAGTTGAGAGAGTTCTGAGAGGTTCTTAAGGGTTTTTTCTGTTACGAAGGGGTGGTTACGAGGGGTGGTTACGAGGGGCGATTAGAGGAGTGTTCACAGGAGGTCTACGTTGCTGTTACGAAGGGGTTTTTTCTGTCACGAGGGTTGAGCAGAGGGCCATCGAGGCGGCGAACGTGTCTCTGCTGGCCCTCAAGAAGGGAAGAGCGACCCGACCCCCTCCGTGGACCCCGGCCATTCACCACCCGAGCTCCACACGAACTTCGAGTCCCACACTGCGACTGGGACAAAACCAGCGACCATTGTCAGGTGCCACATCGCGGAACACGCCTCCTCCGACGGTCAGGTACACCCCGAACTCTGGCCCCCAGCTTGTCTCTCTCCACGGCTGGAGGGTCCAATAAAGACTCTGGGTTTCTTTCATTTTGTGTGTGTCTGCGTATGGGCCCGTCTTCAAGTTGAACTGAATAAGTGTTTTTGGATCATTGTAAATACTTCTTGCATATTCGCGTTGTCTTGCTTTGTGTCTAATTTACTGTAAATAAAACTTGTTAGAAATGCCCCAGTTCGCTCCGTCCATTCTTGCATTGGTCAAGCATGGTTTGGATATGAGTTTAGCCGGAGTTTTATCCCGATAATCCGTTCATTCCAGCGGCACGGCTTTGGCAGTTTCCGCTCGGCTGCACCCGAACTGGAGTTGGTAGTCGGTAGTTGGAACTCTACCGCAGTCGGTAGGGTGACCCGGTTCGAGCAAGACTGCGTGGGCGTGGTTTCCCCGGTAGTCGAAATCGCGTAGTTAATTAGGTAAATTGGTTATAGACAAATAGACCCTATGCTACGCGGTTGAGATATTGGCGTCCAGGTCGGTTAGACGACCCGCCGGCTCACGGAGTTATCCGAGCGACGGCCTACAATACAAGGGAGTTTGGTAGGAGACGACGCAAGCTTTCCCACCAAGTGGTCCTTCGCCACCGACCCCCGGACCACAATAATACGTTTCCACCCCAGGAGCAAAATCTTGGTTGTCCAATATAATTTTTAAAGTGATTCTTCACCATTGAGAGATAGGGCTAAACCGATATATAACATGATATCTCAAAAAGTTGTGGACGCATTCGGATGAAACTTGGTGGACACGTTGGTTGTGTGGCAAGGACGAATTGATTCGATTTTGGTGAAAATCCGAATCCGGATCTGGATATGAGAATTATTAAATTTTTTAAGTGATTCTTCACCATTGATAGGACCAAACGCTATATACAGGGTGTCCCAAAAAATATACAACTTTTCATCTGCAAAGAGGATGGTCATAACATATATTTTTAAAAAGATATATGGCTGGATAGAAAGCTGAAAGGTTGAAGTTTATTGGACCAATGTCAAATTGCCACAAATTTAAATTTTTAATAGAATCGTCTTTTCTTTTAGACCACATGTTCGACGTAGGCTCACGTTGTCTCGATCACTGCCTGCAAAGCGTTGTCATGTTCTCCATCACTTTGGGAAACGTTTCCTGAGGAATGTTCTGGATTTCTCGGTGGATGTTTTCCTTCAGCTGATCAAGAGTCTGAGGCCTAGGTTTCCATAGATCCTGTCCTTGAGATACCCCACAAGAAGAAGTCTGGAGGAGTAAGGTCAGGGGAATACGGTGGCACTCAACGTCTTCGTAGAGGGAGATAAAGCGGCCCTCAAAATGTTGGTTGAGAAAACGCCTTGTTTCCCTGGCTGTATGGGCGGTGCCCATCCTGCTGGAACCACTGGTTCTCATCTGGATCAGGTTTGTTTCCTACGGGCCTGAGTAGTAGCTCAGGCAGATAGAATTCCTGAATCATTTCGTGATAGTTCCTCTGGTTTACCGTGCAAGTGCGTCCCTGGTCATCTTCAAAGAAGTATGGACCAATTATCCCATACCAACCAACCGCCAACCACCTGGTGACTTTGAGAACAGATCGAGGCACCAGTTCAGTTGATGCATTACCAGGATTTTCAGTTCCCCAGTACCGAAAGTTTTGCTTGTTTACCTCCCCGGACAAGTGAGCATGGCATTCGTCCTCATGTGAAGTTTTTTGAGGAAGTCTGCATCTTCCTCCAACTTTCCTGAGAACAATTTGCAAAGTCGAGTCGTTTGCATTTTGTTGATCAGTAAACACCGTTTCGTTTGAATTTTGAATGGAAAGGCATGAATGTCTTGGCGAAGGATCCTCTGAACGGTGCTCTTATGAATGTTTGTCTCAGCAGAAAGTCGTCGAATCGATTTTTTGGACTCTGAACGACCGCCTGTCTCACCATTTCCACATTTCTTCACTCGACCTGTCCTCTTCCGACCACTGTGACCCTTGTGAAGGTCACAGATGGTTCCCACATTGGTAAACTTTGCGATGTGCACTTTATTGTCCGAAAGTTTGGTGCATGGCGCAAGTGGATACCGAAATGTCTCGAGTAAAGACGTTGCACCTGTATGACACTTTTCGTCTGGTGCCAAAGTTCAACATTTTCGTCCGTTGTTGTACGGTCAGTTCTTGGCATTTTCTGGCGCTTGTTTGGTATCAAAATAAACTTCAGGGTCTCTGCAACAAGTAATGAAGCATTAGTGACAAAATTACTGCTGTTTTAGGATCAAACGAAGCATTTTAAAAGTTGTATATTTTTTTGGGACACCCTATATAATCATGATAGTTCAAAAATGTATTGGGCCCGATATGTTTTCGTGGATCAGACATTGCGTTATGGAGGTATGCACTCTACTGAGTGCCATTCTAGTTTGGACTGTTCCAACCTTTTCCCAGTAACAGAAATAAGTTATATTGATTTCGAACTTTGGGAGTAGTTACTCTTTCACAGATGAAAAGCTTCTTTTCTTTTATCCTGTTTGTTCAATCATTTCCCCCACTCATCCCTGTTTCATATGTAGGGCTTGCATTAGTGTGGTTTTTTGAGAGAGAGTTTCATTGATGGATATTTTTTCTCTCCCGTATATGCACACGTACGTAATTAAACATTCTCCTTTGTATGCTGACCCTGAGTGGAAATTGAGCTCATTTCTTCCACAATCTATTGTTCCATAGTATCCTCTCTTCCATCCATACTGTTCTGACTCCAAGCCTTCTTGGTGTGTTAGGTGGTGGTACATCATTTCTGTGATGATTCCCGTTAGAAGTTTGTATGTTGTTGGTAGACATGGTATTGGCCTATATTTGTGAGGTAGTTGGGTTTCTTCAGAGTTTGGGATGAGGAAGGTGTTACCTTCTGTGAGACACTCATACAATAGCTTTTCCTCTTGGATAAGTTTGTTGAATGCTCAAATGTAGTGGTTGTGGAGAGCATCTAGTTGCTTTAGCCAGACGTTTAAAATTCCATCGGGGCTGGGGTTTTAAAGTTTGGCATTTTTTCAAATTTGTTTTTTTTTATTGTCTCTTCAATTATCACTCGGGGAATCTCACTTACATGTAGTTTTAAAAAATATTTTCCAATTGTTGGATCCATTCCGCCTTCTTATTATTTTAGGTCTTCATAGATTATTTTCCAGAAATTTTCAAGTTTATCATCTTCAAGGAGATTTGATACATTTTGCTTTTGTTTCCCTAGTTTGCAGTAGGATCTTTTCGGGTTATTTTCAAACATCTGCTTTTGCTTTCTCACAATATTGATCTCGTCAGTGGGGTTTTTTTCCTTGCCATAATTTTTTTTTTAGTTTGCATTTTGGCACCCATTATCTCCAAGTCTTTATCTTTAATTTTATATTTTTTTGATTCTCTTTATTAGCTTTGGGCTTCGGTTTCCTCTTCTGAATTGCTGCATTTGTCCCGTTTCATTTCTCAGTTGTTCTCTTTGTGTCATTCATCTCCGTTTCCATGGTACTGCTTGGTCTTTGTCTGTAGGGCCTGGTTTTTTCTTCTTACAGCATTGTTTTCCTGTTACTTTTTTATTGAATGAGCAGCGCTGCTGCATGCACATAGTATTGATTTCCTTCAAGGGAGATTATTTTGGTATCATTTCTCTGAGTGCTCAGTTGGTTCTCCTTTCTAGTATTTTTGTACGGTTGTTGTTTTCTATTATATGGAGTTGTAGTCCTTCCGAAAGTGGTAACCATCTCATCTCCTCTATTCTGTTGGCCAACTATTCTTGCAATCTATGCTGCTCAGTCTTCTTCATCCTCCTCTTCTCTGCTTACTTGCTCTCCCTCGTCTCTCTCCTCCTTATCATTTACTGCTCTAGATCTCATTCCTTCTGTCTGTGTTGGTGTCATTTGGTTTGGGTTAGTAGGTTGAACTTGTTCTCTCCCTCAGGGGTAGGTCTGCATCATTACCTCCACTGCCAAAGATGGAAGGTTATATTTTCACCCCTGTCTGTCTGTTTGTTTGTGTGCAGGATATCTCAAAACGTTGTGGACGGATTCAGACGAAACTTGGTGGACACGTTGGGTATGTGACGAGGAAGAATTGATTACATTTTGGTGAAGATCTGAATCCAGATCCGATAATTTTTTCAGTGATTCTTCACCATTGTGTGATTGGACTAAAACTGATATATAGCACAATATCTCAAAAAGTTGGAGACGGATTCTGATGAAACTTGATGGACAGATTGGGTGTGTGACAAGGACAAATTTATTAGATTTTGGTGAAGAACCAGATTTGAGAATTTAAATTTTTTTTTTAAGTGATTCTTCACCATTGAGAGATAGGGCAAAACCAATACACAGCATGATATTTCAAAAAATTATTGACCACAATATTGTTGTGGTGCCAGGTCTCGGTGGCGAGCACGACCGCTAGGGGGAGCAGTAGAATCGACCCAGACAGACGCGCTTCGAGACACCCGGGACGCAAACTCTCCACACTCGCCTCCTGATTGGTCGGACCCATCGCGCGATTCCCTGGCCGTCTTCCATTGGACAGGCCCACGGTAGGCAGTGCAACTCCCACCCTTCTGGGTGGAGTCCCGATCGGAGGCGTTTGTAGCTCCGCCTACCTCCTCACCTCCGGCCACGCACGTAATGGCGATGGTCTTGAGTGGGGGACGGGGCGGGTGAGACGCCCGCTCTTTGCCGATTGGCCAAAGAGGGACGCCATGCCCATGTTAGACTCCGCCCACGCACGTGCTCGCTCGCCGGCGAGCAAAGAGCGCGGACAATGCCGAAAGCAGAGAGTTGTTGTTGTGAAAGCGAAGATGGGCGTTGTTGTCGTTGTAAGTGATGTAAAAATCCTAACTATAAAATAACTCCGCAGCGCACGTACAATTAATTCCCATTAGACTAGGGACGGAACCCTAACTAGAAACACATACTTATCGATATAACTGATCTATAAGGACCTGGCTGTTGTGTGCAGTAAGCTTCCAAATTCATAACAATATGTTCTCAGGCTGGATCAGGCAATGCATGGTGGAGGTATGTGCTCTCAGTGCCCTTCTCGTGTATTTCGGTTATACTTGATCACCGCCTCTGGACCTCTATTTCTAAGCTGTGGTTCAGGCTTCGGCTTCGTTACATAGCCTCTCCCCGTGCCACTGCAATCAAGTCCCCTTCATCCTTCTCTTCATCACCCTGCAAGCATCCAACGAGCATCGCCCTTCTCTCTCATTTGCCATTTGCTGTGTGGCCATGTGTGTTTCAGATAAATAGCTTTTCAAACTTATTTACATCAACAGTTACGCAAAGTTGGTGGACATTAAAACATCCACCACTGACTTGATCGATGTCAGATGTTTCATGCTTAAAATTAAATAAATGAGACATCTAAAGTTGTTTCCAGGTCTCTATTTATACTGCTTGTTATGTAGAAACAGGAAACTGAACTTTGGATGATCTCATGGTTACTAATTTAATTTAAATTTCAGGAAGATGTTGGGAAATCCTGAGGGCCTCGGTAATCCATAAATTATGAAATGGACCGACATGGCAACCACTCCAAGTCATTCCTCTCTCGTCAAAATTACGACCGAGGCAGACTGGTTTATATTGCTAATCAGTTAATCTAGTTAGCGACGTAAGTTCCAAAAGGCCAGGATCCAAATTGTTACCCTCACCAGAGGAGAGGGCATTGCATTTGGGTCCGTTTGTTTGTATGTTTATTTGTCCACACAGAATGTGGTAGCATAGGCCACAAACGCCAGCTCGTGGAAGCCAGTAGTACACGATATCTTTTTTCAACCAGTACCTCTGTAAAGTACAGCATGTACAATTAGAATGCAAGTACAGGTAATGTACTGTGCTGGATTGTTCAACTCCCATGCCCAGTGGAAGGGTGATAACTTTGATAGTTTCTTAACGGAATTACGCAGTTTAGCAAAAGACTGTGAATATGACAAGCTGGAGGAGTCATTAATCACAGACAGAACTGTGTGTGGTATCGTGGATGACACGGTCCGTGAAAAGCTGTTTCAAATGGACCAGCTCACGTTGGAGAAATGTGTCGAGCTTTGCAAAATTTGAGAACTCAGCGCTGAGCAAATGAAAACCATCACCCCAGCTATGTCCTATGACGTCCATGAGGTCCAGTGGGCATGACCACCTCCGAGTGCTGGTGGAAGCAGAGTTTGATTTGGAGGGCCCCTTCATGGATGCCCTCACTGACGGCAGGGATGGTGACCTCGATTCGACGCAGACTGGATTCATCGGTGAGATCCCGGTGACCTTTAAGTTGGACTGTGGATATTATTCCAGAATACATATTTAAAAAGACTGCTTTGGTTGTAGACAAGAGTAATGTGATGTTGAAATCATACTCAGGGCACCAAATGAGACCTATTGGACAAACAAAGGCTCGTGATACATTTGGTAAGGAAACATGCACACAGTTAAGCTTCAAGTTGTACAAGGTGAAGTGAAACCGATCCGAGGTAAGCAAACTTGTGAGCAAGTGGGCCTGTTGAGGAGAGAGATGACTGTCGAAGAGGTGAATGCGTCAGGTCAGAGTCATAACTCATTTGAGTCAGAAATGATGATGCATCATGATCTTTTACAAGCATTAGGTCACCTAAAGAAGCACGAGTATGATATTTCACTTCGTGAGGGAGTTTAACCCAAGCAAAACCCACCCAGCAGAATCCCATACATGTTACGAGACAAGGTCAAAGCTGAACTTGAACACATGGAAACTTGGGGGGGGGGTCAGAAAATGTGTGAACGAGCCCACTGACTGGGTTAACTTGATTAACTCGATGGGTTAATTCGATGACCATAGTAAGCAAAGCAGACGGAAAGGTGAGAATATGCCTTGATCCGCATGACCTAATGCCACGATACAGAGAGAGCATTTTCCTTTGCTGACATTCGAAGAAATTGCAGCCCGCATGCCGGGGGCAAAGGTCTTTCGAAATTTGACGCTACGAGCGGCTAATGGCAGCTCCCACTAACAGACGAGAGCTCACGTTTGACGACGTTTAACACCCCATTCGGGAGGTACCCATACCTTGTTCTCCCATTCGGCATATCATCAGCGAGCGAGATTTGGCAGCATGCCATGTTAGATGAGTTTAGAAACTTGGAAGGAGTTCAAAATGTCGTGGATGACATCCTCGTATGGGGTGAGACCATGGCCCAACACGATGAGAGGGTTATAAAGCTACTCGCACAGGTCAGGATGTCGGGACTGAAACTGAGTACGAAGAAATCAGTCACGCGTACTGATAGAGTGGAATACCTTGGGCATGTCATTTCGAGCAAGGGCTTATCGCCAAGCCTTGAAAACGTCAGCTCAGTGCTTAGCATGCCATACCCCACGAGTAAGACTGAGGTTGAAACATTATAAGGCATGGTCACATATGAATTCGTGGAAGTTCATCCCAAATCTATCTGAGGGAGCAGCCCTGCTCAGACAATTGACAGAAAATAACATAGCTCGGCAATTTGATAATAGACAGGAAAGATTGAGAGACAAGTTGAAGCGTCTTCTCACATCACCCCGGTGAGCTGAAACTTTACGATGTGAACATCCCTGTCTCCCTTGCTATAGATGCGTCGAATAACGGATTTGGTGTTGTGCTTAGGCAAACCGATCGCGCAGTCTGGATGTAGCTGAGCGGAATTATGCGCCCATTGAAAAGGAGTTATGCACAATATTGTTCACCTGTCGGAAATTGCATGACTCCATCTTCGGGCAGACGACAAGGATATACACCGAACACAAGCCGCTAATCGGTGTATTCGGAAAACCCCGACACAAGCTTAGCCTCTTCAATGCATTTGTTATGATATGACCTCGACATACAGTGAAAACTGGGCGGAAACACCACACACTCCATGTTCCCAGACTGACCCCCTACTCGAAAGCACACGCACCCACCCCGTCCTCAACACGACGATGTCGCACACGATCTGGCCGAGCAGTCACGTCGTCAAAACACAACTCGCTACGACACCATCCCAACTCGACAGCCCATTACAACAAGAAGTGTCCCGACTCGTAAAATTGGCACGTGACCATTTCTTCGATCCGTTCATTATGACCTCAAAAGGCACACTTCTAAAATATTGGGAAGACATGATGATGGGGTAGAGGAGATAGAGTTGTACTGCATGACCCCAAGCTGTTTTGTGTTATTAATGTTAATCTTAAATCTTAATACAAATTCATCACTTGGATCGTTATTAAACTTCGGGTATCGTTGTGGTAAAAGTTTGTTTTCGACAACTTGTAAAATGGGAAGATGTAATGCATTGCGCTGGATTGTCATGAGCATGCCCCCCCCCCTTACGGAGCAGAAACAGAAAATAAAGACAGTGTGTCCTGAGACCTCAATCATAATTATCAGTGTCTGTGTCTTCTGTGCTCATCACAAAGCCTGGTGCTGGCTGGCTTCGTGGTT
>CM068957.1:102928004-102939159 GCA_035128595.1 Eptatretus atami | reverse complement strand
CACAAAAGGCTACCACCAATGCAATGCTATCACATAGTTTCTAACTGCAAAGATGTAAAGCATGCCAAAAATTATGATGAGTATTATTCCCCTCGTATAGTACCGGTGGCCAAAATTACTGGGTCTGGCTCATGGCCTATAACCTCCCACCAGGCCTCATCTGTTCATAAAACGTATGTAATAGGTGGATAGGATTTAGAATAATGGATTTAACCTTCGTTAAAACTCGTTCATGAGAGATGACACTTTATGTCTATCTTTTCTTCAAGGATCTTTCCAGCCTGTTTTACTACTCTCTACAGTTTTACCGAATCGCCTGTGTTTTTAACACCACTAAACCAAACACAGCAACCGTACAAAATAACACTCAATTACCGAAGCATAGAAAAGCCTTGTAATGGTTTTATGTGAGTGCGTCTCTAAAATACATACGATTGGAGCGTGAATCTATACAATAAAACCGAAAAGGTCTGTTTGTACACTGTATGAACATCAACCTACGTCGTCAATGCTTCATCTACGCACCACACAAACAAACACACCAGCACACAAACACCACATGAAATACACCACACAAAAATCCTGGCAAGGGTCCACAATCTGATTGCTCTTTCGTGTTTCCATTTCCGAATGACATTTCCCACAGGTGACTTGGGAAGGACCAATGTGATGGAAATGGCATGAACCTCCTGGTACCCATAAATCATTGTATGCTCAACATCAGCTGGACAGCTTAGAGACGATCAGTGCGCATACCCTGCTGCACACCGTTATAAAACGCACACTGCTTATGTGGATGCACATTTAAAAGGTTCATTTCATGTTCATGCGTGCTGTCCCAAAACTTATGGCAATATACGGGGTGATTCAAACAAAATTATTGGTACCCGAGTGTATTATTTTTACTCGATTGAAATTTATTCGATGAATATTATGTCCATACATCATCATACTAATAAGCCTGGTATTGGCTTAACTGTTAAGGTGGCTGGCTTAAGATCTTAGTGTATTGAGTTGGAGCCCTTGTCGTGACGTTAAGGGTTGACTCAACATGTCATCCTTCCGAGGTCGGCAAAATGAGTACTAGCTTACTGGGAACAAGGGGCATTACATCAGTGGCACAGCCGTGCTCCCAGCAATGATGCAACCAGCAGCCACAGGCTGCATACAAAAATCATAATATTAATAATAATAATATTAGACAATTCTCTTTTCTGAAATTCGTTTTTCACTTGGAAATTGTGGGTTACGATGTGTAAATAAAGGTGGAAAAAGTCTGATTTAATGCAATTTCATTCCAGGCTATAAGGCAACAAAAGGTGAAAATTTTGATGCAGACTTTCTATCGGCACTGCATTGACATCATATTTCACTCTGGGAAGGAGTGGGTATTTCTGATGTATCCAAATGTGGTGGTAAAGAGTGTAAACATCTGGCATATGTATTGCGAGTGGGGTGTGCTTACACATTGTAAGCAATAACGAACTGTGCTTCCCCATTGTCTCGGTTTGCTCACCTGCATTTATTTTTTCATTTATTTATTTTCATTTTCATTTACGGATGCTTTCCGATGGTTCTGTGAACCTTCCCGGTGTATCACCTTTGATGTCCATCGGCACGTGAAATTTCAGCTTTCTACGTCACCCGGAAGGGACTGATCTTTAATATCAACCAGTCAGTCAGTGAGTCAGTCAGTCTGCAGTGAGTGGTTCGAATGAGCTTTATATATTAGATGTAGATACCCCAGAGGTGCCTCCAAATTGAGACGATGACGATTTCAGATGATGTAAAAGGTCACCTTCATTCGAGACCATATAGAACATTTTAACGAACATGAAACAAAACAACATTCAGCAAGCGTCTCCAATACAAAATGAGTTAATTTATTTTCCTTACGTCACACACAGAACTACAAAGCTACATGTGGGGTAATCACTGTTGATGTAATTATTGGTAATTCAGAGCCACATGAAATGATGTTTTTGGTTGTGCAGTTCTGTCTCATCAATTAAATATTATCTTGATTAAATAGGAAATGACTTTGACTTTGGAACTATACAATTATGGTGTGAGTCCTACATTACTCAAAATCGGAAGCCTCGATTCATGTTTCTCATCCTGCATATAGAAAGATCTTAACAGATGCTGTAAAACGGACTGATGGAGTTAGTGGACGTATGAGTGTTGATATATATTTGGGGGAGGGAGTGGTACAATATAGAGGGGATAGGCAGGTGCGGATCCATGATTTTAGGTTGGCCTGGGGAGGGGGCGGTGGGAGAAGGGGGGAAATGCAAAAATTTACATTGCACTGAAAAATATAATTTATCCGATCAGAGCGAGGGGAACATTTTTGGTGGGTGTTTATTTTTGTCATAATTTTTGTTTTTTGAAAATATATACAATGTTGAGGCTCGTATAAGAGCTAATACACAGCATGTATAACAGGGGAAGCAGGAGACAAGAGGGATGGGAAAGGGAAGCACAAAACAATGGGAAATAGACACATGAGGAGATCTGTGTAAGGGAGAGGGATGGGGTGGGGTACATGGGGTAAACAAGATGGACACGACAGGGACTTTTAGGAAGGAAAGCAGGGAATTTGAAGGAGGTTGGTTTAGGGTGGATTAATGGGGGAAGAAAAGCTCATCGTTTTTGGATGGGAAAAGATAAGAGATGGTGGTGAAAAGCTATTTTGAAGACCTGGAGGGAAGAGTGGGATTGAAGGGCGTGTGGGAGTTTGTTCCAAAGGTGGGAAAAAAGAGGAATGAAAGAGTGAAGGTGAGCAGTGATTCTTGATTTTGATAGTTTAACCAGAAGGGGGTTGCTGGCGGACCTTGAGCGCCATGCAGAAATATTGTGGGGACATATCGCAGACAGAGCAAGTGGGGGGAGGGGGGCGAGGCCAAAGAGGAGACGCTAGAAGACAGAAAGACCATCGACCTGCCTACCGTGAGAGAGTGAGAGACCCAAAGACTCAGCCTCATCACGGTAGATACCAATGAACTTAAATGCCTTGGTTTCCGCAGCATGAAGTCGAGAAAGGTGAGAGGAGGGAGCACCAGCCCAGAGGGGAGAGCAGTACATCATTAGGCTGCGGATGAAAGCTTTGTACGTTGTCAGGAGCTCAGGTGTGCCAAGGAAGGACTTTGCACGACAGAGGATGCCCAACCGGCCACTGGCTTTGGAGGCCAGGTTGGAGATGTGGCTCTCCCAGGAAAGACCATGGCAGATAGTGAGGCCCAAAAATTCTAAAGACTATTCTAAATATAGACAAAGAACACTCTAATACATTTGAAAAGAAGTACTGAAAACTCAACTTTTATTTTAATTATTGTCTCATCATAAAAATACAATTGAATGAAAAGCAGACATTGCTTGAATGTAAAGAAAAGAAAATCAAGAACATAAATAATGTGGAGATATTTTCTCTGGGAGAAATTATCGATTATGTATTAAAACAGGTTGTAATAGTGAGGCAGGTAAGCCTGGTATTGGCTTAGTGGTTAGGGTGGCGGCTTGGGATCCTAGGGTCCTGAGTTCAAGCCCCGTTGGCCGCTGAATTAAAATACACCAGGAGGTTGACTCAGCCTGCCATCCTTCCGAGGTCGGCAAAATGAGCACCTGTGTACTGGTAAGGGGGACACTGCATCAGCGGCATATCCGCGTCCCAACCAATGATGCAACCAGCAGCCACAGGCTGCGAGAGAGAGAGAGAGAGACAGAGACAGAGACAGAGACAGAGACAAGAGACAGGAGACAGAGACAGGTGCAAAACGCCTGTTGAAAAAACGTAGTGTGGAAGAGGTTACAAGTGGAAATAAATAAAAACCAGAGTTCATAGAACACCTTACCCTGTGATGTCTTGAAAAACAAGGGCGGGTCTTCTACGAGCAACAATTTGATTGGTTGAGATGATGTAAAATGCTGTAATCTTTTGTCCAAATACTGTTAAACGGAAATGTTTTCAAAGGGCTGAAAAGGCGATCTGTGTTCTACAGTGTTCAGGTATCTAATTCAATTTAAATAAAAAAGAGATTTTAAAGGTTATACTGTAAAAAAAACAAAAAACTCTGGAAGTTTACCGCCGGTGATGCAGCATCTTATACACCACATTATTTAACACATTACACTAGTTCTCTGTGCCGGTTGCTTATGTCCTTTGTGACGTCCTTAAAACAGTAAGCTTCCTGTTTGGAATGATTTTCAATTCTACTTGACTGCCAGACAGGCAGACAGACTTGAAAAAAAGAGTCTCACTCCTCTCTGCGCATGCGTGATTGGGATGAATTCGGAGCCAAAGTACTGCTGAACTACAGGTTCGTTTTCCGATTAGTGTTCAAAATATAACATTTATCAGTGAATAAGATGAGTGAAATGAAGTTGTCTGTCTATCATAAACTTACGTTTGTAGACAGGACGGACAGACATAAGTGAACCAATTGCTGAACCCCACTTTTTTCTTGGCGTGCGTGGGGTAATAAAAGAATCTCTGACTGCTTCAGCCTCTTTAGTGTGCATTTCAAATTTCTCCTTCCTTTTGGTGATAGCATCACTCACATCTATTGCACATTGTTCCACCCACATCTCTCCTGCTCCCATGAGATGACATGTATGGTGCAAATGTCAGTGGGTAGAGAACTGCATTGCACGTTCGCTGCACTGTGCAAGGGCGATGATAATTAAAAACGACATTGGGTCTCTCCTTTTGAATATAGCAGTCACGTGACACCCTTCACCCCCTCCGCTTTGGAGGGTACCGAACACCCGGCACATGATATCCACACAGTCCCAGATGAAGATCACTTGGTGGTCGAGTAGACGAGTTCTCACCGACATCCTGAACAAATTCCAATTTCCTGCCCAAATCACCGAGGGACGGCACAGTACACACATCGGTGCGTCGCCCAACATGTGAAACACCAGGTTTATAGCTGGATCGGGATTCCGAACCCAGGCTAGACAGCTTCGAGGCGAGTGCACACACCTCTCGGCTATCCTTGCAGCCCTCCACGCGTGTCCTGATAGATTCGGCAAAACAACTTCAATCATATATCACGCATTCTACGATTTTCACAGAGTTTATCCCACTTTATTTCCTTCATAATCCAAAATGCCAACAATAAATATCCTCACCATTAAATTATTGCAATCAACAAAAGGAAGATCATTCTAAAAGTACCAGAATTAAACAGTCACAGCACATTTTCCCCTCTGCTATTCATCGCAGTGATACTCCCACTCACAAAGTAAAACTTGTCATCCCCTATGACTCAAAGGCTTGGTTATCTTTTGGGGGAGAGGATAAAGGGAGGGGGAAGCTTTAAAGAAAAAAAAAGGAAAAGAGGACATTAAAACAAAGGAAAATGTTCATTATGAAGCAAACTTGCCCGAGGTGTGCAATACCTACCCAAACATATTGACACAGTATCAGACAACATGCACAGTGATCCCTGAGCCAATTGCTGAATTTGATTTTCAAAACCGTCACCATCACGACAAGTCGTGCGTTATAAATCATAAAGCTTGTTCACAGTAAAATCGCACAGAAAGTCTGTCCAGCGTAGCAATATAAATCAGCCGAAGATCGCACGATTCCTCATTCGAAGCAAAAGTGCCGGTTCAGTGGTCCACCATGCTCTGTCGATCGTTCCAGGACTTGCAAAGGTGGTTTTTATTATGTTTGGGTCTTGTGCCCTTTGTTGGCCAGTGCAGATTTTCAGTCATGTTCTCCACAAATCAATTCTCAACAGGTAGCAAGGTGCATTACAATGCCGGTAGGCAACACCGCTCTCATCATGGTGTTGCATCCAAAATGGCAGCGCAGAATTTCCCAAAATGTCACAATAACACATCTACATAAGGCACATGCTGCTTTGCATTGTGAGAAAAATAAGGCCTTTCAGCTTGGAAAGTTTTTGTTTGAAGTAAGGTGTGCTATCCCGTGCCTGAAATAGGGAGCTATTGCTATTTCTGCCAGCAGGTTTAGATACATAGCACATGACCATACCTGAGCAACATTCTGATTCGGATGTACCACATTCTGTGCAAGAGCATCGTTGCTGCAGGAGAAGTTTCTTGACAAAGGATGGTTTGCCATTGCCTTCGCAGCAATAGTTAGGGGAGGAATTAACGTCTACCAACTAATGCCAGCAGACGGGACACTCAGTTTAACATCCATCCAAGGGACGGCACACACATTGATGAATCACCGTGCCTGTGAAACACGGGGATGACAGTTTATAGCTGTGTCTGGATTCGAACCCAGGCTAGACAGCTTAGAGGTGAGTTTGCATACCTGTAGTCCATCCTGCCAACCAATAGAAAAGAAGCACATTTATCCTAAATCACTTTTCTTCACAATTCACATCTTAGACTTCTTAAATTATACATGTGGAAGAGGTACCATAGGTTATGGGACAAGCTCCACAAAGATTGGTTCAAATCCAACTGAAAGTGGAGCATGTTGATATAAAGACCTAAGTTGTAAACATTTGTGTACTTTAACGTGCATTAACAGAACAAGAGTAGACACTGGACAAATATACTGTATCTAGTATACGGGATTTGAAACCGAGTTCTGAATATCGTGAGCCATCGCTTCAGATGGGAACACAAACAGGTCAAATTAAAACGTCATGAACAGATTGTTTAAAACCTTGCTGGCTCACTAATGATCTTCATGAAGAGGGCAGTCTGCCTAACCCATGTGGTCCAGCCAACCTGTGGTGGCATTGTCTACACTTTGTGGTTGACCCTGAGTGCAGCTTTTAATAGGCACTAAAATATGGCATTACGGAAGGTAGCAGCACCCTTAGTCCTCCACCACCCACCTTTAAACTTTTACCATGCTCACATACACCACCCACCCAGCATTATGGGATAATCTAACTAAAGGATGGTGCAGGGGGTAACACAATCTCTTATCTTTGGGTTGTCTAGTCTAATGTTTGCCGACGTGACGACAAACTGTCATATTGGTGCCTCGCAAGCAGGGTGTTGCATCACAAGCGGTAACTTCTCTCAGATGGATGTTAAGCCGGTGACCTGACAACTAGCATTAGTTGGTGGACGTTAAAGACTCGTAGCATCACTAAGATTCCGAGTAATTGTTTTGTCTTTGGAAGCTTTGTCTGTTTTATCATTGCCGTACCCCTTTCAGTGGTTTATGTGTAAGCCACACATTTCTTCAGATAAAAAGAACACAACACCCAATTACATCACCTTATATACAGACAGTAGGTTTGCTTCAAGGCTGTAGCTTGCACTTTGGCATTCATTCAAACATCAACACTTAACCCTTACCCTCATCCAGCTTTGACTGAGTGTCGAGCAACACCAGACAAAACATACAGGTATCGCTGGAGTGGAACACCTCTCTCAGGACAACCCTAACTCGATGCATTCAGGAAGAACTGTCAGGTCTTTCATAGCACACACAGCATCTATTTCTTGTGCCAGTTATTCCTTACCTCAGCAGTGATAAGGTCCCTCCTGCATGATCGTTTTCCAGTATGCTTTCATTTCATTTGGGGTGACCATATGTGCACTTACCAACTGGTGATATAGAAATATTGAGAAGGGTGTGCGCCAGTGGTAGAATTGGGGGCTTGCAATTGGTTGAATTCCAATCTTTCTCAACAATATTCCTACCGTCACATCCTCAAGGAAGAGAAGTTTCTCTCCGTGTGCAGCTTGTACCAGCTTGGCAGGAACATCACCTGACATCAGGTAGCCAGACCCTGAGCAGAACGATGGGTATCGCTGACCTGTATACACAGACTCTGGCATAAACCACTTGCTACGGTTATTCCTATCAGGCCCTCCCTCGATGACGTGGCCCATGAAGAATTTCTTAAAAGATGCATTTCCGGATTTCAGAACATTACAGAGCAGAATTCGCAAGTTTACGAAAGTGTCCTGGTCAAGCTTCATGACATAAGGTGTCCGTGGACAATGTGAGGCAACCCAGCTGAGACCCATTAGCATTTTGAGGGTAAGATTGCGATACGAGTCCCTGAAGGCCTGCACCAGAATATCTTTGTTTAGTTCGTTTTCTCGGAGAACTGCCGCATGGGTCTTTTCATTTCCTCCTTCACCGAGCAGGAAGAGTATCCGTGTAGGAATTCCTGGAAAAGCATTGGGCCTTCCCCATGTGAGGCGTATGGCCTCCCGTGCTGACCAAGAAGCATGATCTGTGAAGACCAATAATATGAGGAAAGGATCTGAACCTGATTGGCAGGGTGGCTGGTCGATTAAAAAAGGAAAGCTTCCATAATGTCTGCCTTCGAGTTCAAAATTAATATTTGTCTGGATGGTTTGTGGAGTCGGTGCGTGTAGAGTCTGTTCCTGTCCATCTTGTTGATTAGGTCGAGCTTGACCATTGTGCAAGTTGATGGTGTCGTCAGTAAGGCTCTCCTGGATATTAATTTCTTTTTGAAATGATTTTTCTTGTAAAATGTTATTTGCCGATTCATGTTGTACAGATACATATGTTGACCTCAAATCCTGTCGGTCCTGCGCCTTGATGATGTTCTTGTAATGTCCACTCTGGAATGCCTGGAACAGCAGCATCATCACCATGAGCAGTATTAAAACTGCAAGATATTCACGGTGCAGCATCTCAGCTTTACCTGTTAGGGTTTGGGTAGAATAAGGAAGGAAATACATTGATGGATTTAGGAAACAGGTTGGTACAGTCTCAGCACAGACTGTGCTCGAGACATGGCAGATAATCTCAACTCAGTGTAAGCCTCTAAATCTCATGTATCCAACCCATCCCACTTTGTCCCCACCTAACCTGCTGATTGGACTCTGTGTCTCTCTCAGCAGGGATGTAGAGAAAGTCTGTTAAACATCAATCGTGTATCAGCGACAGGCGTCTTCTTCTTATTGCGTATGGCAGCTTGGCTGCAGGGTTGCTCTCATTTCTTGGAGCGCGGCAGTGCTGCTGATGCTGTGCCCCTCTACCAGTACACTGGTACTCATTTCACCGACCTCAGAAGGATAACAGGCTGAGTCAACCCCACCTGGTGTTAATTCAACAGAAAATGGGGCTCGAACTCAGGACCCTAGGACCCAAAGCCAGCCACCATAGCCACTAAGCCAACACCAAGCGTTGTGACGGACTGAGATGGTATCAGCACCTGTGTTCTCAAATACTGCTGTGTTGCTCTTGCTACTCCTCTGCACTCTTCAGCTTGTCCTCCTCCTTTGGGTCACCTCTTTTCTTCCTGGAAGGTAGTTAATATCACTCAATTTCACAGGAAGGGTGCAAAAACATCCTATGAATTACAGGCCAGAAAGCTTATTCCAATTACAAGGGAAATCATGGAATCATTCATTACTGCTGATGGCAAGTCTTTACTCTTTTCAAACAACCAGATATCTGAGTATCAGTTTAAATTGTGTCCCACTCACTCAACTTTGAACCGACTATTGCTTCTAATTCTCAACAATGATGAGAGGCCATAACACTTAAATAAGAGCTTAGAACCATCTCCCTGGGCATATGTCAAGCATGTGATACAATCTGTCATCCTGCTCTGCTCGCCACCTGTGGCATACAAGGGTGTCTTCATTCCTGGCTTTCTGACTTCCCCCATTTGTGCAGCCAATGTGTTGCTATCAATGGGATGCTCGCACACCCACCTCATCTTTCTCACACCGTAACCTCATCTTTCATGCCCCCCTCCTTAGTTCTCTCACCCTCCCCATCTCTATCCTCCTTTTATTCATGGCCAATCCCCCTTATTCTCTCAAACACCCCTCCGATCTCTCTTACACCCTAACAAACACTTTCTCATCTCTTCACATTCCATTTGTCTCACTCCGCTCCTCTTATCTCTCACTCTTCCCCCTCATAAACTCTCACCCACTCTCACATCTGTCACACCGTCCCCATCTCTCATACACCCCCCCCCAGCACTCTTTATACTCCTCCCTCATCTCTTTCACACTCCCGATCTCTCTCAACTGCCCTCATCTCTTTCTACCCTCATTCTCACCACCCTCCACATCTCTCTCATTCCCCAACCCATCTTCTCATCCCCAACCCATCTCCTCATCCGCAACCAAACTCTCTCCTTCTTTTTGTGAAGGCTAAAGTCCAAAAGTGTGTGTGTGAGCACAGTCTTGTTCTTCATATACATAAACACTCTCCGATATTCTCCTCTCTTCCTTTTTGCAGATTTCTCCACATTGTCTTGTACAGTACACAGTATCCCACAGGCAGACAGCAAGCTGCATTCTCTCTCTTCTCTCTTCCTCTCTCTCCTCTCGTCTCTCTCTCTCTCTCTACTCTCTCTATCTCTCTCTATCCTCTCTCTCTCTCTCTCTCTCTCTTCTCTCTCTCTCTCATTCTCTTCATTCTCTTCTGCTCTCTCCTCCTATCTTCCTCTCATTTCTTCGTCTCTCTCTCTCTCTCTCTTTCTATCTCTCTCTAATTCTCTTATCTCTCTCTATCTCTCTTATCTCTCTCTCTATCTCTCTCTCTCTCTGCTGATCTGTAAATGATTGGACACTTATCTGTTAAATGGAACATGTCCTTTAATCCTGGAACACCATACAGCCGATCTAACCGTCTCACTCCAGAAAAATTTACAAACGAGTCCACCAAATTATTTCCTTAGTCAGCCACTATAAAAGGTTCAGTCTCTTGAATCTCTCAACCTTACCTTCAGCCACTTCTGGGAAGACCATAGAGCAAAGCTGGCCTCCAAAGTCAGCCATAGAGTGAGCATACTCTGTCATTCCAAGTCATTACTTGAAAATTCAGAACTACTCACAGCATACAAGGCCTTTGTCCATAGAACAATGGAGCACTACTACTCTCCCCTCTGTGTTGGTTTCTCTGCTACATATTTATCTCTTCTAGATTCTGAAGAATTAACAATGGCATCTTCCACTATGAGGTGCAAGCACAAGGTCTGTTGCTCTCATATCACAGACAGGTCAGTGGTTTCTCTTTTATTTTAACCGTCTCTCCTCCCATCTAGCTCTCTTTGCCCTCTCAGCCCTCAGACTCTCCCCGGCTTCTTCAGGATGCCTTTGTTCATCCAGTAATGTTCCTGGTTAAACTCCCAAAATCCAGGATGCTCCTGGTTAAACTCTCAAAATCCAGGATTCTCCTGGTTAAACTCCCAAAATCCAGGAT
>CM068957.1:102909922-102927979 GCA_035128595.1 Eptatretus atami | reverse complement strand
TGGGGGGGAAGGTATTGGGGCTTTTTAATGAAATAAGGAAACAATTTTTTGTTGAAGAATGAAAACTGAAGAAGGAGAACACCAAACTGAACAAACACACTTAAACTTATCATCGAATACAAATTACATAGGTTGAAGAGCATTGGTGGATTTAGGGGGGGGTGGGGGTTATTGGGAGTCTGGATCCTCTTTTGGGGAATAAAAAAAAATCCCCAGGCTCCCTTACTAACGGAAGGAACAAATGGGAAAAGAGCAAAGAAGAAAAGAAGAGGAGACATAGTAACCTACGAGTAAGAAAAATTGGGTTGGGATAGTGTTAATAAGGCGGAAAAATCACTGTAGGATGGTTTGGTTAGTTGATCTTGAATGTACTTTCATGCTGATGCCCCCCTGGTTGAGTACAAAATTGAAAGCCGAAGGAGTTCGCAAATGGCAAGAAAAGAATAGAGTGGGTAATAAACTTAAATTTGGGGAGTTTACAAGGAGGCCTCCTGGAATTTTGGGAGTTTTAACCAAGGAACATCCTGGATTTGGGAGTTTTAACCAGGAGAATCCTGGATTTTGAGAGTTTTAAACCAGGAGCATCCTGGATTTTGGGAGTTTATACCAGGACATTAACTGGATGAACAAAGGCATCCTGAAGAAGCCGGCGGAGAGTCCTGAGGGCTGAGAGGGCAAAAGGAGAGCTAGATGGGAGGAGAGACGGTTAAAATAAAAGAGAAACACTGACCTGTCTGTATATGAGAGCAACAGACCTTGTGCTTGCACTCATAGTGGAAGATGCCAATTGTTTAATATCTTAGAATCTAGAAGAGATTAAATATGTAGCAGAGAAACGCACACAGAGGGGAGATAGTAGTGTCTCCATTGTTCTATGGACAAGGCCTTGTAATCTGTGATAGTTCTGAATTTTCAAAGTAATGACTTGGAATGACAAGAGTAATGTCACTCTATGGCTGACTTTGGCCAGCTTGCTAATATGGTCTTCCCAGAAGTGGCTGAAGGTAAGGTTGAGAGATATCAAGAGACTGAACCGTTTTATAATGGCTGACTAAGGAAAATAATTTTGGTGGAACTATCGTTTGTAAATTTTTCTGAAGTGAGACGGTTAGATCGGCTGTATGGTGTTCCAGGATTTAAAGGACATGTTCCATTAACAGATAAGTGTCCAATTCAATTTAAGATCAGCGAGAGAGAGAGAGAATAGAGAGATAGAGAGAGAGAGGAGATAGAGAGAGATAAGAGAGAATAGAGAGATGATAGAGAGAGAGAGAGAGAGAGAGAGAGAGAGAGAGAGAGAGAGAGAGAGAGATGCAGCTGCTGTCCTGCCTGTGGGATACTGTGTACGTACAAGACAATGTGAAAATCTGCAAAAAGGAAGAGAGGAGAATATCGGAGAGGTTGTTTATGTATATGAGGCAACCAAAGACTGTGCTCAACACACCACTTTTGGGACTTTAAGCCTTCACATAACAAGAAGGGAGAGAGTTTGGTTGCGGGATTGAGAGAGAATGGGGTGGGGGGATGAGAGAGATGGGTGTTGGGGGAATGAGAAGAGTGTGGGAGGGTTGGTGAGAGATGAGGGGTGAAAGAGATGAGGGGCAGTGTGAGAGAGATGCGAGGGAGTGTGAAAGAGATGAGGGGGAGGAGTATGAAGAGTGCTGTGGGGGGGGGGGTGGTATGAGAGATGGGGGGAGGGTGGTGACAGAATGTGGAGAGTGGGGTTGAGAGTTTATAGGGGGAAAGTAGTGAGAGATAAGAGGGAGCGGAGGTGAGACAAATGGAATGTGAAAGAGATGAGAAAGTGTTTGTGTTGGGGTGTAAGAGAGATCGGGAGGGGGTGTTTGAGAGAGATAAGGGAGTTGAGGCGAGAGAGGAAAGGGAGGTGAGAGAGATGGGGAGGGTGAGAGAACTAGGAGGGGGGCAATGAAAGATGAGGTACGGTGTGAGAAGAAATGAGGTGGGTGTGCGAAGCATCCCATTGATAAGCAACACATTGGCTGCACAAATGGTGGAAGTCAGAAAAGCCAAGGAATGAAGACACCCTTGTATGCCACAGGGTGGCGAAGCAGAGCAGGATGACAGATGTATCAATGCTTGACATTGCCAGGGAGATGGTTTCCAAGCTCTTATTTAAGTGTTATGGCTCTCATCATTGTTGAGAATTAGAAGCAATAGTCGGTTCCAAAGTTGAGTGAGTGGGACACAATTTAACTGATACTCAGATATCTGGGTTTGTTTGAAAAGAGTAAAAGACTTGCCATCAGCAAGTAAATGAATGATTCCAATGATTTCCCTTGTAATTGAATAAGCCTTTCTGGCCTGTAATTCATGAGGATTTTTTGCACCCTTCCTGTGAAATTGAGTGATATTTAACTACCTTCCAGGAAGAAAAGAGGTGACCCAAAAGGAGAGGACAAGCTGAAGAGTGCAGAGGGAGTAGCAAGAGCACACAGCAGTATTTGAGAACAAGTGCTGATACCAATCTCAGTCCGTCACAAAAGCCTTGGTGTTGGCTTAGTGCTATGGTGGCTGGCTTGGGTCCTAGGGTCCTGAGTTCGAGCCCCATTTTCTGTTGAATTACACCAGGTGGGGTTGACTCAGCCTGTTTAATCCTTCTGAGGTCGGTGAAAATGAGCTACCAGGTACTGGTAGAGGGGCACTGCATCAGCAGCACTGGCCGCGCTCCAAAGAAAATGAGGCAACCCCTGCAGCCAAGCTGCATTACGCAATAAGAAAGAAAGACAGCCTGTCGCTTGATACACGAAATTTGGGAAATTGGTTTTTTTAACAGACTTCCACATCCCTGCTGAGAGAGACACAGAGTCGCAAATCAGCAGGTTTAGGTGGGGACAAGTGGGATGGGTTGGATACATGAGATTTTAGAGGCTTACACTGAGTTGAGATTATCTGCCATGGTCCTCGAAGCACAGTCTGTGCTGAGACTGTACCAACGCATGTTTCCGAATCCCATGCAATGTAATTTCCCTTCCTTATTCTACCCAAACCCACAGGTAAAGCTGAGATGCCTGCACCGTGGAATATCTTGCAGTTTAATACTGCTCATGGTGATGAATGCTGCTGTTCCAACGGCATTCCAGAGTGACATTACAAAGAACATCATCAAGGCCGCAGGACAGACAGGATTTGAGGTAACATATGTATCTGTAACAACATGAATCGGCAAATAACATTTTACAAGAAATATTCAATAAAAAAATTAATATGCCAGGAGAGCATTACTGACGACACCCATCAACTTGCACAATGGTCAAGCTCGACCTAATCAACAAGATGGACAACGGAACAGACCTACACGCAACCGAACTTCCACAAACCATCCAGCAAATATATTTTGAACTCGAAGGAGCATTATGGAAGCTTTCCTTTTTTAAATCGACGCAGGCCACCCTGCCAATCAGGTTCAGATCCTTTCCTCATATATTGGTCTTCACAGATCATGCTTCTTGGTCAGCACGGGAGGCATATACGCCTCACATGGGAAGGCCCAATGCCTTTCCAGGAATTCCTACAACGGATACTCTTCCTGCTCGTGAAGGAGAAATGAAAAGACCAATGCGGCAGTTCTCCGAGAAAAAACGAACAAACAAAGATATTCTGGTGGCAGCCTTCAGGGACTCGTATCGCAATTCTTACCCTCAAAAATGCTAATGGGTCTCAGCTGGGTTGCCTACAATTTGTTCCAGGACCACCTTATGTCATGAAGCTTGACCCAGGGACACTTTCGTAAACTTGCGCGAATTCTGCTCTGTAATGTTCTAAATGCCGGAAATGCATCTTAAGAAATTTCTTCATGGCCCACGTCTCGAGGGAGGGCCTGAATAGAATAACGTACAAAGTGGTTTATGCCAGAGTCTGTGTATACAGGTCAGCCGATACCCATCGTTCTGCTCAGCTGGCTACTGATGTCAGGTGATGTTCCTGCCAAAGCTGGTACAACTGCAACACGAGAGAACTTCTCTTCCTTGAGATGTGTGACGGTAGGAATATTGGTTGAGAAAAGATTTGGAATTCAAACCAAATTGCAAGCCCCCAATTCTACCACTGGGCGCACACCTTCTAAATATTTTTTATATACGCAGTTGGAAGTGCACATAATGGTCACCCCATAATGAAATGAAAGCATACTGGAAAAACGATCATGCAGGAGGGACGCTATCACCTGCTGAGGTAAGGAATAATGGGCAACAAGAAATAGATTGCTGTGTGTGCTATGAAAGACCTGACAGTTCTTCCTGAATGCAATCGAGTTAGGGTTGTCCTGAGAGAGGTGTTCCACTCCAGCGATACTGTATGTTTTGTCTGGTGTTGCTCCGACACTCAGTCCAAAGCTGGAATGAGGGTAAGGGTTTAAGTGTTGATGTTTGAATGATATGCCAAATTGCAAAGCTACAGCCTTGAAGCAAACCTAACTGTTGTATATAAGTGATGTAATGGGTGTTTGTGTTCTTTTTTATTAATTAAAAATCTGAAGAAATGTGTGGCTTACACATAAACCTGAAAGGGGTACGGCAATGAAAACAGACAAAGCTCCAAAGACAAACAATTACTCGAAATCCTTAGTCATGCTACGATCCTTTAACGTCCACCAACTAATGAAGTTGGTCAGGTCACCGGCTTAACATCCATCTGAGAGAAGTTACCAACTTGTGATGCAACACCCTGTTGCGAGGCACCAAATATGGACAGTTTGTCGTCAGTCGGCAAACATTAAGACTTTAGAAACAACCAAGATAAGAGATTGTGTACCCCCTGACCACCTTTAGTTAGATTATCCCCATAATGCTTGGGTGGGTGGGTAGGTGTAATGTGGGAGGCATGGGTAAATAGTTTAAAAGGTGGGTGGGTGGGAGGACTAAGGTGCTGCTACCTTCCGTAATGCCATATTTTATGTGCCTATTAAAAGCTGGCACTCAGGGTCAACCACTAAAGTGTAGACAATGCCTACCACAAGGTTGGCTGGACCACATGGGTTAGGCAGACTGCCCTCTCCATGAAGTATCATTAGTGAGCCAGCAAGGTTTTAAAAAAATCTGTTCATGACGTTTTTTAAAATTGACCTGTTTGTGTTCCCATCTGAATCGTAGGCTCACGAATATTCAGAAATCCGGTTTCAAAATCCCGTATACTAGATACAGTAAATTGTCCAGTTGTCTACTCTTGTCTGTTGAATGCACATTAAAGTACAACAAATGTTTACAACTTAGGTCTTATATCAAAAACAATGCTTTTCCACTTTCAAGTTGGATTTGAACCAATCTTTGTGGAGCTCGTCTACCTATGGACTCTTTCCACATTATAATTTAAAGAAGTCTAAGAATGTCGAATTGTGAAGAAAAGTGAATTTAGGAATAAATGTGCTTCTTTTCTATGGTTGCAGGATGGACTACAGGATGCACATCACCTCTAAGCTGTCTAGCCTGGTTGAATCCAGACACAGCATAAACTGTCATCCCCTGTGTTTTCACAGGCACGGGGATTCATCAAATTGTGTGCCGTCCGCTTGGATATGTTAAACTGAGTGTCTGTCTGCCTGGCATAAGTTTGGTAACGTTAATTCCTCCCTAACATTGCCGCGAAGGCAATGGGCAACAATCCTTTGTCAAGAAACTCTTCCTGCAAGCAACATGCTCTTGCAACAGAATGTGGTACATCAGAATCAGAAATGTTGCTCAGTATGGTCATGTCTATGTATTTAAACCTGCTGGAGAAATTAGCAATAGTCTATTTCAGGCACGGGATAGCACACCTTACTTCAAACAAAATTTCCCAAGCTGAAAGGCTTAATTTTTTCTCACAAATGCTAAAGCAAGCATGTGCCCTTATGTAGAGATGTGTTATTGTGACATTTTGGAAATCTGCGCTGGCGGCATTTTGGATGCAACACCATGATGAGTCCGGTGTTGCCTACCGGCATTGTAATGCACCTTGCTACTGTTGAAGAATTGATTTGGTGGAGAACATGCGGAAACGCACTGGCCAACAAAGGGCCAAGACCCAAACATAAAAAAACGCACTTTGAAGTCCTGGAACGATCGACAGAGCATGGTGACCACTGAATCGCGGCACTTTTTGCCTTCGAATGAGGAATCGTGCGATCTTCCGGCTGATTTATATTGCTACACTAGGACAGACTTCTGTGCGATTTACTGTGAACAAGCTTTAGTGATTTATAACGCACGACTTTGTCGTGAATGGTGACGGCGTTTTGAAAATCAAATTCAGCAATTTGGCTCAGGGATCACTGTGCATGTTGTCTGATACTGTGGTCAATATGTTTGGGTAGGTATTTGCAACCTCGGGCCAAGTTTGCTTCATAATGAACATTTTTCCTTTGTTTTAATGTCATCTTTTTCCTTTTTTTTTCTTTAAAGCTTCCCCCTCCTTTATCCTCTCCCCCCAAAAGATAACCCAAGCTTTGAGTCATAGGGATGACAAGTTTTACTTTGTGAGTGGGAGTATCACTGCGATGAATAGAAGGGGAAAATGTGCTGTGACTGATTTAATTCTGGTACTTTTAGATGATTTCCTTTTGTTGATTGCAATAATTAATGGTGAGGATATTTTATTGTTGGCATTTTGGATTATGAAGGAAATAAAGTGGGATAAACTCTGTGAAATAGTAGAATGGGTGAATATACTGATTGGGAAGTGATTTGCCGAATCTATCAGGACACGCGGGAGGGCGCCAAGGATAGCCGAGAGGTGTTGGTGCACTCGCCTCGAAAAGCTGTCTAGCCCTGGGTTCGGAATCCGATCCGCTATAAACCTGTGTTTCACATGTTGGGCGACGCGCACCGATGTGTGTACTGTGCCGTCTCGGTTGATTTGGGCAGGAAATTTGGAATTTGTCAGGAGTCGTGAAAGAAACTCGTCTACTCGAGCCACCAAGTGATCTTCATCTGGGACTGTGTGGATATCATGTGCCGGGTGGTTCGGTACCCTCCAAAGCGGAGGGGGTGAAAGGGTGTCACGTGACTGCTATATTCAAAAGGAGAGACCAATGTCGTTTTAATTATCATCGCCCTTGCACAGTGAGCGAACTGTGCAATGAAAGTTCTCTACCCCCACTGACATTTTGCACCAATAAACATGTCATCTCATGGAGCAGGAGAAAGATGTTGGGTGGAACAATGTGCAATAGATGTGAGAATGCTATAACCAAAAGGAAGAGAAATTTGAAATGCACACTAAAGAGGCTGAAGAGTCAGAGATTCTTTATTACCCCACGCACGCCAAGAAAAAGTGGGGTTCAGCAATTGTTCACTTATGTCCCGTCCGTCCTGTCTACAAACGTAAGTTTATGATAGACAGACACTTCATTTTCACTCAATCTTATTCATGATAAAGGTTATATTTTGAACACTAATCGGAAACGAACCTGTAGTTCAGCAGTACTTTGGCTCCGAATTCATCCAATCACGCAATGCGCAGAGAGGAGTGAGACCTCTTTTTTTCAAGTCTGTCTGCCTGTTCTGGGCAGTCAAGTAGAATTGAAAATCAATTCAAACAGGAAGCTTACTGTTTTAAGGAACGTCACATAAGGAAATAAGCACCGGCACAAAGACTAAGTGTAATGTGTTTAAATAATGTGGTGTATAGAATTGCTGCATCAAACCGGTGTAAACTTCAGATTTTTTGTTTTTTTTTAACAGTATAACCTTTAAAATCTTTCATTTTATTTAAATTGAATTAGATACCTGAACACTGTAGAACACAAATCGCCTTTTCAGCCGCTTTGAAAACATTTCCGTTTAACAGTATTTGGACAAAAAGATTACAGCATTTACATCATCTCAACCAATCAAAATGTTGCTCGTAGAAGACCGCCCTTGTTTCAAGACATCACAGGGTAAAGGGTTTCTATGAACTCTGGTTTTTATTTATTTTCACTTTTAACCTCTTCCACACTATCGTTTTTTCAACAGGCGTTTTGCACCTGCCTCTCTCTCTCTCCTATCGAGTGCAGCCTGTGGCTGCTGGTTGCATCATTGGTTGGGACGCGGATATGCCGCTGATGCAGTGTCCCCCTTACCAAGTACACAGGTGCTCATTTTGCCGACCTCGAAAGGATGGCAGGCTGAGTCACCTCCTGGTGTATTTTAATTCAGCGGCCAAAACGGGGCTTGAACCAGGACCCTAGGATCCTAAAGCCGCACCCTACACTAAGCCAATACAGGCTTACCTGCCTCAACTTATGACAACCTGTTTTATTACATAATCGATATTTCTCCCGCAGAGAAATATCTCCACATTATTATGTTCTTGATTTTTTTTCTTTACTTCAAAGCAATGTCTGCTTTTCATTCAATTGTACTTTATGATGAGGACAATAATTTAAATAAAAGTTGAGTTTTTCGTACTTCTTTTCAAATGCAATTACAGTGTTCTTTGTCTAATTTAGAATAGTCTTTAGAATTTTTGGGCCTCCACTATCTGCCATGGTCTTTCCTGGGAAGAGCCACATCTCCAACCTGGCCTCCAAACCAGTGGCCGGTTGGGCATCCTCTGGTGTGCAAAGTCCTTTCCTTTGGACACCTGAGCTCCTGACAACGGTACAAAGCTTTCATCCGCAGCCTAATGATGTACTGCTCCTCGCCTCTGGGCTGGTGCTCCCTCCTCTCAACCTTTCTCGACTTCATGCTGCGGAAACCAAGGCATTTAAGTTCAATTGGGTATCTACCTGATGAGGCATGAGTCTTTGGGCTCTCAACTCTCTCCGGCAGGCGGTCGATGGTCTTTCTGTCTTCATAGCGTCTCCTCTTTGGCCCTCGCCCGCCCTCCCCCACTTGCTCTGTCTGCGAATAAGGTTCCCAACAATATTTCTGCAATGGGCGGCTCAAGGTCCGCGCAGCAACCCCTTCTGTTAAACTATCAAAATCAAGATCACTGCTCACCTTCATCTTTCTTCCTCTTTTTCCCCCTTTGGAACAAACTCACCACACCCCTTCATCCCACCTCTTCCCTCCAGGTCTCCAAAAATAGCTTTTCACCACCATCTTCTATCTTTTCCACATCCAAAAACGATGAGCTTTTCTTCTCCCATTAATCCACCCTAAATCCCAACCAACCTCTTCAAATTCACTGCCTTCCTTCCTAAAATCCCTGTCGTGTCCATCTTGTTTACCCATGTACCCCCACCCCATCCTCTCCATTACACAGATCTCCTCATGTGGTCCACTATTTTCCATTTGTTTTGTGCTTCCCTTTCCCATCCCTCTTGTCCTCCTGCTTCCCCTGTTATACATGCTGTGTATTAGCTCTTATACGAGCCTCAACATTGTATATAATTTTCAAAAAACAAAATTATGACAAAAATAAACACCACCAAAATGTTCCCTCGCTCTGATCGGATAAAATATATTTTTCAGTGCAATGTAAATTTTTTGCATTTCCCCCGCTTCTCCCACCGCCCCCTCCCCAGGCAACCTAAAATCATGGGATCCGCACCTGCCTATCCCTCTATATTGTACCACTCCCTCCCCCAAATATATATCACAACTCATATGTCCACTAACTCCAATCAAGTTCCGTTTTCAGCATCTGTTAAGATCTTTCTCTATGCAGGAATGAGAAACATGACAATCGAGGCTTCGATCTTTTGAGTAATGTAGGACTCACAGACCATAATTGTTTATGTTCCAAAGTCAAAAGTCATTTCCTATTTAATCAAGATAAATATTTAATTGATGAGAAGAACTGCACAACAAAAACATATTCATTGCTCTGAATTCAATAATTACATCAACAGTGGATTACCCCACATGTAGCTTTGTAGTTCTGTGTGTGAACGTAAGGAAAATAAATTAAACATCATTTTGTTATTGGAGACGATTGCTGAATGTTGTTTTGTTCATGTTCGTTAAAATGTTCCTATATGGTTCGAATGAAAGGTGACCTTTTACATCATCTGAAATCGTCATTCGTCTCAAATTTGGAGGCACCTCTTGGGGTATCTACCATCTAATATAATAAGCATCATCGAACACTTCACTGCAGACTGACTGACTCACTGACTGACTGGTTGATATTAAAGATCAGGTCCTCCCGGGTGACTAGAAAGCTGAATTTCACGTGCCGATGAATCGAAAAGCTGATACACCGGGAAGGTTCAACAGAACCAATCGGAAAGCATCCGAAAATGAAAATAAATAAATGAAAAAAATAAATGCAGGTGGAGCAAACCGAGACAATGGGGAAAGCACACTTCGTTATTCTTACATGTGTAAGCACTACCCCCTCGCATAACATATGCCAGATGTTTGCACTCTTTACCACCACATTTGGATACATCAGAAATACCCAATCCTTCCCAGAGTCGAAATATGATGTAATGCAGGCCGATAAGAAAGTCTGGACCCCCTTTTCAAAATTTTCACCTTTTGTTGCCTTATAGCCTGGAAATGAAAATTGCCAATTAAATCAGACTTTTTCCACCTTTATTTACACATCGTAACCCACAATTTCCAAGTGAAAAACGAATTCAGAAAAAAGAGAATTGTCCTAATATTATTATATTATTATTATTAATATTAATGATTTTTGTATGCCAGCCTGTGGCTGCTGGTTGCATCATTGCTGGGAGCACGTGCTGTGCCACTGATGTTAAGCCCCTTGTTCCCAGTAAGCTAGTACTCATTTTGCCGACCCCTCGGAAGATGACATGTTGAGTCAACCTTAACGTCACGACAAGGGCTTCAACTCAATACAAATAAGATCTTAAGCCAGCCACCTTAACAGTTAAGCCAATACCAGGCTTATTAGTATGATGATGTAATGGACCATACATATTCATCGATAAATTTCAATCGAGTAAAATAATACACTCGGGTACCAAATTTTGTTTGAATCACCCGTATATTGCCATAAGTTTTGGGACAGCACGCATGAACAATGAAAATGAACCTTTTAAATGTGCAATCAACCATAAGCAGTGTGCGTTTTATAACGGTGTGCAGCAGGGTAAATGCGCACTGATCGTCTCTAGCTGCCAGCTGATGTTGAGCATACAATGATTATGGGTACCAGGAGGTTTCATGCCATTTCCTCACATTGGTCCTTCCAAGTCACCTGTGGGAAATGTCATTCGGAAATGGGAAACACGAAGAGCAAATCAGAATTTGTGGACCCTTGCCAGGATTTTTGTGTGGTGTATTTCATGTGGTGTTTGTGGTGCTGGTGTGTTTGTTTGTGTGGTGCGTAAGAATGAAGCATATGACGACGTAAGTTGATGTTCATACAGTGTACAAACAGACCTTTTCGGTTTTTATTGTATAGATTCAACGCCTCCATCGTATGTATTTTTAAGAGACGCACTCACATAAAACCATTAACAAGCTTTTCTATGCTTCCGGTAATTGAGTGTTATTTTGTACGGTGCTGTGTTTGGTTTAGTGGTCTTAAAAACACAGGCGATTCGGTAAAACTGTAGAGAGTAGTAAAACAGGCTGGAAGACCTTGAAGAAAGATAGACATAAAGTGTCACTCTCATGAACGATTTTAACGAAGGTTAAATCCATTATTCTAAATCCTATCCACCTATTACTACGTTTTTGACAGATGAGGCCTGGTGGGAGGTTATAGGCCATGAGCCAGAACCCAGTAATTTTGGCCCACCGGTACTATACGAGGGAATAATACTCATCATTATTTTTGGCATGCTTTACATCTTTGCAGTTAGAAACTATGTGATAGGCAATTGCATTAGGGTGGTTAGCCTTTTGTGTGTTATTAGGCCGTTTAGTAACGCCATCCCAAAAAAACTTCTGAAAAAACCGGAGTAAGACAGAAGAAGACATTCCATTTAAAACCTAATGGTTCTCTCTTAATTATGGGCTATATGCTTCTTGAAAATTGTTAGGCACGTAGGTCATGTTATTTGCTTTTCAAAAACAGTTTTTAAAAACTAGCCGAGCAATAAGTTGTTTTCAAATTACAGGCACTGGAATAGTCGCATGCTGATACATTACAGAACATATCCATCTTTGAGTCAGAACATGTGGGAAAGTTTAGATGAGGAATTGAAGATGGATAATGAATTAATGATTTTTAAGTTCTCTTGAACACTTTATATCACTTACAAATCAGCCATATGATCAAGAGATGTTTCGAAACTATAAAGGACCCGTCTTTGGTTCATAAGACAAAATATGTTTTTTCAGCAAACACATTGGCCTAGTAATGGCCTTGTGAGTGTGGAACACCCATTGTGTTTCTATTCTGTAATTTTATGCCTACAACAGAAGATGTGTTTCATTTTCACCTTTGACTCATTCATCAGACTGCACATGATTAACACATCTTGCTTATTATTGGTTTATATTGTGTAATATGGGTGTTTTGGATACCATTCATATGTGCATTATGAAGTATCTAACAATCCCTGAATTCTGTTCTTTTGAGAATTACAGGGAAAAACATTAATCTTGTTCATGAACATGCTACATTTTACCTTTTGTTTGATTCTGGAAAGTATCCCTTCAATAACAACAGGGAAATACATGACATTGACCAAACTACATAAATCCATCCAAATTAGTATTTTTTTTCATTTGGGGGTGGGTTAACATGTCTGCTATTCTGATCTAATAATAAACATACAAAAAATAAATTTTTTAGATTTTTGCATTTCTTAATACATTTCTAAAACACCCATGGTAATTTTATTGTTCCAGGAGTTTTTATTTCTTTCACAACAGAATGATGGACAAATACTTTTCCTAAAGCTATGATTTATCACACAGGAAATAGACACCGATATAAGGTGTCACCAAATGACATGTGGGCGGCTTAGCCTGAATAGGAATTTTCAGCTTTCCCCTTTTTATTTTATCTAACTTGCTTGTAATATTTCCTTATAAGGTTTGTTTATTGCCTTGCATATAGTTAAAATTTTTGTAGTGGTTTCTGATGTTGGTTTTTTAAAAATGAATTTTAAGATATAACAATGAATTGTATTTGGAAAGACGGGCCGAGTAGAAACACTGGCGCAGACAGCTGTGTGTGGAAAGCACTGTCGACCCAGGAAAGGGATGGGGGATTCACCCCCCCCCCCCCCCATTACCCCATGTATCTTTCTCTCCTCTAATGCTCTGGAGTTTTGAGATAAAGAAAGATATGGTGGTTGTTAATGCAGATGTCTTGTGAAAATCACGAAATAGGGACCCTGTTGATTGTTCAAACCAGGGAGAGACTCCCATATATGGCGCTTCTCCGGATCCACCACCTTATCGGCTAAACATGAAACATGCTCTGGTGCAAGAGCAGGTCAGGCCCTCACCTCAAAAAGGGTCTGCTCAAAAGAGTAATGCTCAAAAAAGAGTATAATAAGCAGGTGACTGAAGATGGCAAAGCAGATTGTTATAATAAATTCAAATTTTCCTTAATAATTCTCTCCCTCCCCTCGCTCTGGCATTCTGTTCGAAACCTGTGCACAGGTGTTTTGGTTAACTTGTTTATTTGGCTGGTTGTTTAATGTTCATCTAATTGCTAGTTAATTGGTTTGGTTTAAGTATTCCTTTTGTTTGATATTGGGTTAAGTGATCCTTTTTGGAATGATTGATGAATAAAGGAAAATTAATAGAACCTGTTCTGACATCTTGTGTCGTGTGTGAAGGTACAAATGTCCTTGCTGTGATAAGCCTTTAATAATTTTGTTGATGATTGTGTCTCTCCTAAGTTAACAGCATAGTAACTCAAAGGCCGGGGTCGATCCCGACAGACATACCTTCAACCTAGCGCATGTTTAGCATTTTTGTTGAGAAATGATCCGAGCAAAGTGAGACAAATTTCAATGTTCATGTTTGAACTGATAAAAAAAAATGTTGTGAAGTGAAGTCCGGATGTCTTACCTGTAAACTGGCCATTTTTGGCAACAAGATTATTTAAGGTAGGCATATAAACAGGCGGATAACACCCAAAAAGCTACCAACCGATGCAATACTGTCACTATTTTATAACTCTGGGTTGCATACCTTGCCAAAAATACTAAAAGAATGATTTCCCTCCAATATGGTAACCGACAACCCTACTGGCTCATGGAGACTATTACGAGGTTGACATGCAGAACTAGTCGACTTCTTAAATCGATCATTGTACCGTTTTCCTGTTCGGGTTTTTAATGGAAGTCGGTGATATTAAAGGGGTTAAGTGGTAGCAGTGGGGACACATAGTTTGTCCTGTTGAAATTGTTCTCTCTGTGTAACCTTGATAGTTTGATTGGGTTTTTTGTTGGCAACCATGGCTATTGTTTTGCCATCATTTAATCATTAATGTGAACTTGTGAGCCTTGTTTGACAGTGCAATTTCCATTTTTTGTGAACAATAACATGAATGATGACAATGATGATGAGATATTATTTATTATTATTATAATTATTATTATTATGATTACCCTTGGCCAAGTAACTACTCTAAAGCCAGCTGTCGTTTCCGTAACAGAGTAATGGTACATCAGAATCAGAGAATGCATCCAAAATTTAATTCCACAATAACTGGTGTAATTAATATACAGTGTTCCACATTTGATAATGAACCACATACCGAGCTGGGGCGATGTTCTTGCATGTGGCACTTGAGTGCTTTGCCACTTGTGTTGCCGATTGTAGTCGGTAAACACCGAGCTGAGGGTAGGTGGCATAAATACATATCGGAGGTTCTCTGTACCCACACGGAGCACAGTCTCAAAGAGAGCTGCTCCTGTGTTCCATGCCATGGCCTGGCTACAGTCTCTCACCTTCCAAGCAGTTCAGTCTCAATGCTTCCTTCCTGGGACCATGTGGATCATATTCTGTTAGATTCTCATTATTATTCAAGTGTGACTTAAGTGGTGTTCTCACAGTTTCTCTGAAATATATGAAATTATTCAAATATTAATATTCAAATACTATTTGAAAATGTTTTTGTCTACTTCTTTATCATAAAATAGCTATAAGTTATCCGACATAAAAATGTGACACATGGAAAGACAAACACTCTCAAGAGAACGATTTAAGCAAACTCAGTTGTTCTTCAGCCGAAGTAAAAATAATAATATATATTGTATATTTATATATGTAATATATTATATATATATATATATATAAATATATATATATATATATATATAACATACATGAGTTCCCTGACAGTTAGGAACGTATACGTAGTTAAGGAGGGCTAATGGAAGTGAAAAATACCAAAAGTGGTATGGAAACCACTCAGACCGATTTTTATCTCGATTTGCCAGCTTGCCACCGATGTAACCACAAAGGTCCGCACAATTATGAAAACGGCAAAGACCATACCGTCGACAATAGAGGGTAGAGGAATGAGGTCAAACACCTGAGATGGGTCTTGTTAGGCCAATGGGTTTTCCTGACCATCTCTGGCTCGACAGTCAAAATGGTCTTGGCAGCCACAAAGAACCGGGAATCCTGCAGGAATAACCAACAGGTTTGGTGCGTGCCTACCTTTTGTGCCAGGTTTGTCACAAAATGATGGCAGGATATTGAGATCGGAAGAGTGAAGGTGAATTTCAACTGTACTACTCTCAGATGGGCATTGAACCAATGTCTATGGACTGGATAACGCAAGAGTGGACTATGCAGGTGTAGTCTACATGGTTCCATGTGTCTGCCATTTTGAGCAACTAAGAAGCGACTGTAAGGACTTTGAGCAATAACTCAAAGAAACAACCAGAAAGGTTTTGAATGCACCACCCAGAAAGGTCTACATTGCCAAGCATGGGTTAAGTTAAGGGCTGACTATAATCCCCTATGGGACAATGTTAATAATTTTTGGCTGCAACCCCAAACTATGTCAGGAGGTGATGTTAAGAGGTAGTCACTAACTGTTAATACTGCTCAGGTTTTCTCAGTGAAGCAAATCAATGGACTAGGTAATTGTACGGCTGACAGAATTGACTGAATTACAGAGAAACCTCTAAATTGGCGGCCATTTTAACCACGAAATCGGCTAAATCCGAAATAAGTAGTAGTAATTTTTAAACATGAAATAGTAGTAATTTTTTTGGGTGAATGGTGGGTCCTTTGAAATCTCAACCGCGGTCTGAAACCGTTGGTACAAGTGTGGAAATGCGCAGATGTTGGTTAAAACAAACAATGGGCTTGTTCAATCATTGACATATGTTGCGCTAACCGCCGACAGCCTGCTATAATCCGCGGTTTTTAAGCCCTTAATCCGCGTTTTAAACCAACAATTTGAGCCTTTATTGACATGCGGTGAGCGAATCTGAGGTGCGGGGTGTCAAATAAACTCGCTCTCCACCGTCTTCTGTATAAAACCTCAGGCCAAATCCATCTCAAATCATAACCTAGACTATTACTACAGACCACACATTGATTATCCGCGATTCTAACGACCATTCGACAGATTTCTAAAAACAGCCTTTTTCAAACATGGAAGCTAGCTTCTTCTTCTTCTTCAATCTCCCTGCCGACATGCTGGACGTCCATCGGTCCAACATGCCGGGGGGGGGGAAAGAGGAAGCAACACAAATCCAGAACTGTTTCCGAAAAACTTTTATTAGTGGAACAGGATTGTTTCCTGGAAGGAGAGTAATAGCTAAGATATCCAGGGAAACTGGGGTACAAAGAGAAGTACCTTGAGAGGAATGGGGAAGAGGAGGCCCAACCTTCGTCCTCGTGCAGGACCTCGACAGGAGAGCCGGGCTGAGCGCAAGAAGCCAGGAAGGCCAGGGTCAGCATTTTTTTTTTAAATTTATTAATATTATTCTTCAAGCACTGCAAGAAAAATACAATGGTTCTTGTGAATGTTTGAGTCTATCTTTCCCCAGCAATGATAACCCATTGTTAATGCAGGTATGGGCCTACAGATTTATTGGGTATTAACAGGGCATTTCCTGGTGCGTTCTGATCCTGTTGGCATTTTGAAGAAGTGAAATTTTGGGGGTTTTTTTCTATAAAATGTTGGGCTAAAACCACTTCCCCACACCAAACCCACAAAGGAATTTGGTCGGGGATCATTTAATATTACTTTTCACAGAGCTACAAAGGCTTAAGCACAAAAGAGCTATTAAAACAAAAAATCCAACTCTTCTTTCTCAAAATTTTCAAACTTTGTTTTTTGCCTAAAACACTCTCACTGATGCACTCACTGATGAACCTCTGAAAGTTTGACGAAGATCCTTTTGGCCAACTCTAAGATAAATGTCAACACACACACAGAGACAGACAGACAAACGTCTCTCTCATAGTATAGATTTTCAAAAACAGGAATTCTTTTTGTAAACTCTGCCCAACCACCTGCACTGTACAAAGTATTTTCCCATGATGTGTGTCTTTCGTCCTACATTCTTGAAAGCTTATCGAAGAGCTTTGACAGACCACCAAGTTTTGTCATAATCCGTCCACAACATTTTGAAATATCGTGCTATATATCGTTTTTGGCCCCATCTCTTAGTAGTGAAGAATCACTTTGAAATATTAAAAAATTATCTTATGCGGATCTTGATCTTCACCAAAATCTAATCAATTAGTCCTTTCACACACCCAACCTGTCCACTAAATTTCGGCCGAATCCCTCCATAACTTTTTGAGATATCCTGCTCATAGACGGACAAACGGGTAAATGCATAACCTCCGTCCACCTTTGGTGCAGAGGTAAAGAAGTAAAGCAAGAAGAAGAAGGGGAAGGTGGGGATGAATCAGAAAAGAAACAAACCAACCTAAAAATAACAAACGAAAAGAGGTGAGGGAGAAGGGGAAAATCACAATACACTCGAAAATGGGAGTGCTTGGTGTAGAAACATTTTATCATGATGGGTTTGGGGGTGATAAAATAAATAAATTGATATTAAAATGAAAATGTTAAACCTGAAGTAGACTTCTCAAATATGTACTCAAATGTACTCAAATATGATATGATTCTTTTTAAGTATGTATCCATTTGGAATTAACATAATTATATTTCTCCTCTCTATGAAAAGATCACCTGTATATTTAATGTGTAAACAGGTTGAACTTTGCCAGTATGTTGAATATAAGAAGAATTGCCTATCATTTTAAAAGCTAAAGG
>CM068957.1:102835254-102852633 GCA_035128595.1 Eptatretus atami | reverse complement strand
TAGGAGAGCATAGATAGAGAGATGCGAGAGAGAGAGAGGGAGAGAGAAGAGATGAGGATCTGAGAGAGAGAGAGAGAAGGAAAGAACGACGATAGAGAACGAGACTAGACCATTACTGTGCAAAAAACTCAGGTAACACAAACAACTTTTCCCCCGGTGCAACAACTCCACAATGGCGGTGGGAAAATAAATGAGTCATGAAAAAACTCACAGTTTATATGGTAAGTCACATGCTGGCAAAGTGTATCTGCAAAGGGTGTGCAGCTGCAAGCTCAAGCACATTGACATCATATATGTTCCATACATCATCACCTCCTTAAATCCCCTCTGGCCTCTTTTCTTTTTAGTGACGATTTTGCAGTGAGTCTTGTGGTGTTATTACTTGATGTCACTTCGTAATACATGCGCTGTGTGTCACACTCCTTGCGAGCATGGCGGTAACCTGTTGCGCAGAACAGCCTGGCACTCTGCGAGAGGGGACAGTGGCCTGCGGGGAAGAGCCTTCAGAGATTTTAAGCCTCAGGCATGCTGCTGTGGAGCAGTCTATTAGGGCTCTAATGCCCATGGCGCCGTACAGATCACAGGGCGGTGACGTCCCAAGGAAGTGGTTGATAACAATGCCAGGCTTTCATGGTGGCAGTAATAAAATTCACAGAAAAAGTACATGGAGTGATGTGAAGTGAGTGAGTGTGAGGGAGGAGAGGAAGAGTGCGTGGGTGGATACAGAGAGTCTGGTGTCATTCGGCTTGTCAAAATTTCCAAATAAATATAAACCAGAATCGTGCTGGCATTCTTTCCCCATTCTATGTTTCCCTTTTATACCCTCACAGGCAGTGTGTCATGTAACCATTACACACCCACAGATGCAATGTGGGATGTGTTGCGAACTAATCACGGACCTACGACCTAGGATGGTAGGGGCCTATACTTGCTGAACATGGTTTTTTAAAATGTGGTTCACATGTTGCATCTGCATCAGAATGGGGAAGGAAAAAGATGAGCATGAAGAAGAGAAAGCGGTGGTTGGCGGCTGGAAACGTTTGACAGGCATTGGAAAAAAGCCGGTGCATGAGAATTAAAAATTGTGAAGACTGCACTCGAGTCGGGAGAAACGTACGTTCAACAAATTGCAAAATGGTTCTTCCATTTAATCCTGGGATCCACAGCTGAAATAGCATTGACCAAGGAGTGTCTTCCTCTATGCGTACTTTCAAAATGTTTTAAATTGGAGAGTTCATAGAATACCTTACCCTGCGCATTCGAAAAAAGGACGTGGGAGAGTCTCGTGAGCCGACAATTTTGATTTGGTTTTTGTGATGACGTAAAATACCATTAATATTTTTGTTCAAGTCCTGCAAACGGCGTTGGAAAGTGTCAAGAATACGATTTGTGATACCAAGTTGTTGAAGTACCTGATATAAGTTGAACTGAAAGAAATAAAGATGTATACAGGTTGCTAGTTCAGAATTATTTTTTTCTGAAAGTATACCACCGTGGATGCAGCATCTTTTTTTAAAACCCCAAACCCCCCCCAACCTATTTAATTTTAACATGTTCATTCATGATTCGTGCCCTGGGTTTGTCTGTCCTTTAAAAACGTGTTTCCTGTTTGAATATTTTTAAATTGTTGTTTTGCTTTCCAGACAGGCAGTTCAACAGACTAAAATAATAGTTATCTCTCGAGCACCTGCACATGCCAGGATGAGCATTCCTAGGTACCATTTTTGTCAAATTCAGCAGATCCAAAAGTTAATTGCAAACTTGCAGGTTTGTGTATCTGATTCGTCGTTCTAAATACAAGAATTCAATTGAAATTCTCTCAATCATAAAAACTTCAATGAGATGTTATAATTGCAGTGAATTTAGCGCTTAAATGAAGAATGAGATGGTGTGAAAACAGAGCCTCATCAACCTTTCATGTGAAGGCAGATGGTTAGATTATAATAGGTCGTCAAGGTGGGATTCATTACTAGTACTTGATGGACTGCTAAATTTTAGAAAAAAAATGTCTAATAAGCAGACCAAAAGCTCTATTTTGTGGATAAAGAGCTAATGGTTGTTTGTTGATAGCGGTGTACACCTAGGGAAGCTGTTATCAGTTTTCAGCCATGTCTCGTGACACAACCACACTTACTCACAGTGTCTCAGAGTACCTTCCTCGTCTTTTGTTCTCGTAAATACCCAAAAAACTGTTAAAACGGCACTTGAAAAAAAGCGAATGCAAGACAAAGGTAATTGTTGACTCAATTATGAAAACTGCATTATTATATCATCATTCGTTGATTACAATCTGTAAAGGAGGGTGTGCATATATCTGACATTTCCTTCAACTTTTTTCAGCAGAGTATTTTGACGTATTCTGATTTGTAGCTTTCCTACTTCGATGGCTTCCTCCCCAGGCACTGAAGGTCCAGTACAACCACCAAGAGTTCCTCCCGCTTCTCGTCCAGACAAATGGGGGGCTAATGTAAAGAAGGAAAAAACAAACTTACCTCTCTCTCCAAGGTCAAATCAGCATCTCAAACAGAAAACAATAAAAAAGAGCCAAAATTTCAGAACCTCCGAGTTGCAGAATTCCTCGGCGCTCCTATGGAAAGTGCTCTGGCTGTGGAATGTTATTTTTTGTTGATGTTTGCTGTGCTTCCGTTTTATGTTACTGGTGTGCTTAATAATTTAGAATACCAGTCTAACTCCTCAATATGCACCTTTCTATTGTAGGGCAATAGGCAGTGATACTGACATGGAATTTTGCTTGAATAACGCAAGACCGACCCTAGAACTTTGATGCAACCCTCGACTTATTTTTGATTCGGACTACTTGAACTCCTGCCTTTACCTTTCCACGTGACTGTAATTTTTATAGATTATTGAGTTCAACTTGAATTTAGCTGAATGGTATTTAAAATCAATAATATTCTTCAATTTGTGAGTGAGAAAATGTGCGTCAGAGTCGAAATAGATACAAGAACTGCATTGGAGTATCAAAGGAACCCTAGACAAGGAAAAAGCAAAGATGAAGTCGATCAGAGGAACCTGGATAGTTTGATTCGCAAGTAGATGATATGATTGTTGCTTCTGGGACAACCATTCAAGATGGGTAAGACCTTTTGCAAATTATTCTGGGGAAAAAGGGAAAATAAATACTACCACACAGTTACTGACTCTCAGACCGCCCCAAAAGACTCAGAAAATTTGGGCAGACTCACTTTGCTTCCTCATGGCTCACTTATTTCCATTATTCTCCCCTGTTCCGATCTGTCGCTTTAACACTTCTAAAGCATAATACTCTGTAAACTTATGAGGGACTCCTGACTTAGCAAAAAATATAAATTAGCAAGCTCTCTCAGCATTCTCTCAACTTCCCCAACATAATCAACAGTCAGCTCTTATAATTTCTCATAAGGTTATACTCTACAAATGCTTAAAAGAACGAAGTGTTCACTTTGTCCATATATGAGACATATGCATATTTTGGTATTTCTATGCGTGGGTGCCCATATTTATTGACGGCAATTGGATAATCTGTTTTGGCAAGCCAAAAGGAACTATATACTCGTGGGAGATGTTGCTCTTGCTGAGTTGACTATAAAACATTGCATCTACTTCACTATGAGTGGCAACAGTTGTAGGTATATACAAAGAATAACTTGAAACTTGTTTAAGTACTCTTTGTTTGAGGCAATATAAAATGTGAAAAACTTTCTTTTAATGCTCTTACTTGCCAGACCGAGGCTACCTTGGTACAGTCCCCTCAAGTTCCATGTCTTATACGAAAATAGTAGAAGGTACGTATACTAAGGTAAAACTGACTGGACGTTTTGTTCTATAGGGTTTGATTTTGCTCTGTATTGTCTGAACTTCCATATTCAGAGAGGGTTGTTTCTCGACAGATCTGCACTTATGCCAATGGAGGATTTTGTTATTTATGTGAGGCACTCATCCTGTATATTGTTGGATTTTTTTTTTCCATTCTCTTTATGGGAACAGGTTTTTCGACATCGTTCATCCTCCTTTGTCCTCAGTTCTATACTTAGATCTTAAAACTATATAATTTCGCGATATACGGCGTTTTTATGCTTTAACAAATATATGTATTATATGTTTCATCTTGTGTAGTTTCTCTCACACAAAGTCTAGGTAATATTTATTTCTAAACTCTTACTTATATTCCTCCAATGCTTCATGTGTTTGCCATTATATATTTAAAGTTTATCTAACTATTACCTCGCCAATTATATGTACTTTACCTCTACATTCATATCTGCTCGGATTACGATGAATGGGATGCTGTTTTCTAACAGAATTTATTATGTAATTGTGTACCTCTCAACCGTGTGAAACATCGATAAAAAAATGCACTAAGTTGAGAGCATTTTCTCTCACTGTGACATTATGTATAACTGCGCGTGTTCTTTGGTTGGTAATATATTGCTAATGTGCGTTTATCTGATCGAGTTTTATAAATGGCTAATGCACTCATACAATACTAGACTGATGCCACCTAAAACAATGCACATACTCCGGGCCAACCTAATAGTGGGCCTCGGGTAAAATCCCCAACCAAACTTTCTAACACTCATACTTATAACCAGAAGGAGGGACTATTGATTCCATTCTCCAAAATATTATATTTTATTCATCCAAGAAGCTCATAATGCTTTCTTATTTACCTCTTCTGTATAATAAATTGAGTGTCGTGTGTGTGTGTGTGTTTAAATTATTGAATCTGAGTTTTTTTCTCAAATATAAGCTTTTTCATAAATCAACTTACTTCTTCTCCTTTCTTATTTCAGGAGTCTCTCACCACACAGATCTCGTCCACACCACTCTTCATCGTTCTCTTCTACATCTCTCTAGCTCTCTGCGTCTCTCTCTTCGTCATTAATACCTTTCCTTTTTTCTTCTCCTTTCTTCTTTTTCTCTTACCTCCATCCTCCCTCTCTCTCCTTCATTTGTTCTTTTTGCCTTACTCACATTTTGTTCTTTTATAACGCATTTAAGGAACTTTGATCTCCAATCCTATAAAATTCACTCATTATTCTGTCGCCAGCGTCTATTTCACCCCTGTTTAACTTTACCAATAACCTTTTTTATTCTTTGATGAAAATGTACAACACATCCTCTTGAACGTACTCCTGGAACTGTGATGGTATATGTTTGGACTGAGTGGTTATCGTCCTATGGGTCAAGTTGCATTGTTCTCTCAAATATAGTCAATCTGTGCAAGCTAGTTTCGATGCTCGAGATGTGGTCCTAGTCATATGTATCTAGTGCATCTCCCTGGTGACTCTCTCTGTGCTAATATAAAACTGTTTATCTTCAAATGGGCTGTCAGGGTGGTGTTTGTCTCCGAACGTGTCCAGGCCAGTTTATGTCTGGGTGAGAGTTGTCTTCTGGATGTGTCCGGCGGGTTTTGTCTTCCGGACGTTTGTCTGGGTTGGTGCTGTCTCCGGTCTGTGTTTATCTCCGGGACATGTCTGAGTGGTTGTTTGTCTCTGGCAGTATTAAATATGGACGGTAGAAATTGATTTCAGACTTATGTTGTTTCCATCTTCACTGTTATTCAATGCAGATAAATTTTGATTTGAGACAGTATGAATCATAATTGACCTCCACCACACTGTCTGCCTTCCCTGCCTCACCGCTCCTCTCCTCTCTCTCCTCTCTCTCTCTCTCTCCTCTCTCTCTCTCTTCTCTTCTCTCTCTCTCTCCTCTCTCTCTCCATCTCTCTCTCCTCTCTTTCTCCCCCCCTCCCTCTCTTTCTCCCCCCCTTCCCACCCCCACCCCTCTCTCTCTCTCTCTCTCTTCTCCCCTCTTCCCCCACCCCCTCACAGTATTCTATCCAGTGAAGTGGACGAGTGAGTGTTTTGCTAATGTAAATATTCGTTATATGTTCCCTTTCGTATTGAAGGTGAATTTTTTTACGTTGCATTATATGTAATTTCATTGTACTTCAAATGGAATGGCTGCCTTCATTTGAGCATTGAAGCCCATTGACCTACTACACCAAAATACACTCCATGGTATCTTGCATGATTCACCAAATCTCCTGACCAAATTTTTGAAAACACATTGATGGATTTACTTTTTTCATTTATTGTTGGGCCACCCTGTATAGGAGTTGGATGCATTAGAGTCATAATAGTGTCTGAAACCCTCAATACAGGAAAAGGCAATAACAAATTTATTTCCCAAGATGTCACCCTGGTGGTTGGTGAGTGATCAACCTGAGGCTAGAAAACGTCAAAAATAGTGTTGTGGAAACCCCAAAGACACTTAACCATTTAGGGTTTGGCGGTCTTAGGACTATGCCCCAGATTTTGATAAACACTGCATTTGACTATTTCATTTGATCTTGCATTATTAGGTTGTTGGTGAGGATCTTCAATTCATCTTGCAGTTTTTGATGTCTATTTTGCAGAAAAACATGTTCCTTCTTTTATTCTGTCACAGTAGTTTCAATTAACACAGAAGCGCTCCAGTCATGATTCAGTTCCATTTGTATACAGTCCAGCATAATTGCAGCTTTCACCTGTAGTGCAGCTGCTACCATGGTGCATCTCCACCGTTGTTGTAGTTCCACTGGGTGCAGCTCCTCAGTGATGCGGTTCTCGGGCGATTGCAGTTTCTTGGTCATGAAAGCCTTCACAATGGTACCATTTCCACAGATATAGCTCCATGGCGGGGCGACACCATGCGATGTATGTCGAGCAAAGATGCAGTTGAGCAGATACAAACTCCGCATGGCGCATCTTACCATAATGCAATCCACAGTGGTACTTACATTTCCTGGGAATCAAAACACGAGATCCCTTGAAGGCTTTTTTTAGGATCCTCGGGAGGATCTCGAAATCTTCTCACGTTGTTGTTCTCTCTTCTTCTTGTTTGGACTTGTTCACAGCTACAGTTTCATCAAACTTCCTGAAATTGGCATGCATATGTAAAAATTTCCCTTGCGCAGACGTAACCATCTCCGATTTTTGAAAAATCTCTGAGAAAAAAGTCTATGACATTCAAATATCGTCCTAATGGAATCACCTCAAAATTATCTCCGAAACCTAGGCAAGCTTTTTTGATTCTGTATTGCGGGAATCGACAGGGATTAGCAGAGATGAATTTACCGCACTATGATACATCACTATGACGTCATATTCAATTTTTTATGAGTCATTCCTATTTTTTTTGACATTTTTGTTTCAACAACCCAGAGTTTTTTCATCGGATCTCGTTGAACTTGCCATGTATTATGAGAAAGCCCATGCGCAGGCAGTAACCATCTCTGATTTTTGGAAATTCTTCCTAAGGAAAAAAAGGTGACGTCATAATATCGCCGCTAATGAAATTCGTCTATACCATTATCTCCGAAACTAGGCAAGGCTGTTTGAATTTTGTTTGCGGGAATCGAAAGCCGGCATAGCACAGATAATTATCGCAAACCTGAACTCACAATGACGTCGTATTCGTTTTATATGACGTCATCATTAAGAGGACGAGGATCTTAGTCATTGAGCTTGTTTCTTTCCTTGAAGGTGATCTCTTATGGTAATCGACATATAACATTTCTATTTTTTAATAACAAGCTTGTGAGTTTAATTACAAGTTTATTCCCGAAGAGTAAACTCAAATTTATTTTATTAACAGTAAATATACGACTTAACATACAGTATACTCTTAATAACTATTTCTGTCGTGTATGTGTGAAAAAGAATTTATTAAGAGGCAGGACAGGTAAATTAAGGTCCACACATTACTTAGTGAACCATAAGAACTAACAAAAGAGTTTTATAACAACTGTAGATCTATCTCTAATAGAGATAATGATTAAAAAATATGATAGTGTGAGTTTGGCTATCTTGTGAGTTAATTAATGCGTAGGAAGTGTTGCGTATGGTACAATACTCTCTTTTTCAAGTACCTCATTAATTAGCATACATAACGTTTCTAGTAGAGACATGACGACCTTCCAACAGTAAGGTGCGTTTAGAGGAACACCTTATTCTAGTCGGTCTCTTACAATCTCTAAAACTATATTTTTTTATATTTTATTAAAAGAAGACTCTCAGATTTTCCAACGTTATGTTTACGAATGTTTCATAAGTATATTTATTGTGTGCTTGTTGTCTCGTAGCCTCTTTCCTTGATGGAGCATTTCCATAGCCTTTCCAAATAACAGCATTAGTTCATTCAATTTATAAAAGTCCTCTCAAAATCTGTTTTTGCTGTTCTTTGTGTTCTCCTTTTGTATTGAAATCTTGAGTACGGTGTGTCATCATGATCTCATGGGTAAATAAACCTCAACCAAATGGATACCTGGTGCTAAATATTCCTTAACGTCCATCCTCTCTTTATGCATTTTAACAGTGCTTCGCATCTACTCTCCATAATCTCTCTGATCTCCGAACGAAAAAAAGATCAAAAAAGTTACTCCGTAGGCTCGAGAGAGTCCCTCTAACCGTGACCGAATCACTACACTAGCATATGTAAGCTTTTTTAATATCTCGACTTTTTTCACATGCATTCATCTTCACAGTGCTATGATTTCATGATGAGTGAAGTGAAGTGAAATTTTATTCTTTCTGTTTTGCCTCAGCATGTCCACACACCTTTCAGTTAACGCCGTAGTCAGCATTTTTTGGATAGCAGTTAAAGTAAGTGGAACTTCAAAATATGTATAAAATAAAATGTTTGTACGTTAATTAATTAATAGGATTGAAATCATGCATGCTGGAATGACAGAATTCCAAGAAGCGGTTACTCCTGTCGAGAAGATTCTCGAAAAGCTCGGCCGGTGAAAACCCGGATGCATCGTGATCGTAGATATATATTTAATTGCACCAGCGGGAGTGTTGGGAGCTGTAACATGCTCTGTATCATGCCTATCTACGGTAATAATAGGTCTTCTGGCTGGGCTGAAAGACAGCAATTGGTCCTTGTTAGGGTTACCAGTTTCCAGTGTGTTGACATGAGTAACTTATTCAAGTGGTGTAAGTGTAGCGAGGAAGGACCGTAGCATCTCAGCTCGACATATCCAAACATTCCAAACGCTTCAAAAGAAACGTATATTTACACAGTCTTCTCTCCACGGACAGCTAGAATCTGCTATACGTGCATCTGAACCACGCTGACACGAAGCACTTTATACATCTAAAGACATTAGTATTTGTACTCTGGTATGGAATCAGCTCATCCTCTATATCTATTTGCTCACTTTCTCGGTGAGCATGTTCTTTTACTCTAGGGTACCCGGCAAAATGCTGATAGGGGTAGGGTTCTATTTTATGTGTTGTTATTGAACATTTACTAGCTATGTGGTAACTTTATGCTTTGGATATCTTTCTATCAAATATAAACTCTACAAACTCCCTCTCAGAAATACTCAAGAGGATCCAAATTTCAAAGATTTCGGATTTCCAAATGATATCTTTAACGAGAGATACTTGATAAACCAAGTCTAATCGTGTGTAAAACATGTTTTATCATATCTATGTTTGCTCTCTTTTACACACGATTTCAAGTTCTCTTTGTCCTCTCTATAAAGATTAAAAAGTATGATTTTGAGAGCTTATTAAAACCTTTAACCCCATACAAATTGTTACGCATTCGAAGAATGTGAGCAATCATGGTGAGAATTAAAACGTTACGTCCTCTACAGCCTCCTCTCTCATACATGTCTAAGACAAAGAATATATGTTTTTCATATGTGGCTTTTCAGTTTATTTTTCCACTTCTTGGTATACATAATCTGTGAGGAGCAACTTAAAGTATTTAACCATATGCGCACTATTTTACAAGCTTGCTGCTCATTTTGTGCTAAGGCATTTAAGACACGAAATCTTTGATCCATATAACTAGATTAGCTGATTAACTATCTACATAATACAATGACCTAAGCATTTTTTGGCATGATATTTTTGTAGGACTGGCTCATCTCCCAAATATCCCCTAGCGTCTGTTGTGGAATGTCGGCAGGCTTTGTGTGTCCAATATGTGCGCGGCCAGGTGTACTGTTATTCTCGACCTACAAGTATAATTTTGTTCTTATTACTTGACAGAGAGGACAGAGCAGCGTTGTATCTAGTTAGAAAGTGTTCAAATTACTACTAATGGAGTCCCAATTAATGTCAATAGAGAAACATAAACTCACTCTCTATAGGTTTATTGAGAACAGCAAACACAAAAATATATGAAGTGAGTTCATCTCTCGTAAGACTTCTTTATATATTAATGAACAACAGATTTTGACATTCAACCAAACCACATGTTTAAAACGTACTTGTAGCTGACTATTGGGCTTTGGAGCTAATCTATCAGTTCTTGGGTAAAAGATAGTTGTGTGATGGTTATTTAATTGAACCTTCGAACTAATGTCAATAGAAATTTCCCTTGAAGGAACGGACGTTTGACTGTTTCTTTGTTACCAACTTCTCAAATGAATTCCATATAAGTCATACGCGATATAAACTATGTTCTTGCACTTCGTGTTTCAGATTGTTGAGATATGTGTTGTCGTTAATGTTTTATATCTTTATGATGATGATAGATCTTTCTGATATCGCATTGACCGACAACTTTCGCTATAAAACCTCGTGGCAAGCATGTATCAGGGTTTTGATGTTTGGTGTTTTGCGGTGGGGTTGTCAAGAGGGTATGTTTGTATTTAGTCGTTGTGGTGAGTGAGATTAGGTCTATCTCAGCTCACGTGGACCTTGGCTCTCTCAGGTGTCACTCGAATCATGTGTTTTGTGCATGTTATTGTCGCTTTCTGCACTGTTCAACGAGGCTCTGCCAGTTACCTGTAGTGAACGCTCTAGGGTGTGATGAAGTCGTGCTCCTCGTTCCGGCATGGGAGTTCATTGCAGAGATACTCTTAACTATGGATGAACACATCTGTAGTTTGTGTGTGGGTTTATCTATCGTTCGATTGTACTTGGCACGCCAATGCCAAGACCATTTGTTAAGTAGTGGTGGAAAAGGACCAAGCCAAATTGATGATGGCAATTCTTCGGAACAAGCTGAAGGTGTTTAGCACTTCCACCCGTCTACCAGTGGAAGTGTGCGTGACCAGAAGAGGGAAAGAGGACAGACTCGGAAGACTGTCGCTCCTGTACGTATCAACGGACGGTTTCCTTGGTGCTTCCAGTTCTTGGCCTTCTTCATCGTTCTACTCTACATCGCGTTGCCAGACGAGGGTATGGAAACCTTGTAAGAGGTTCTTTCGTCATTGAGAATCAAGCGATGTCCTGCAGCTCTCTCGATGGAGAAAGTCTCCATCTGTACGAAGAGTGACTTCCTCAATGCTTGAAGATCTCCTCATTGCCATGCGAGACTTGATGACTCCAATTGACCAATGCGAGATCTGAAGACTCCTGGATACCAACACTTAACTTACGCCCTCTTCTTGAGGGGGCAGTCATTGTCCAGATGCTAACGCCTTGGGTCTCGGTCGGGACGAAAGAACTTTTCGCATGATCGTATCTGACACATGCGATGTGCTGCGACTCCGATAGTCTCTTTAATACGCCATGTCCAAAAACGAAAGAAGGGGCGGTGGCCTTTTTTTGTTCGACTGAGGCTAGGTGAGACATCCGCGGCTATGAGCCATGATCTTTGGTGGAACCCGGACGTTAGCTGAATTCATCTGCAAAGGCGTGGTGCCCTCAGAAGATCTCAAAGACGTGTTGCGGCTTGGTAAAGGGAGTGCGTAAGTATGAGCGGATTGTGGGCTCGGTCAGCTCCTCTTAGCACGTTGACATTGATCTCATACCTGGGAAAACTGGCTGCAGATCCACTCTGCGACTACCCTCATCAGTGCGAGCGGTACAGAACAGAGGAGCACGTCGTACTTCTGTTCAATTGTGCCATGTGGAACGGGAGAGCTCATAACGCTTCGGGGTCTTGACCCGGATCGACAATGCAGCTGGTTATCACTGACTCAGAGACCGGCCCGATCGTCTGGCTAGCCTGGTTCACTCCGCTGCTAGATCCCGTGGCAGCTTGCGTCTTGCACGCGGCATCTCATATGGAGGCAGGCCACGTAAGGAAGTCGGTGAGGCAGAGTGGGTCATTGTATTCTGCCTGCTGTTGCATGCATTCGCCGTTTGCGGCACCCATTGGGTCGCCACAAAGGACGGAAGCTTACTCCATAGTAGTTGAACACGTGTTGTGGTGTTTGGGCTGTGTTAGATGGCCAGGGAGCGTGCTACGAAACCAGTGGGAACGGTAGGAACGTGATCGGCCTCAGGCACTTTGGTACTCTGGGCACATGAGGGCGTTCCCATGATCACTGACCTATGAGCAGCACTACTGATATGTGATCTCAAGAAGACATCAGGCAGGTACTCGGTTTAGGAACACATGGGGGAAGATAGGTCACCAGCACTCCAATGTTTCAGCGCCTCTAGGATACTGGGTGTGACCTGTATCTTGCCTGTGCTGGACATGGTAAGAATCTGTGGACCCAATCTGGACCGTTCTCCAGACTTACAGACACACTGCTGAAGCTATCCTTCTGCACCAAGTGGCATACCAGACGATGTCATGCACACCATCGAGAGGTTCGTTCATATTGCTCTTATGGACGAACCAGCACGTGCTCAACTGACATTGGACAAGGCACCGGAAGAAATCTTCGGAAGAAGAAAAAATAAAAACCCCAACGTGGGGGGGGCAAGCTGATCCCACCAACCAAGGCAGCTTGGAGGAGGCATGTTGAAGAGGGACACCTACCAAGGAGGCCAGGTGTGGGGTCAGAACATGCTACAACGCCAGAGGCTTCCTCCCCAGTCCAGGCTGGGGCTGGTCAAGAATGATGAGGGGGTGTACGGACTGCCACACTGGACGAAGCTACGCCAAAGCAGGCCCACACCTTGCTATGAGCTGAAAGTATCGCAGTGCAAGAAGAGCTGTCTGAAACGTTGCAAGTGCGAAAAAGGCCGCACTTGAATGCACAGGCTTTTGTGTGTTGAGGAGAGAGTAGCTTCACAAATTGAGAGGGAATTATTAACTAGAAGCAGGGACTGTGTCACTAATTCAGAACATTTAAATTCATACATCCCTCGATAATTTCTTATGAGTGAGATGTCGATTCAGTATGAAATGAGACGAGCCGCATGATTCGTTTGCAACCATGCTCAAACAACCACTGACTTTTATCTATAAGCGATGTTTTGGTATTCATATCATCAGACGCAGCCCTTGTGTATTTCGTGTTGCCACCATGCTCAACAACACCAAATTTCTTAATGATGTGAGATTAGTCATCCTGGTTCAACAAATACATTAGAAAACAGCCATCTTGCAAAAATGGCGGCATCTTTAAACTTGAGGTGGCTACAGGTTATGTTTTCTTAATTCAGCTTTTAATAAATGTTTCAAACCAATTTGTTAGAGTGAAATTATAGTAACCGCTATGGCCATTTTGGAATGCGTGCCCAGCTCATCAGGCTGAATTTGAGATGGCCGCAATATCCAAATCTGTTTCATAATTATGTTGGCTATAGATGTGCCAAATTTGGAGTGCTTTCCTTCAAAAATGCACCAATTTTATGCTTAAGTTGCCCTCACTAACTACGTGGGTTGTTTTTAACATACAGAAAAAAAGTCTAAACAAAAATTGACCATCCGGAGTGGTTTAAAACTGGGGTCGGTTCGCAGTCGCGCCTCGCTGACCGAAAATCAGAAAGGTGGCTGTAACTTCCTTATTATTAGGTGTAGAAACAAAATTTTGTGTTTAACCTAGGATTTTAAGAGACAAGCAATTCATTGGTGCCAATGGATTTATGAGTCAGTCCATCGAATCCGGTAAATTCAAGATGGCGGCCACAATCATGAATGAAGTCACCTAGCAAATAACCCCATATATTTCACCTGTAATATCAGTTTTAGGGCCAAAGAATGCAAATATCCATTTGTTTAGAGGTAATTTATTGACCTGTTTCAGAAATAATATATTTCAGAGAGTACAACTGAAGAATTTCAAGTGAAAAATTTTATACATACTAAATGCAATCAGTAAATAAAAATAACTGTCAGTCTTTCACCGTCTCGGTTTAGTCTCAAAACTGTCCTCGAGTTCCTCTGAAAGTGTGTTGTGTGAATTGTCACAGGATGTAGTTGCACGATTCACATGCAGGAGTACATGGAAGACCATATTTTTGCAACTGCAATGGTGGGGGGGGGGGGGGGTATTGAAAGCAGTTGTGCATTGTAATATCCCATTTCAATAGAGTGTCAGGTGCAGCATTCATATATCAGACTTATGGTATAAGTTGATTGCCTTCAAGTCTCCAATCCCAGTTCGAGGATCAATTATCACTGTCCATCCCCATCCATGTCATGGTCTGAAAGTACACCTTGAGGCAATGGAATTTGGTGGAAGACTCAGTTGGGGGAAGAAGTTTGGCGTAACAAAGATTTTTGCAGAGACGACTTCTCAGAGATATCTAATGCAATGCTGCCAGAGACATGTACCTTTCCCACTACATAAAGGCACTGTCACACCTTGACGATTTAGCCAGCGTATGCAGACTTATGAAAAATTTGTCTAAACGCTGGCCACGTCGAATACGTTATGGGTAAGTTTTGTATACGTTAAGAGCACGCTGAGAAACACTGCCATACGTCGTTAGTACGCTGGCTTTCATCGTTGTACTTTGCGGTTGTCCTCAAATTTTGACATGCTTGAAATTTTAACGACGTATGCAGCGTATGACTCACATGTTCCGCTGCCCTGGCCATAAGTTGTAGGCATGTTATGCGATCGTTGACACACGTCGACACACAGTTACTTCTAAGTTACTCATGAGTCGAAACACGTCGAGGTAATGATTAGGGTACCCGAAACTTATTTATAACCATGAGCAACGTTGTTGTAGGCACGTTTGCGATCGTTGACACACGTCGACACACGTTACTTGTAAGTTACTCATAAGTCGAAACACGTCGAGGTAATGATTAGCGTACCCAAACTTATTTATAACCTATGAGTAACTATGTTTGTAGGCACGTACAACGATCGTTGACACACTCGAGGCACGTATGCGATCGTTGACACACGTCGAGGCACGCTACTTGAAAGTTACTCATAAGTCGAAACACGTCGAGGTAATGCTTAGCGTACCCAAAACTTATTTCTAACCTATGAGTAACGTGCTTTGAACTATTGTGTAACGTACTCCAACGCATATTGACGTATGTAGACGTATTTGATTGACGTCTTCCGGACGACCACAGAACTTACTGAACGTGTTTCTAATTTACAGCTACCGTATAATAGGCGTATTGCAGCGTAAAAAAAAACAAAAAAACCAACAATAACTTCGATATTTCGTCACGTGCCGTACGTCACGTCCGATTGCCTCTTCAGTTTGCTCGTCTATTCTTAGTTCCTCCTCTGTGAATATTTTCTGTTTGAGGATATTGTCACGTCGAGTCGAAATTAAAGCAAATGTCCGAAATATATTTTAAAATTCGTGATAGACTAAAAAAATATATTAATAATAAAAAAATCATCAACAACAACAACAACTTCAGATATTTCGTCACGTGCCTTCACGGAGCCAAGGAAAAAAAAGAAAATGTGCTTGACGGAGAAAATAAGTTTCGGGTATGCAACATTACCTCGACGTGTTTCGACTTATGAGTAACTTAGAAGTAACTGTTGTCGCCGTGTGTCAACGATCGCATATCGTGCCTACAACTTATTCCCAGCGTAGCGGAACGTGTGAGCCATACGCGAGTACGTCGTAAAATTTTCAGCATGCTTGAAATTTCACGACGTACTAGACGTACACGAAATATGACAGCGTACTTCATCGTTTTTTCAGCGTGCTCTTAACGTATACACAACTTACCCATAACGTATTCGACGTGTGCCAGCTTGGTTCGGCAAATTTTCATAGGTCGGCATACGCTGGCTAAATCGTCAAGTGTGACTGCGTGGTTGACACTTTCAATTTTCAGGCGGTTATGATTTAAATCGGCGTGTGGAAGGTTTTTAACAGTCTACGCCACGTGATCGTCGCGATACGTTTAGCGCGCTATCGCTAAGTTAAACTATCGTTGGCATAGGTTGTGAACGCCGACACAGGCTAAGCATTCGTTGGTATAAGTTATTTATAAGAACAACGAAACTTCTGTGCCCGTTACTAATATGTATACATACGACCAACACGTTATGAATACGACCAAAACTTTAAAAAAAAACATCAAAATTTCAGCTGACGCCAACGTTTTACATACATTTTTACGTTGCCATTGCTGGCTAAATCGTCAAGGTGTTGACAGCGCCTTAAGACATCGCTTGGTGCAGACTGGTTGGTTCCCTTCCCTGCTTCCCTTCAAATTTGCTTTCACTGGTGAAGTTCACAACCGGATAATTGATGTTTTTTTCCCCATCTCTGGTGTGCGTTATCCTTTATCGAGGGACCTGCCCCATACCCGTCAACCACAGCAGTTTCTGCCCCATACCCATCAACCACAGCAGTTGCTGCCCCATAGTGCTTACTTGTAAAGTCAGCATACGCCTTGACTATTTTACCATACGTATCTCCTCTCCTCCACTTCAGCTTGCATAGTAAGGAGCCTCCGTCAAGCACATATCTTTCAGTCTTCAGGATGGCATCTGATGTCGCTTCACTTGATGATATTGTGTTACAATGGTCATCGATGGCTTTTGTTCGTTGAGGCTTGTCGGCCTTTCTCAAGATTTTTTTTGTCCTCAAAAAGGGGTGATGGGTATAAACTCAGCTCCTAATCTCATCACCAAAACGTATTTGTTCGATGAATGACATGGAAGCCTTCTTGAAACATCCTGTAGATATCTGGGTGTTTGCTTTCCAGTTCACTCATTTCTTGGATGTAGAGATAGACAGACTTCAGGTAATTGTATTGTCCTGCTGCAGCAAATATCAACAAGGCATCAGAAACAGCACGCAAGTGATTCAGCCAAGACCCAGTGTGATCTGCTTTGATCAGCGCTCGTGCAGTACGAAGCATCCGCTGATATCCTAGCCACAAATGACTCGTTTTAGATTGAGCACTAAGTTCAGCTTTCTTCTTGTCAAGTTCCTCACTAATCCTAGTGACTGTAGTGGATGTTACAAGACTTTCAAGAGTGATGTCACCCTTCAACAAGGATGAATACATTTTCTTGGTCTCCTCTATTGGTGAAGTAAATTCAGGATTTTCATCTACCAAATAATTCACAATCATTTGGCGAAGACAATTGACCACCAGAAGATGGCCACAGAATGCCCTTTGAACTGATTTACCGGTCATTACAGGGTGAGTCAGAAGTAGTGCCCGATTTCTGTCAGTTGATTGTTTGTTTGCCATTTGTATAGAGTGTACAAGAAGGTAGAAATAAATGAATGACATGTT
>CM068957.1:102819747-102835244 GCA_035128595.1 Eptatretus atami | reverse complement strand
TTTATTCAAGAAAAAATTATTACGGAACTGCACCAAGCTGTCTTACTTGCAATTTTCAAAGTGCGCTCCCTCGTGATCGATGCACAATTGCAGCCGAGCAGGCACAGAGCGGCACACACGTCGAACAGAGTTTGATATCAATTTCCTCAAACTTTGCAGTGATTTGAGCCTTCCAATTCCTGAAATGGTACGAGGCTTTTCACGATAAACAAGGTCTTTCATGAGCCCCCAAAGAAAGAAATCTGGAGGTGTAAGGTCTGGGGAGCGTGCCGGCCACTCGATCGGACCGCGCGGCCGATCCACTTTCTGGGAAAGTTTTCATCAAGCCACTGACGAACATAACATCCATAATGAGGTTGGAGCTCCATCATGCTGGAAATAACAGTCCTGATCTTTGTACCCTGGGCCAAAAGAAGGTTTTCAGAATATCCAGGTAAATTTCTGCAAGACAGATCCTCTCAAGAAAAAGGGTCCAATTATCCCTAATGGGGATATGGCTGCCCAAACTGTCACACCAGGTAAATTTACCTCCTTCTCAACTGTCACTCTTGGGTTATTCGCAGCCCAGTAGACATAATTGTGCCTGTTAATTGTGCCATTAAGCTTAATACTGCCTCATCTGACCACCAGATGTTGTCGCGCATTGTGTCCTCTTCGTGAAGTTTAGCTAAGAAACTCTTCGCAAAATTGAAGAGGGCGGTCGTCATTCTCCATCATGAAGGCATGCATAAGCGTGGAATGTAAGGTTTCCATTTTTTCTGGTGAAGGATACGGATAACACTTGATTGGCTCACTTCCAACTCTGCAGATAAACGCGAGTTGACTTTTGCGGACTTTGTTCCAGTTCTTCTGATGGCTTCTTCACCTTAGCTACATTCGTTGCCGTTTTTCGGACGACCGGACTTCTTTGCAGTGGCTACCGACCTATTGCTTCAAATTTCTCGACAATCAATCGTATGTTTCTTACCTGAGGTGGTTAATATCGAATTCCTTTGCCAAACGGCGTGCCGCCATCGTTGGTTGTTTCATTACATTTTTAGTAATGTTCACGGCCCGCAATGCGTTTGATTCATTGAAAGGTAATTCATGGTTCAATTTAGTGCAAATTCAGTAAACTTTCCAAACTCGCAGCAATAACCTGCAAAATAAAATCAAAAAATAAATAATTACGAAAATTAATAATCTGCAAGACAATTATTAACAACATGACTTCCCAGAAAGAATCTGACAGCCGAAAAAAAAAAACAGAAATCGGGCGCTACTTTTGACTCACCCTTATATATGCACTACACATTTTCACCGTCAGGCCACTCAATAAAACGCTTTTAAGTCCTGTGCCCTCCATCACTGTACCTTTACTCCAAGCAGATTCATGAATGTGTGGAAACTACCAAGCATTAGAACTATCTCCTTCAAGTAATATTTAAAAAAGGAGACAATGAAGCAAAAACTACTGTCCTATTCACATTGTTGGGAGTGTTGGCCACCATCTTGGATTTTGGATTTGATGGACCAAGTCATAAATCCATTGGCACCAATGAATTGCTTGTCCCTTAAAACCAAGTTAGATACAAAAAAAAATTGTTTCTACACCGAATAATAAGGAAGTTACAGCCGCCTTCTTGATTTTCCTGGTCAGCGGGCGGCGATTCTGGAACTGACCCAGTTTTAACCTACTGATGGTCAGATTTTGTTAGACTTTTTTCTGTCATGTAAAACACCCAGTAGGTAAGAAAAACACTGAAAAACTTTTTGCTAGAGTTTGTTGAGGGTTAGTTTTATTTATTTTATAATTCACCCATTTATTTATAAACACCCTGATATTTTTGAAAAGGAAGTAGGGGAAGGGCGGAAGGGGTCAGGGATTCCAGGCCCCAAGAATGTTCTCCTCTCATTTCTTTCCCTGTATCGCACCTGTGCTATTTAGCTTAAATAAAATAAGAACTTGTTTCAGTTCAACATCACTTTATCTAAATCTTGTGTGTATTCGTTCTGTGTCAGGCTTGAAGAAGGCTTGTGTCGATCTGGTTCGGCAGACAGTTTAAACGTAGGTTTAAGCAATTGAAGGTAACAAAGGAAACTTAGCCACCTTTGGAAGCAAAGTGAAGCTGACGTTTCAAGATTTAGCCCATCATTGGTCAAGATCATGAATGGCTCGAGCCCTCTGCTCATCAGGCTTGCAGCAGTTCGTGTGTTTAGACAAGATAATCTTTAATGTGTGTCTTGTTAGGGCCTCCATACGGGATTTGAGCCATGATTTGTGCCACCCGTGTTGGGCAGAACCCCTGCGCCAAGTGCTGGTGTGGCACAGGATTCATGTCACCGCCTGTTCGGAAGTGACAGAGGCCGAGGTACAGGCTCTTTAACTTTGTTTCTATGTTTTAATGCCTCTGGTGACGAAGTCGTCAGAGGCATTTATGTTTTCGGGTTGTCCGTCCATCCGTACGTACATATGTATGTGCAGTACATCCATCGTCCATGATAATTTTCTCTGTTTTCTCTGCAAACCCGCTTATCTGATTGCACAAAATTTTCACCATCGGTGTGACGACTCATGTTAGAATGTTTTAATGATAATATTGAGGTCATAGGTCACAAATTGTGTTCAGACATGTTGTAAAAAGGAAAAACTTTTGGACCTCTGTATGGATAAAATTGAAACTTGGCACATGGCAAGTACTCTCCACGTGAAATGTGTTTTTTTTGAAGATGTCATTTAGTGGCTTTATTATGACGTCATAATTACATACGGTGAACGCTTTATCCGATCAGTATTGAAAATGTTTTGGAGGGTTATCTATGGCTAAATTGTATTGGGGAAAAATTGATGATGTCATCGGTTGTGGTTCGGCAGCCATATTTTTTTTAACATAAAAACCTTCAAAAATGGTTGAAATCTCCTTCTCCTAAATGGTTGAACAGATTGAGGGAAACTTTACAGGTATGATGCGCTTATTCATGAGGAACAAAAAGTTCTCCACCTGTGATATCATAGGTCAACATCGGTTTGGCAGCCATATTGATTTTAACCCTAAAACCTTTAAAAACCATTTTCTCCAGAACGACTGGACAGATCGAGGGGAAATTTCACCCACATGTTCCCTAAGCCTTTACGATACCAGGGTTGTTCACAAATAATTAATAGGTCTCATTGCTCTGGCAGCCATATTGGGTTGAGCAAAAATCTTTTTAAAATTCTCTCTTGAACCGCTTCATCAATCGACATGAAACGGCAAAATTATGATCTAGTTAGTCATGGGGAATATAATGTTTTAAATTTCAACCTGATCGGACGCAAGTTCTGACAACCAAAATTATTTAATATTTTGAATCTGGGTTCAGGGATTTTAAATCAAGCTTGATACAGTATGGAAAATGATGTAATAATGTGCGGAGGGGCAATCTGTCGATTTGTCACGACGTTAAAGAGTTGCCAATTCCAGTTTATTATAAAATATAATAAAGGCCGTCTCACAAGGCCTTATGGGCTAGAATGTATGTGTTTGACTATGACGATGTACTTTGGCCTTCGGGCCAAATTGCATAGGTAAACTAGAAAGAACACTCGGCTACAGTGACAATGTCCACCAGGCTGAACAGTTTACATTTGAATCCCACTGATGGGCCGGATCTGCATCCGGACCTGAACCAACCTAAACGGCTTATTCTTGTCATCTAACCAACTTATCCATCATGTCTGTCATAACTCGTCCACAACGTTTTGAATATCGTGCTATATATTGTTTTTGGCCCATCTCACAGTGGTGAAAATCACTTAAAAATTTAGAAAATGCTCGTATCCAGATCCAATTTCGGATCTCACCAAAATGGAATCAATTCTCCGTTCACACACCCAGCCTGTCCACCAAGTTTCTCCGATCCGTCCACAACCTTTTTTAGATATCATGTACATATAGTTATTGGCCCCTATCTCTCAATGGTGAAGAATCACTTAAAAATTATAATAATATCCAAAATCCGGATCTTCACAAAATCTAAGCAATTCTTCCTTGTCACACACCCATGTCCACCAAATTTCATCGGAATCTGTTCATAACTTTTTGAAATATCCTGCCTCAAAACGCAGAGAGAAAAACAGACATACCACAGGTGTTAAAAACATAACCTCCACCCATCTGCGGTGTGGTGCGGTAATTGGGTTGACAAGTTTTGTTGGATTGTATACTTTGGCATTACGGTTGGAGTACACGTCCTTAGCTTTGTTCAATATTAGATTTTTTTACCTTTTTATATAAAGCATCTCTCTAAGAGGAGAGAAGGCCAGTGGTCTACAACGTTTAAGGTCTGACCACACTTTTTGGCCCAGTGGGCTCGGATGTGTTTTTGCATGACCATGAGCCTTGGCCTTAGATCCTTAGATGTATTAGTTGACAAACTTTGCTTGACTGTTGTACTTTTGTCTTGGGCCAAAAGTACACATCCATAGCTGTTAGGGTGGGATCTCTCACGTCCACCAACTAATGCCAACAGATGGGACCCCCCAGTTTAATGTCCATCCGAGGGACAGACTGTAGACATGACAATTGATAAATCACTTGCCTGTGAAACATGATGTGAGGTGCTCCATTTGAACTGTTGTTTGATACATGTAGCTTTTTGATGCCGAGGGTCCATAATAAAATTTGGATTGGTGTCGAAGGCAGTGACCAATTGCAAAATTAATATTAGGATTATTCTTGACTGCAAACCACCAAAACTAGATCAGCATTGCAGAGACAATGTGTTTGTGTGGCAGTCGACACCTGTTGCTTACGGGTCATGCAGCAAGGGCCGTGATGACACTCAATCTGTGCCCTTCTGCCTCGTCAAGTTAGGGGTTCGATTTGTATTTATTAGCCAACTTAGTATGGTCATGGGTAAACGATGTGTAGTACAATAAACCTTAAATATCATGGGGGTTTACATCCCTGGAAAAATGTCATGATATTCAAAACCGGAGAGTTAAAACCAATTTTATGGGAATAAGGGGGTTAGGTTCCTGGTGTTCGAGAAATAGAGAGTAAGGTCAGCGGCAGCCAAAAATAAACACATTCCAATTGAAATAAACAATTAAAATAAATATAAATCAGCTTTTATGATGAAGTCTCCTGTTGTGTTGAAGCAGATTGAACATTCAGAAGCAATTGAACTGCCCCCTCACTCCCACCATTCCTCCCCTTTTAAACTCTTCAATCGTTTTCCTTTGTAATCCTGTCGATGTGTTTAGTTTTTCCAATGCTTCTGCAGCCTCTGTAAACCAGTGAATAAATAAATAAAAATTTAAATAATCACCTTTTGCTGTGGTTTTTCACTTCGGTGCCATTCTATTATCAACGGTGGATGAGAAAACAACAGAAAGCTCGTGGTGCTAGAAAACCATCACAACTCAGCTCAGTAACCGCGAGTGGTCAAAATTAAACCGCAATAACTAAATCGGGACATAAAAAGGTTGCCTGTGATTTTTCAAAACCGTGATAATCAATCCCTCAGTATTTAATGGTTTACTGTATGTCGTCCTGATGATATGAGCTCATAATGAGGGTGAAATCTTGATCGACAGCTCTAGTTTCATTCATTCATGACCATAAGGTATAAATCTCAGTCCGCAAAGACCTTAGGTGCCTCACGGCTGCCATCCCAGCTTGGATTTGATGTGTCGAGATAATTTATGTGCATGACATCAGTGTCATGTCACATCTTGGGTTTAGCGTACTCCTTTCATTAATATATTTGTGTATTTATATCGATTCTTTAACTCTGTCAAAAATCAGTGAAAAATGCAAAACAGTGAGCAGAGATGGAAATTAATTAAGATATTTGTTTTACCTTGAACACAGGTGTTTTACCATATGCCTGGTGTTGGCTTAATGGTTAGGTGGTGGGCTTTGGATCCTAGGGTCCTGAGTTCAAATCCTGCTTAGCTGTTGAATTAATACCAGGTGGGGTTAACTGTGCCTGTCATCCTTCGCGAAGGTCGGCAAAAGAGTGCCAGGAGCATGCTGGAATACTGTGTACGGAAGTGGCGACCCGTTCCAGGATTGTGCCCAACAGCCAAGGAGACTGCTTCAGCAGCACCAAATGCTCTGCATAGAGTAAATGGTCCCAATCTCCTCCTCCTCCTTGAACACATACTCCTTCAGGAGCATTGGGAAGTGGTCTCCCCCCCCACCCCCTCCTCCCTCGAGGGGGTGGTTTGTGCTTATGACCTCACCGTGGGTACTCCCAACACATTTGCAAAATTTGGGGAGATAGGTTAGCCCTATTTTTTTCTATGATTTTCAGACATACATACATATATACAAACACACACACACACACACACACACCACACACACACACACACACACACAACACACACACACACACACACACCACCACACACACACACACCACTTTTTCTCCATTTAATAGAGTAGGATTTGGCCTTATCTGCATAACTTTCACATCTGCCTCCTCTGAACCTTTGCTTAAATTCTCTTGCTTTTCCATCAAACTTCTCTCATGGTTTTTCCTATCACATTGCACAAGGTTGGCCATTGTTGCATTTGGTGCTACAATGTTCCACTTCAGGAAAATTGTGTTTAAACGCCCTCTCCTTTACCTTTACCTTATGTGCCACAGGTATCAAGCCAAGCTCTGGCTATAATGGCGAAGAATTTTTTGAACCTGCTCAAACGATCCCATGGTGGCGAACAGAAAGGGAGGCGAGAGATAAATTGCTATCGAGGTCGGCTTTCACCGAGACGACGTGCCACTGCTCGGAGCTGCAGAACTCGGCAGATACATTTGAGCCAAATGAGGGGGGTAGATGGAATGGACCAGTTGGACAAGTGGACACGCCTATTTAAACATCAACAAGTTCCCTTTTGGCAAAGTCATGGCAATGCCTTTTAAACTTCACTTGTGGATTCATTTCATCTATATTCTTCATTTCATAACGAGGACAGCCCCAACAAGCAATCTTGATAACATAGGAAAGGTTCAGATCAATAATCGGCGGACAAACAACCCATCAGATCAAAAGGACAACATCACATGTTAATGCATCATTCTGAAAAACTGTTAGTGTAGTTATGACTGGGATATCTTTTTGGTTTAATCATCACACACTTGACTATACAATAAAAAACCTCATCTGTTTCCCAACTTCTTCTACCATCCCCAGCTGCCCCCTGGGTGCTGTGCCCTCCTCACAGATGAACGACTTGATTGGAGTTAATAGCTCGCTCACAGGGAGTGCAGAATGAATGATCAGAGAGTCTCTGCCCAGCTCTTCTGGGGATGCAGTCCACACAAGCAGATGGAACACCTGCACACCGTTCCGAAAGTATGGGCCTGTTGGTTAATCTCGCTGACTCAAAACAACCATGCTCCTCCCAGGCCACCGATGAAGCATTCTTGACAATGGTGATGCGATGTCAGGTGAGGTGTTTGGTCTGTAATGTCAAGCAACATCCTTTGCAGGTTTTTGTGAGGATGGAGGTGATGGCTGCTCTTTTGTAAGCTCTTCGATTAGCTTTACAGAATAATATTCCATATCTTTGTTGCATAGAATAATGTTGCTGGGATGGCTTGGTGTATTAAAAATAAAAGTCATGTGTATCAGGCCTATCGATTTGTACACTACTGAAATGAAGAGCATGATCCTGACTTTAGAACAAAGTCACAACCACCAAATAACTTTACTTTAGGGTAGCAGGATGTTTCCGCACGGTATTACACCCACTTCTGATTTGTGTGTGTTGAGAAGCAGTGTGCTGTATCGCCGAGCATGTTCACAGAAGAGGAGGATAAAGTTTGCTTGGCCATTCTACAAGCATATGGACATATAAAATCCAATTGGTACCTTCCTCATGGTAACTGTCGATCAGATCATGAAGCATGCTCTATTCAGAACATCAGTGCTCTCCGAAACACTTTTATGGCTGGGGTTTAAAATCAATGATGGGTCGCCATTCCGACCACAGGATTCGTACTGTAGCAAAAATAATTAATAAATATAACCACCACAACCCTGCCAGTGAATCCATCGATCTATATATTACTAAAACTCTCATCTTGTGTGTGTGTATATATATATAATATATATATATATTATATATATATATATATATATATATATTATTGTATGTATGTATGTATGTATGTATATATATGTATGTATGAGATGAATATGTATATATATGTATGTATGTATGATAATATATAATATATGCTATGTATGTATGTATGTATTGTAGTAATATGTATGTATGTATGTATGTATGTTCCGAAATACAGCCAAAACGGTACAGGATTGCACAAAAAAATTATGCCACCTTACTCACCATTCTCCTGCGGTGTGCAGTATCAAGTTTCGTTCAAATCGGCAACGGATAAATTATTAAAAAATCAATTTCCGATTCAGTCAAGTACTCTTCGGGAGAATATTTTGATCACATACAAAACAACCTCAGCCGGTATAGTTTGCTGGACTATCTTTTTTTTTCTTGGAAATGATTTTTTTCATTCAACGCTGTCACAAACGGGAACCAATGGTGTTCACGGGTCGTCTGTTCTATGTTAAATGCTCGTTATTGGTGAATGCAGGTATGTTACGTGCATAAGTGAACAAATGGCTTTTTCCATGGGAGTTTGAGTTGCATTGTCCACCGCTTAAAGGTCTCTTAGGTAAACTGAATAAAGTAATAATAAGTGTAGAAAAAATTAGCAATTAATCTTGGGTTAATGAGGTAGGTAATAATTTTACAGAAGAGAATAACCTTCGATCCATTATAGACACTTGTCCTTTATATCGGATGATGATTTCTCCTCGAACCTGAAAACAATACAAAGTTATGGAACTCATGTTCGAACACAACATTACAGCAATAATTGTTATTTACTCGGTTTTTTTTTGATTAATCATACATTAAAGTTCTTCGCTAAATAATACGTGTTGTTATTACAAGTCTATAGCAAAAACAAAAACATGCCAGGCCCAAAAAGTATCCAAGAGATGGACATTGTATGGTTAAGGCAAGACGGGTACTTATTCCACCAGCATTACGAGCGGGACTTAATTTGTCTCACAAAATTACCGAACCGATGTGAAAATGACACTATTAAAAATTGACGTAATGAATGTCTAACGAGTGCCTTTCACGCAATGAGTGCAAGGTGTTGTGTGTTTTTTCCAGCGTACTCACTTTTGCAGCTGGGCACTCACCTTTTCACCTCTGCCTCACAATAGGGAGCAAAGTTGTTGTGACTTGCCAAATCGTCGTTTTGACAAACACAATTTTCAGCATTTCGACGAAAAGAGATCCAGGACAATTATTTGTTTCGTGCAAATCGAACCACGGATAATTTCGGCGAATAGATCGTGAATTGGAGGCAATGTCGTAGATTGTCTACGAGTAGATCCTTGGGTGTATCAACTTTACATCAATTCCTGTACCACTCCGAAAGATGACGAACACACAACACTTTAACATAAAACACACACACACACACACTAACACACACCCACACTTCGTTTTTTTTGACAATAGATGCAAAAATCTAGTATAATTTCAAAAATGAAAATAAAGTTTTAAAATGCTGCAGAAAAAAGGCATTTTTGCTGAGTTTATCGCTGTTAATGCAGCGTCTTTTACTCCATCTTTATTTAACTGTTAAATTAGTTATCGTGCCCTTGATGCTTGTGTATAGTAAGTTCCTTGTTTAGAATTGATTTTCAATTTCGTTCACTTCCAGGCAGGTAGCCAGACTAAAATGACGTTCTCATTCTTCTGCGCGCGTGGCGCGCTTAGGACGAGATTCCGGACTCATTTGCCAAATTCAGAGGCCAAAGTAGTGCTAAGCTGCAGCTTCTTGTTTGATAATGTTCCGATTCATGTTCTTGCAGTGTTCAAAAATATATAATTCAATCAAAATTCAAGAAGCTCCTCAATTCATTCACTGTACATTCTGTCGATAGACATGGTGAAACCATTGCTTAACCCCACTTTGCGTACAACAACACAGGGTTACAATTCTCAAAACTAATGATACAAAATTGGCTTTGAAGATGTTTTTTCAAATTTTTAATTAATTCATTGGTGAGAGATCTTTACGCAGGGCTCTTAGGTTGGATGACCAGCGCTGTGCGCCACCACCTTTGCCACGCCGAAGCACCAACCGCACAAACGATGAAGAATTCCTGCGGCTCATCAGAGGGTTCAGACAAGGACGGAAGCAACGGGTGTCATTCTGGGCCGGCCCGCGATTCGGAGTGATTATGGCCATGAATACAACCGTCTTCCGCGTTGTCTACAGAGGCACTGCGTCGGCAGGCATAGTCGCACACCAAGGAATTATGTACAACGCAGCACTCTGATGCTGGAACTGCCTGATGCCATGCCTGGACTTTCTTACTTTAATACTCATAACAAACAGTTTCACTGCCAAGAACCTTGCTGAATGAGATGTATTTCTTTTCGACCCCTGCCTTTCTTTTGTAGTTTGAAGGCATGCTGCATGATCGTGAGGGATATAAATATAAACAGGACCCATAAAGAAGCAGCAAATCGCGAGTTGTATTGTGGGAAAGAAGTGAAACTGACAATTTAAATATTTAAGGCAACCTGGACTGAAATCTACAAGCTGGGTCCATATGTCCTGCTTCCATGGCTGGTACAAAACTGGAAGCAGGATGTTATTTGCTTGGGAGGAGGAGAGGGGGATGGGTACCGCGACATGTGGCCATTCTGGAGTTGACAGACCAAGGCAGAAAGGTAGGTTCTGTGGTTCATTTTGACAGACGGCCAAAACAAGGTTGCTGTGCTGCCGGTTTCTGTGTGGTCTGATCAAGGTCAACAGGACAAAAAAAAAAAATTGACGTTTTCTTGTAACTCTGTAATTTGGTACTTTATATGATCAGTTTGTTGAGAATTTTCTTTTTTAATTATCGCTGTCTTATTGCCTTTAAATCTGTAGACATCGTGCTTTGTGATCTTGAAAAGAGCAAATGATGTGCCATTGTCGCATGCTGTGCGAGTAAAATAAATAACACACCTCTGTGGTTGATGTTTTGCATGAAAAGGAAAATAAATATCTTGCAAAAAGTCTTTTTTGATTTACCTTTGGGCCTTACAGGTTTATACTTACCTGGTATTCTTTGGTAAAGATTGACAATGCTTGTGCTGCAGAGTAAAGCTACCAAAACATGATAGCTTTACCTTTACTTTAATTTCACCTGAATTAAACAGGGGTTATAAGTATTGTAATAGTATTAATCAGTCGTGAGTTTGAATTATACTAGATCTCCTCGTAATCCAATCAGATCCCCTACGTAAATCACCTCTTTCTATTGTATTAAATTCCTGTCTCCATCAGCGCCCCTCTCACTCTCGCTATCCAGCTCACCCCAAGATTTGTGTCACCTGCACGCTAGAAAGCCGACCTCTTCACCCCAACTATCCCAGAACGTTGATGTAAATTATGGATAATATTGCTCCCAGGACTGACCCCTGAGTATCTCATTGACTAACAATCTTCCCATCCCAAATTTCTCTATTACAGCCACTCTTTTGCTTTCCTATCATGAACCAGTTTTCCAATCCAGTTAGCTACCTAGCCAGCCACTCCACAAAGCCCTCACCTTAACAACAACCTCCTTTGTGTGGTACCTCATCAATACCTTCTTGAACCCTCTGGATATTACTACATCCACTACATTCTCTTATGCCACCCAATCAAGAAATCTGTTTTCAGAGAATTTTCCAAAAACATATGAATAACAACATGATCTCCCTTTTGGTAAATATGTTCTGACTACCTTTAATTAGTTTTTAGTTTATTCAATGTTGTATCCTTTTTGTGATCCTAAATAATGTCTCCAACACCCTTCCAGGAAATGTCAACATTCTCGCCTTACCTACTCTTTCCAGCTCCTCAAACGCTTTGGTGCAAAATCATTCTGGCCCTGGGAACTTTATCGACTCTTTGATTGTCGACGATTTAAAACTTAACTTGAGTACATTTGGCCCCAGTGGGAGATCTTGTCCAAATCGAATTTTAAAGAGGTCGCTGTGATGAAAGAGATTGTAGATCGAAGTGAGGGAAGACGGGGCATAGGGAAAGGACATAAGGATGTAATAATTGAATCATCAGCGTATGAGTGCAATTTGTTATTTGTGGAGAGAGAAAGGTAATTGATAAAAAGAAGGAAGAGTCCTTGAACAGAACAGAAACCCTGAGGGACCAACCGCTGTTGGATAGGGAAGGGAGGGGGGGGAAAAGGAATTTTTTTTTTGTTAGGAAACCATTTCCACACCAATTATTGGAAATAGAGCAGCTGGTCGGATGAGAAAGTTCGATATGAGGAGAGCAGAGTGAAGGAGGAAGCGAAAGAGGAAGCTCTTTGAGATCCAGACCCCGATGCCAAAACTCTGGACAAGGCTTTTGAGATATCAAGGCCTACAACAAAGGATTCCCTAAAGTCCTCCTCAAAGAAAGAGGGCCCTAAGACATTCGTAAATGTAAGAAAGGATATCACCTGTAGATCTTGCACTTGCCGCAAGCCATATTGGTGGTCAGAATAGAAAACTGGTGAGATTCAAGATGCTTGAGGAAAATGGAGAATGGAAGACCAATTTCAAATAACTTTGGGAACAGTAGAAGTCAGAGTAATTAGGACGTGTAGTTAAGAAGGGTTTGAAGGTACACCCTTCTTTAAAATAGGTTGTACTAAGGCAGTTTCCAGATAAGAGGAAAAGTTTGTGGTTTTTAAGCAAAACAAAACAAACAAGTAAGCACGGGTGCAATGTTCTTGAAGCACATTCCTTCAAGACATGGGAGGAATGCCATCTTACCCGTCGGCCTGCTTATTTCCAGAGAGAGGAGTAATTTTTGACCTGCCAATGAAAGGAGATTATAAGGGATGGACATAGAAATTGCTGAGGGGAGCATCAGAATGGAAGATGGAATCTTAGAGGTCACCCCAGTTGTGAAGTTAGAGGAGAAAAGAGACGCCAAAATAGAGTGCTTTTAAATCGTCAGAGGACAGCGATAGTATATGTTGGGCGGGCGGGACGGTAGCGAGAGGCGACCGCTAGGTGGGGGAAGTTAGTCGGTCTCCCACCAGACTCCCGAATTGTAGGCCGTCACTCACAGAATAATTCCGTGCGCAGCGGGTTCGTTAACCGGACCGTGGACGCCAATACCTCCACACGCGTAGCGTAGGGCTTTTTTTGCTCTAGAAACCAATTTACCTAATATACCACGCGGTGTCGTTTCTAACCGGCGAACCACGCTCTCGTAACGCCTTGCCCAAAACCGGATCACCCTACCAACTACGGTAGAGTACCAACTAACCAACTCCGGATCAGATGCAAGCCGAGCGGAAACTTACCAAGGACGTACCGGCTTTGAATGAACAGATAATGGGATAGGACGCCGGCTAAAAACTCAGATCCGAACCATGCTGGACCAATGAAGGAAAAGACGAAAAACGAACTTGGGAACATTTCTGCAATATTTATTTACACGAAGCGAGGAAATTTATGTGGCCACAGGAACAGGTTTATTGGGGTGTTTTGCAGGGAAAGCATTAGAGAAAGATGTAGTGCTGACAATCTTTTACAGGCAACTTAACAAAGGAGACACAGAAGGCAGGACTTAACGCGGGAATAAAAACAGGGCAAGATTTACAATTGATCAAATAAAACACATGCAATTCTACTTAAAGGACGGCGCAATACACTCAGACGCACGCTTCAGACGAAAATTAAACCCAGATGTATGCAAGGAAACCTTTTTTAGCCAGAGACGGAGGTGAGCTGAGATCGGCAGTTCTTTCGGCTTACTGAACGTTGGAGGCCAAGGGATCGCTCCTTGGTGCGGCACCTGTCAATTGGTTCGTGCGGCTCGGTCCACGGTGTCGCCCGCGTGTGAGACCGTGTCTGCGAAGGAAGCCCGGGTCGAGTAAGAGCGGAGTCCGGAGTGGGGATCAGGGCTTAGACAGGACCCTACGAGAGACACGGTCAAGTCGAGTCGAGGTCTTCCAGCCTCTCTCACACTTTGAAAAACGAAACGACCCCCAAAGAGCGGCAACCTACTCCACGACCTTCCTCCTTCTTTCGCTATCAGCTGACGAAACTGTCTCACTCCAGGCTCCGCTCAAAGATGACCTCCACTTTTCCAGCTCACCCTCAGAGAGACTCACTTTCCAGGCTCAACCCCTCAAGACGACTCACTTTTCCAGCGCACCCTCAAGACGACTCACTTTCCAGCTCACCCTCAGATGACTCACTTTCCAGCTCACCCTCAAGACGACTTCACTTTCCAGCGCCACCCTCAAAGACGACTCACTTTTCCAGCTCGCTCTCAAGATGACTCACTTTCCAGCTCACTCTCAGACGATCACTTTTCCAGCTCACCAGACCACTCTGAACGAATGGTGTCATAAATTTATAGATCTTCCTCAGGCGGGGAGGGCCTTGGTGAAGCCGACATCACTGTTCGCCCTGACTTGAACGGGGCTTTCCATGGGGCCGCCCCTTTCTGGGGGGGGGGGGGGGGTCGGCCATACCGGGAAGCCCGCCTACTCCACACGTGTTCGGACTTCGCCAAAAGGTACTACACAAAGATTCTGCGCTCAATAGCGAGTCGCCGGTTAGGCGAGTAGGCGAACACGCGCTTGTTCAGCCATGGCAGAGAGTAGCAAGTCGGATGAAAGATGCGAGCAGGCAGAGGGTACGTGGGTCGTCGGTGGAGAGATATAATGATTTATTAATCTAACTAAAAAAAACATTCGCAACGCACACAAGTGTACATCCCCACCTACACACAAGGATGGGGTTCTATCTACAACATATACTTAACGGAATAACTGACTTCGGGACAACTGTTATGTTTGTATGCATACGGTTTCCTAGAACCGTTAAGAGATATCATCAGAACGGAAAAGCGAAGGAAAGGTTAAGATGGCTAGAGTTTGTTGGAGATTCTTTTAGCTAAGGCTAGAAAGATCTATTAGTGAAGAAAGAAGAGAAGTTGGCAAGCATTTTCTTTCGAAAATAAAGGATGCTTCACTTCAGAATAACATGTTTGGCAATGATTCTGAGCAGAATATGAAAGCTGAATGCAAGTCAGAGGGAAGAGATACAAGTGCAGATTCCAGTCCCTTTATTTTTGTATCTCATATAAAATACCTTCTCCTTCCATCAATAGCATTCCCTTACCTCCAAGCTCAACCACCCAGTTTTTCCTTCTTTCTCGTGGGTTTTACACCTTCCACTGAATATACTTTTAAACTTTTTTGGCACACTGGCACATTTTCTCATTTCAGGCCGCCTCATTTCTTTACTTTCATGTGATATGAAATCGATGGCCCGACCAGCGCCGGATTTCTGGCAGGGGCAGACTGGGCAGTTGCCCAGGGGGCCTACACATCATGGGGGCCTGCCACCAAAAAAAAAATTCTGGAATCTGCAGGCATATATTCTAAAATACTCAGAAAACGTTATATGATA
>CM068957.1:102789992-102819501 GCA_035128595.1 Eptatretus atami | reverse complement strand
ATGTTGTTAATAATTGTCTTGCAGATTATTAATTTCGTATTTATTTATTTTTGATTTTTATTTGCAGGTTATTGCTGCGAGTTTGGAAAGTTACTGAATTTGCACTAAATTGAACCATGAATTACCTTTCAATGAATCAACGCATTGCGGCCGTGAAACATTACTACAATGTAATGAACAACCAACGATGGGGGCACGCCGTTGGGCACAGGAATTCGATATTAACCCACCTCAGGAAGAAAAATACGATTGATTGTCGAGAATTTGAAGCAATAGGGTCGGTAGCCACTGCAAAGAAGTCCGGTCGTCCGAAAACGGCAACGAATGTAGCTAAGGCTGAAGAAGCCATCAGAAGACTGGAACAAAGTCCGCAAAAGTCAACTCGCCGTTTATCTGCAGAGTTGGAAGTGAGCCAATCAAGTGTTATCCGTATCCTTCACCAGAAAAAAATGGAAACCTTACATTCCACGCTTACTGCAGCCCTCATGATGGAGATATGACGACCGCCCTCTTCAATTTTGCGAAGAGTTCTTAGCTAAACTTCACGAAGAGGACACAATGCGCGACAACATCTGGTGGTCAGATGAGGCATGTATTAAGCTTAATGGCACAATTAACAGACACAATTATGTCTACTGGGCTGCGAATAACCCAAGAGTGACAGTTGAGAAGGAGGTAAATTTACCTGGTGTGACAGTTTGGGCAGCCATATCTCCATTAGGGATAATTGGACCCTTTTTCTTTGAGGGATCTGTCATTGCAGAAATTTACCTGGATATGCTGAAAACCTTCTTTTGGCCCAGGGTACAAGATCAGGACTGTTATTTCCAGCATGATGGAGCTCCACCTCATTATGGATGTTATGTTCGTCAGTGGCTTGATGAAAACTTTCCCAGAAGTGGATCGGCCGCCGCGGTCCGATCGAGTGGCCGGCACGCTCCCCAGACCTTACACCTCCAGATTTCTTTCTTTGGGGGCTCATGAAAGACCTTGTTTATCGTGAAAAGCCTCGTACCATTCAGGAATTGAAGGCTCAAATCACTGCAAAGTTTGAGGAAATTGATATCAAACTCTGTCGACGTGTGTGCCGCTCTGTGCCTGCTCGCTGCAATTGTGCATCGATCACGAGGGAGCGCACTTTGAAAATTGCAAGTAAGACAGCTTGGTGCAGTTCCGTAATAATTTTTTCTTGAATAAATGGTTAGATAAACATGTCATTCATTTATTTCTACCTTCTTGTACACTCTATACAAATGGCAAACAAACAATCAACTGACAGAAATCGGCACTACTTCTGACTCACCCTGTAATGACCGGTAAATCAGTTCAAAGGGCATTCTGTGGCCATCTTCTGGTGGTCATTGTCTTCGCCAAATGATTGTGAATTATTTGGTAGATGAAAATCCTGAATTTACTTCACCAATAGAGGAGACCAAGAAAATGTATTCATCCTTGTTGAAGGGTGACATCACTCTTGAAAGTCTTGTAACATCCACTACAGTCACTAGGATTAGTGAGGAACTTGACAAGAAGAAAGCTGAACTTAGTGCTCATCTAAAACGAGTCATTTGTGGCTAGGATATCGCGATGCTTCGTACTGCACGAGCGCTGATCAAAGCAGATCACACTGGGTCTTGGCTGAATCACTTGCGTGCTGTTCTGATGCCTTGTTGATATTTGCTGCAGCAGGACAATACAATTACCTGAAGTCTGTCTATCTCTACATCCAAGAAATGAGTGAACTGGAAAGCAAACACCCCAGATATCTACAGGAGTTTCAAGAAGGCTTCCATGTCATTCATCGAACAAATACGTTTTGGTGATGAGATTAGGAGCTGAGTTTATACCCATCACCCCTTTTTGAGGACAAAAAAAATCTTGAGAAAGGCCGACAAGCCTCAACGAACAAAAGCATCGATGACCATTGTAACACAATATCATCAAGTGAAGCGACATCAGATGCCATCCTGAAGACTGAAAGATATGTGCTTGACGGAGGCTCCTTACTATGCAAGCTGAAGTGGAGGAGAGGAGATACGTATGGTAAAATAGTCAAGGCGTATGCTGACTTTACAAGTAAGCACATGGGGCAGCAACTGCTGTGGTTGATGGGTATGGGGCAGAAACTGCTGTGGTTGACGGGTATGGGCAGGTCCTCGATAAGGAAACGCACACCAGAGATGGGGAAAAAAACATCAATTATCCGGTTGTGAACTTCACCAGTGAAAGCAAATTTGAAGGGAAGCAGGGAAGGAACCAAAACCTCTGCAGCCAAGCGATGTCTTAAGGCGCTGTCACACCTTGACGATTTAGCCAGCAATGGCAACGTATAAAAATGTATGTAAAACGTTGGCGTACGCTGAATTTTGATGTTGTTTTTTAAAGTTTTGGTCGTATTCATAACGTGTTGGTCGTATGTATAACATATTAGTAACGGGCACAGAACGTTTCGTTGTCTTATAAATAACTTATACCAACGAATGCTTAGCCTGTTGTCGGCGTTCACAACCTATGCCCAACGATAGTTTAACTTAGGCATAGCGCGCTAACGTATCGCCGACGATCACGTGGCGTAGACTGTAAAAACCTTCCACACGCCGATTTAATATAAACCGCCTGAAAATTGAAAGTGTCAACCACGCAGTCACACCTTGACGATTTAGCCAGCGTATGCCGACCTATGAAAAATTTGCCGAACCAAGCTGGCACACGTCGAATACGTTATGGGTAAGTTGTGTATACACGTTAAGAGCACGCTGAAAAACGATGAAGTCCGCTGTCATATTTCGTGGTACGTCTAGTACGTCGTGAAATTTCAAGCATGCTGAAAATTTACGACGTACTCGCCGTATGGCTCACACGTTCCGCTACGCTGGGTAAGTTGTAGGCACGATATGCGATCGTTGACACACGGCGACACAAGTTACTTCTAAGTTACTCATAAGTCGAAACACGTCGAGGTAATGTTTAGCAAACCGAAACTTATTTCTCCGTCAAGGCACATTTCTTTTTTTCTCCTTGGCTCCGTGAAGGCACTGACGAAATATCTGAAGTTGTTGTTGTGTTGATGATTTTTTTTATTATTAATATATTTTTTTAGTCTATCACGAATTTTAAAATATATTCGGACATTTGCTTTTAAGTTTCGACGTCGTGACGTGACAATTCCTCAAACAGAAAATATTCACAGAGGAGAACTAAGAATAAGACAGAGCAATGAAGAGGCAATCGGACGTGACGTAACGGCACGTGACGAAATATCGGAAGTTATTGTGTTTTTTTGTTTTTTTTACGCTGCCAATACGCCATTATACGGTAGCTGTAAATTAGAAACACGTTCAGTAAGTTCTGTGGTCGTCCGGAAGACGTCAATCAATAACGTCTACATACGTCAATATGCGTTGGAGTACGTTACACATGGTTCAAAGCACGTTACTCATAGGTTAGAAATAAGTTTTGGGTACGCTAAGCATTACCTCGACGTGTTTCGACTTATGAGTAACTTTCAAGTAGCGTGTCGACGTGTGTCACGATCGCATAACGTGCCTCGACGTGTGTCAACGATCGCATAACGTGCCTCGACGTGTGTCAACGATCGTGTAACGTGACTAACATGTTACTCATAGGTTATAAATAAGTTTGGTACGCTAATCATTACCTCGACGTGTTTCGACTTATGAGTAACTTACAAGTAACGTGTGTCGACGTGTGTCAACGATCGCATAACGTGCCTACAACACGTTGCTCATAGGTTATAAATAAGTTTCGGGTACCCTAATCATTACCTCGACGTGTTTCGACTCATGAGTAACTTAGAAGTAAGTGTGTCGACGTGTGTCAACGATCGCATAACGTGCCTACAACTTATGGCGCGGGCAGCGGAACATGTGAGTCATACGCTGGCATACGTCGTAAAATTTCAAGCATGCAAATTTGAGGACAACCGCAAAGTACAACGATGAAAGCCAGCGTACTACGACGTGCAGTGTTTTCCAGCGTGCTCTTAACGTATACAAAACTTACCCATAACGTATTCGACGTGTGCCAGCGTTTATAGACAAATTTTCATAAGTCGTCATACGCTGGCTAAATCGTCAAGTGTGTGACAGTGCCTTTATGTTTAGTGGGAAGGTACATGTTCTCTGGCAGCATTGCATTATGATATTCTCACTGAGAAAAGTCGTCTCTGCACAAATCATTTGTTACGCCCAAACTTCTTCCCCCCAACTGAGTCTTCCACCAAATTCCATTGTCTCAAGGTGTACTTTCAGACCATGACATGGATGGGGATGGACAGTGAATATTGATCCTCGAACTGGGATTGGAGACTGGAAGGCAATCAACTTATATCCATAATGTCTGATATATGAATGCTGCACCTGACACTCTATTGAAAATGGGATATTACAATTGCACACTGCTTTCAATACCCCCCCCCCCCCCCCCACATTGCAGTTGCAAAAAATATGGGCTTCCATGTACTCCTGCATGTGAATCGTGCCAACTTACATCCTGTGACAATTCACACAACCACTTTCAGAGGAACTCGAGGACAGTTTTGAGACTAAACCGAGACGGTGAAAGACTGACAGTTACTTTTATTTACTATTGCATTAGTATGTATAAATTTTTCACGAATTCTTCAGTGTACTCTCTGAAATATATTATTCTGAAACAGGTCAATAAAATTTACTCTAAACAAATGGATATTTGCATTCTTTGGCCTAAAACTGATTTACAGGTGAAATAATATGGGGGTATTTGCTAGGTGACTTCATTCATGATTGTTGGCCGCCATCTTGAATTTACGGATTCGATGGAACTGACTCATAAATCCATGGCACCAATGAATTGCTTGTCTCTTAAATCCTAGTTAAACACCAAAATTATTGTTCTACACCTAATAATAAGAAGTTACAGCCACCTTCCTGATTCAGGGTCAGCGATGGCCATGCTTGGAACTGACCCAGTTTAACCGACTTCCGGTGGTCAGATTTTGGTAGACTTTTTTTTCCTGTTGTTTAAAACACCCAGTAGTATGGGGCAACTTAGCATAACAATTGTGCATTTTGTGAGGAAAGCACCAAATTTGGCCACTAGTAGCCTAACATATTATGAACAGATTTGGATATTGGCCATCTCAAATTCAGCCGCTGATGGCTGTGGCAGCCATTTTCCAAAATGGCCACTAGCGGTTACTAATAATTCACTCTAACATTGGTTTGAACATTTATTAAAGCTGAATTAAGAAAAACATAACTGTAGCCACCTCAAGTTTAAGATAGCCGCCATTTTGCAAGATGGCTGCTAATTATTTGTTGTACCGGATGACTATCTCACTCATAGAAATTGGTTGTTTGAGCATGGTGGCAAACGAATCAAGGGCTGCGTCTGATTGATATGAAATACCAACATCGCTTATGTAAAGTCAGTGTTGTTGAGCATGGTTGCAAACGAATCATGGGCTGCGTCTCATTCATATGAATACCGACATCTCACTCATAGAAATTGATCGAGGGATGTATGATTAAATGTTCTGAATTAGTGACACAGTCTGCTCTGTTAATATTCTCTCAATTTTGTGAGCACTCTCCTCACACACACACAAGCTGTGCATTCAAGTGCGGCCTTTTTGCACTTGCAACGTTTCAGACAGCTCTTCTTGCCTGGCACGATACTAGCTCATAGCAGGTTGTGGCTGCTTTGCGTAGCTTCGTCCAGTGTGGCTGATACACCCTCAATCATTCTTGACCAGCCCCAGCTGGATGGAGGAGAAGCTCTGGCGTTGGTAGCAGTGTTTGACCCACACACATGCTCCTTGGTAGGCTGCCTCTTCACATGCTCCTCCAGAGCTGCCTTGGTTGGTGGATCACTGCACGTTGTTTCTCTTTCGCGAAGAGTTTTCTTCCGTGCCTTGTCAATGTCGTGCACGTGGCTGGTTCTGTCATAGAGCAATATGACGAACCTCTCGATGGTGGTGCATGACATCGTCTGGTATGCCACTTGGTGCAGAGGATAGCTTCAGCAGTGTGTCTGAAGTTCTGGCAGAACGGTCCAGATTGTCCAAGCAGACTTCTTACCATGTCCAGCAAAAGCTAGATACAGTGTTCACAACCCAGTCAGAGCGTGAAACATTGGGAGTGCCTGTGCCTTCTCTGGTCCTAGGCCAGCTGCTATTTGTGGGCTGCGGTTATCGAAAACCTTCCCAGTGCCAAATGCTAGCCACAGTTCATCTTCTGGTTGCAGTCCCTGGGCCACTAACACAGCAACACCCAACATCGGTGTCAACTATCTTGATCAGTATCTTGTGGTGACCAGGTTGGCTGCAATGGATGCATGCAAACAACATTCGACTGTCAGCTTTCGTGGCTGCATCGGGCGAGCAAGGCCAGGTCTAGCAGCGGTGGCTTGCTCAGGACTGCCCTCCATCAGTGATAACCAGCTGCTTGTCATCCTGGTCAAACCACCTGAAGATAGTTCTGATAAGGAACTTGAACAGATGTCTTGTTGATGTCCACTCGGAGGAAGTTCTGCCAGTTTCCAGGTATAACTGCTGCTCCGACCACGCTCTACGCACTCCTTTTCCACGCTTTTATCTTGCACTGCCTTTCAGTGAATCAGCAACGTAGCGGTCCAGACCAGGTCCAGGCGTGACACAGTCTGAAGCTTTGTTGACAGGTATGGTATGAAGACATCCTGGGCATAGTCATCAAAGTTCTTGGCTCCCGCAGGCTTCAAGCATCTGGACAATGAACTGCCCCCATCAAGAACTAAGGCTGGTGGTATCAGGAGCCCTCTGATTGGGCATTGGAGAACTCTTCAAGCATTGAGGAGATCACTCTTCGTACTAGATGGAGACTTTCTCCATCGGAGAGAGCTGGAGGACACGCTTATTCTCATGACGAAAGAACTCTTCAGGGTTTTCCATCCTCGTCTGGCAACCGATGTAGAGCCGTGAGAAAAGTGCCACGTCGTTCCTGAGAGGCCAGCTGCTGTTTCCTTTTGGTCACACTTCTCGGGAGGAAGTGCTAAATACTTCAGCTTGTTCCGCGAATTGCATCATCAATTGGCTTGGTCCTTTTCCACACTACTTACAAAATGGTTTGGCATTGCCGTCAATCGAAGAAGATAACCCAAAAACTAACGAGTTAATCAATGGTAAAGATATCTCGCCAACATGCCGGTATGAAGAGAGAACTTCCTCACTCAGTAAGCAAACTGGAACTGGCGCCGTGAAGGCAGAACGGAAATACATGCAGAACCTCGTAACCCGGAATCCGTGACTGAGATAATCCTATGACCAAACTGCACCCCGCAAACCAAACTCAACTTGATGAACTACGGTTTAACAATGGGATAGCATAGAGAAGCTCTATGGGCACAGAACAAAAACACAAAATGAATCGAGTCAACAAGTGTAAGCTGGCAACCTCAACCGTGCGCGATTCCCGGGGGTCAATATGCACGCACAGCCACTCTACTACCATGTGGCCAAGCGCCAATAGTGTATGAATGTTTTATCATTGGTTTTCATCAGAATCTGTGTCTTAATAAGACTTAGTCCCACTTTACACTTTTTTTCTCAACTAAATTAAATTGTACTTTCTTTGACCATTATTGACCTTTATTAGTAAAATATACTATCACTATCCAACCCTGCATTCATCTCCAGTAAAGCAGATATGTGTCATAACCAGTAAACCCACTGGCGGCCATTTTTGAAAAATGGCCTTGCCACAGCCATCAAGCGGGCTGAATTTGAGATTGCCCAATAATCAAATTCTGTTCATAATATGATAGGCTATCTGTGTGCCAAATTTGGTGCTTTCCTCACAAATGCACATTGGTTATGCTATATTTGCTAAGTTTGCCCCACTATAGGTGAAAAAAAACAACCTGAAAAACCTTTTGTTAGAATTTAATTGAGGGCCTTTGATAGTATGTTAACCATCTCAAAAGTTTTTTTGAAATTTAAACTTTAATAATTTATTTAAGATGACAGAAAGGAAACTGTGAATGGCAATAAGAAAGGATAATTCTAAAGTTTTGTTTAATGTTATTGTAGAGTGAAATCCACAAATTACCCTGGATTTCTTGACGAGTTGACGTTTATTGATGAGGCAACTTCCCATTAGAGGTAAAGGTGAAGCCACCAAATTCCTGCATTTTGGGGTACACAGAAAAACATCAGAAAGTTCAGTGGCAAATATAAAGAGACTCATCAAAAAATCAATGTTCTAGGTATCTTCAGGAGTCCTGCATCATTTGTCCTTTTTTGGAAGAATGGTAAAACGTCTTTGGAATGTTGTAGAATCTGTTCCTGAACTATGCAGATTGAATCTTTCAATGATATCATTGTCACCACAAGACCAATTGCTGTACCAGCAAGACCTATTATACCTTGACCAATTATTAATGTACACCCATGCTCAGGTCATATAATCATCATCATTGTTTTACAGCCCATTTCCATACTTGCAGTGTGTAAGGCTTATTTGTTATCCATGCATATTTAACTATTTAACTTAGTATGCAAACATTTTATTTAAACATATTTTGAAGTCTCCCTCCTTCCTCTTATCAAAATGCTGAACTCGCTTCTGAATGGGAAGTGAGGAACAGAGGTAACTTCTCCACCCTCAGTGAAACTGCGGAGAATGCAGTGAAGAGTCAGATAAACTCCAGGAGTGATTCCTGGGTCAGGGGACTCCTCTTCACGGTACTTTTGACTTTTTCTTCGGAGACCATGAAATAGGGATGAGCTTGAAGCCCTTTGAAAGGAATGGACGAAGTAGACCAGTACCTTGGTAGTTATCCTTACTCTGACCACACACCGACCACACCACAAAGGCCAGAACAGCAAAAAAATTACATTCGTAAACAAAGTGAATGAATTTTTGATAAAAAACAAGTTGATAAGAGACAGACTATAGGTTCCACACTTCTTCCAGTCCTATACATAAGGTATGGTACACCACCAACACTTCCTCGCATTCTCAATGTCCACACTCTCCTCAATAATTTTATACTTTGTGATATCTCACATTGTAAGACTCTTTGTTAGTCTTGTCCTCAAGAAGTGTGGTCCTGTTTATTCCTGTCTGCCCACTTATATCTATTCTCATAGCAAAAAGTTTAAATATCTGTTTTATGTATTACTTGTCATTAAATAAAATTTCTTGTATTTAAGCTTGTATTAAAATAAGAAATGTTAATATGTCGATTACCATAAGACGATCACCTTCAGGAAAGAAAAAGTAATGAGCTAAGATCCCTCTCCTCTTAATGATGACGTCATAAAAACGAATACGAACGTCATTGTGTGATGTATCAGGTTTGCGATAAATATCTGTGGCTAATGCCCCGGCTTTGATTCCCGCAAACAAAATTCAAACAGCTTGCCTAGTTTGGAGATAATGGGTAATAGAAATTCTCATTGCGGCGATATTATGACGTTCAAACTTTTTTTCTAGGAAGAATTTCCAAAATCGGAGATGTTCTGCCTACGCGTGGGCTTTCTGGCATATACATGGCAAAGTTTCACGAAAGATCCGATGAAATCTGGGTTGTGAACAAAAAATGTCAAAAAAATAGGAATGACGTCATAAAAATTGATATGAACTCATATTATTTAATTTAAATAAAGTATAAGAAAGAAATTATAAAGTTGATTATCATATGTGCGGTAATTCATCTCTGCTAATGCCTGTTCGATTTTCCCGAACAGAATTCAAAAGCTTGCCTAGTTTTGGAGATAATTTTTGAGGTGATTTCCATTAGCGGAGAATATTTTTGATGTCATAACTTTTTTTTCTCAGAGGAATTTTCAAAAATCGGAGATGATTACTGTCTGGCAGGGAATTTTTACATAATGCAATGCCAAGTTTCAGGAAGTTTCGAAAATGAAAACCTGTAGGCTGTTGAAACAAAAAAGTCCACAAGAAGAAGATGAAGAACAACAACGTCGAGTAAGACTTCGAGATCCCTCGACGAGGATCTAAAAAAGCCTTCATGGATCTCGTGTTTTGATTCCAGGAAATGTTATAACCACGTGGAGTTGCATATTGTGATGGATGCGCGCATGCTGGAGTTTGTAAATCATGCCTCAAACTGCATCTTGCTCGTACTACATGCGCACGTGGTTGTTCGCCCGCGCCATGGAGCTATATCAAATGGTGGATAATGTACCACTTGTGAGGCTTCATAGACCAAGAAACTGCATCGCCGAGAACCTCATCACTGAGGAGCTGCACACAGTGGAACTACAACAACGGTGGAGATTGCACCACTGGTAGAGCTGCACTACAGTGAAGCTGCATTATGCTGGAACTGTAAACAAAATGGGAACTGATCAGAATGGAGCTGCTTCTGTGTTAATTGAACTACTGGTGACAGATATCAAAGGAGAACATGTTTTTCTGCAAAATAGACATCAACTGCGATGAATGTGAAGATGCCTCACCACAACTATAAGTGCAAGTCAAATGAAAATTCAAATGCAGTGTTTATCATCTGGGCATAGTCTACGCGGCCAACCTTAAACGGCTAAGTGTGCTTTGGGGTCCACACACGAATATTTTTGACGGTTTGTTCTCAGCCTCCAAGGTTGATCAACTCCACACACCACCAGGTGACATCTTGGGAAATAATTTGTTCTATGTCCCTTTCCTGTATTGAGGGTTCAGACACTTATTATGACTCAATGCATCCAACTCTTATACAGGGTGCCCAAAATAAATGAAAAGTATACTTATCAATGCGTTTCACAATTTGGTCAGGAATTGTGAGTCCATGCTAAGATACAATGGAGTGTTATTTTGGTGTATGTAGGTCCAAATGGCTTCTCATGCCTCAAATGAAAGGCAAGCATTCCTTTTAGTAAATTGAAATACATATAATTGCATCATAAAAAAAATTCACGCTTCATACGAATGGGGAAACATATAACGAATATTAACATTGCAAACAGCCCACTCGTCACTATCAACCTGATGAATACTGGGTGGGGGGTGGGGGAAGAGGGGAGAGAGAGAGAGAGGGGGGTAGGGGTGGGGAAGGGGAGAAAAGAGAGGGAGAGAGAGAGAAAGAGAGAGAGAGAGAGAGAGAGAGAGAGAGAGAAGAGAGAGAGAGAGAGAGAGAGAGAGAGAGAGAGAGAGAGAGAGAGAGAGAGAAGAGAGAGGAGCAGTGAGTGGCTGGGAAAGGCAGACCGGCGGTGGGAGCGTTCAATTATGATTCATACCGTCTCATCAAAAATTATTCTGCATTGATAACATGAAGGATGGAAACAACATAATGTCTGAAAATCAAATTTTTACCGTTCATATTAAAATACTGCCAGAGAACAAACACACTCAGACATGTCGGAGATAAACAGACCGGGACAGGCACCACCAGACAGGTCCGGAGACAAACACCGCCCGGACACATCCCAGAGACCATAACTCTCAACCCAGACATAAACATGGCGCTGGAACGACGTTCGGAAACAACACACCCTGAACAAGCCCATTGAGATACACCGTCCGGAGACAAACACTGCGTAGGACACATCCGGCAACAACACTGCCCGGGACGTAATTTGGAGAACAAACTGCCTGGCATACCACCGTCGCAGACATACCACCATCCGGATCGTCAAGACACAGAGACAGAGACAGACAGAGAGAGAGCAGAGAGAGACACCAGAGAGAGAGAGAGGAGAGAGAGAGAAAGAGAGAGAGAGAGAGAGAGAGAGAGAGAGAGAGAGAAGAGGTGGGGGTTGGGGAGTAGTAAAGAGAATAGTGTTATGCTTTTTGAAAAAAAAAACTCCACACATACACACCACAACACACACAATTAGTGCTTGGCCGATATCAGCAATTTTTAGGGGCATCAAGCAGATTGTAAGTCAGTGTGATTACCAACAACAGTACCACTATAATACCCCCAAGAACGTTGAGTATCTTCAACCGAAAAACAACTTTTGCTTTTATATCGATGTTTTCAGGAGATGTGCACAAACATTAATTCTTTATCAACAGCTGCCAACCGTCATCAGTGATGAGTGGGAAAAATTTGGCTCGAGTAATTAGAAAACACTATTAAATATGGCAAACGGCTTGGATTTAGGTGTTATCAAATTATTTTGCTTTGAAACTCACAAAGAGTCAACATATAACCTTTGTTAAGCAAACCTCCGATAAACAAATGCTTTAGAAAGCAGTTGCGAAGGACGAAAGAAAACTCTGTCAAAACGCTGATAAGATCATGGGAAGAAACTTTCTCAAGCAGCGAATCCCATAACAGGCATGGCAAGCCCACATCCCGGGAAAGTTTCCACAGATCCAAATCTACCCCATATGTACCACGTCCCGTGTTCACTGTAATACGTACCATCTACTTTGTAACAGCCACTGGTGACTGTACACGTCCCCCATCGACATCGAACTGTTGCCATTAGTAGTGAAGAATAAGCAGCACTCCAACAGAATGCGGCTTGACGAATTATTTGCCGTCGATAAAAACTATGGCTACGCCGGAATGCCCAAAAGCATATTGTCCCAATTGGACAAATGAACACATTATTTAAGATATGAACTGCTGCTGAGTATAAATGAGCTTAAGATTTTGTAATTCGGCTTAGCTTAAGAGATTTATTGGAGGTTATTCAACAAAAATGGGCAGATAATGAATAAAGCCATGAACACTGTGCATCTCTGGGTGTATAAATGCAAGGTACCCAGCGATTCCAACTATGATGGAAGGCATCAATAACATGAAAGGAGGGAAAGTTTAAAAAAAATAATTCATCGTTAAGAAATTCATTGCAGCCTGCTCACAGTCAAGCAATGGTTGAGGAGGCCAAAAAACCCTGGCGGCTTCAGACCCATCGAAGTAATCGAGGAAATGCCTTTAGCCCATAATAGAGTGAGGTGACAGAGGATCGCCTGAAAAGATATAATTAAATAAGGCCGTTTCAGTGAGGTGACCGAGGAAATAGCCTTCAAAGGGGTGTTTAATTAACCCAACACTCATTCTCATTCATGCACTCCTTGGAGTCTCCTTGGTATGCATGCAAAGTTTTTAAGGCTGTTAGATTTCATGGTTTGGAGATATGGAGGAGGCGAACCCATTCAACGCACGCAACACACACACACACACACACACACACACACACACACCACACACAACACACACACATCAAACACAAACACACACCACAACAACACATTTTACATATGTTTAACGGTTGTGGAAATTCGCATTACACCATCCAGGTCCCGTAGGTGAGATATATTTTTTTAAGTACATGTAATAGTTTAGCGCCAAACCATTGTTTAGAGGGATTAAATGTGATCATTCGGTGCTGCGCAACTTTTGAGTTTAGGCGTTTTTTCTGTTTCTTGCTTTATTTTCGAACCCACTACAACAAACGCCAAACGCACGCCGCCATTACAAAACCCAACCACGCCACCGACTGAACAACCACGGCGTTCCGACTCGGCACACGGTTGCAGAGGCCTGGCCTTCAAAGGGAAGCAGCGGCCCACGGCCCCCGTTCCCCCTCCATCCTGCCGAACGAATGGCACCGATTGGACGGAGGACCGCCCTTGGGTTCCGCATTGTCTTGAGAAAGAGGGCGTGGAGCCGAAAACGGGGGCGGGTGGAGGGCGGGGCCTCGGGCGATAAAAGAGGCGACGGAGTAAGGAAGAAGCAGAGAAGGAGGATTTTCGGGCGCATCGAAAAGGGAGCGGTAGAAGCGACGGAGTAAGAAGAAAGAGAGAAGGAGGATTTCGGGGCCGCTCGAAAAAGGGAGGTAGAGGCGCGGAGTAAGGAAAGAGAGAAGGAGAATCGGCGCGCGCGGTAAAAGGGATCGGAAAGCGGCGGAGGATCTCGCGCCAGAGTGGAGCGGAGGATTCGCGTCGGTTGAGCGAGGATCTCGCATCCGAGTGGGCGGAGGATTCGGCGTCGAGTGGAGCGAGGATCTCGCGTCCGAGTGGAGCGGAGGTCCGCGTCAGGTGACGGAGTCCGTCGGCGGAGGAATCTCAGTCGAGTGGAAGCGGAGGATCTCGCGTCGAGTGGGGCGGAGGTCTGCGGAGCGAGTCTCGCGTCGAGGGGAGCGGGGGGCAGATTCTCGCGTCGAGTGGAGGCGGAAGGATCTCGCGTCGCGAGTGGAGCGGAGGATCTCGCGTCGAGTGGAGCGGAGGATCTCGGTCGAGTGGAGGCGGAGGATCTCGCGGTCGAGTGGGCGGAGGGATCTCGCGTCGAGTGGAGGGGACTAGGTCACCGGGAGCCGGAGGAGCTCGCAGACCGCGAGAGGAGACGGTCGCCAGGACCACGCAGGGAAGTTGCGAACTTCATTTTCTTTTGGGGTTCCTGTGTGACGGTGTAGTGGGCCATGTCCGAAAGTAGTATTGTAGCAGTGTTCGCGATTAGTCGGATCGTAGCTCGCGTTGCTTTCATTGTGTTGCCTTTTGTTCTGATTGATATATGTGCATTTGTGATTACTGTTGGCATGTAAAATACGCTGCTAATATGTGATGCTCTATGTGAGGGCGTTGAAAAATTGTCTTTCTTGTTGAATTGTTCCCCGTTTCGCTGCGTCCTTTCCTTTGTGGGTCTCCATCTTGCTTTACGTAAGGGTTTGAAGTGGGCGCGGGAACGTCCCGATTATCAGAACCGTCGATTGGCGACCGATAACACCGCTCGGTTATCCGATAGCACGGAACGGACTTCGCTTAAGCGGCTCGGTGTCCGAAGTCGACCTGCGGCGAGGTGCGGTCGGCCCGGTTTCCATCTGTGGTACTTAGGTAAGGTTCGAGTTTGGGAACAACCCTACCCACACGGTGGCCGATGTGGCAGATTGTGGTGAGGGCGCCGAAGGCCCACCCGGACTGATTCCCGGCGTTAATCCGGGACGGGTCACAGACGGAATTGTCCGTCCGGTGGCCGACGTACCGCGAATTCGATCAAGCAGTGGTCCGTCGTCACGCCCGGCGCGATTCGCAACAATATATATGTATATATATTAATATATATATATATTATATATATATAATATATATATATATATATATTTGTTACGGAGTCTACCCGCCCGGTGTGCGAGTGACCGCTCTAACTAATAACGGCCGCTCGGCCACCGGAACGACAATTCAGCTCGTGACTTTTTGGAAACACACGCCAAAACCAGTCACGGGTGGGTTTTTTTAAATCCGCACCACGGCCCAGTTCCGTATTCTACCCGCGCGCCGACAGGGTCAATCGCCAAATTATGATATAACTAAGTATCGCGCGGGTACTACCGAGGGACCTAACCTCGGCGAAGGCCTGTTTTGGACACGAACCGCTTCAGGGTTCGTCCGTTCTGGGGATAACCGAGCGGCTATAAAAATCGCCAAAACTGCCGACCGGATTCTATTATCGGCTATTCAAAACCAAGCTAGTATTCCGAAAGAAGATAGCAGGTTCTTTGGGGGAAAAGACACGACGACGGGGTACATTTAAATAAGCACATTTATATACAGCACATATACAAACAATCAGCAGTCAAATGCAGGTAAGCAATGATGAGAAAACAACACATGCAGTTGCTTTTAAGCACTGCGGGACGGGGACAAAGAACACGGGCAAGTGAAAACACTACAGACCGACTATGGTTTTATTATGTACATTTTACTTAACAGGTTTTAAACTTACGGACTCGGCTCCACATCATGCATTTCAAAGAAAAACCCTCAGGAAAAAGACCCCTCCAAAGACAAGGGAGTCAGACTGGGCCCGTGGGCCTTTATAACGGTGGGGCCTTGATGACCGAAAGGGCCCATGATGACCGTTGCAGTTTTACGCTGCACCCTCGGTGCCTTGATGGGCGCGGTCCGCGATCGTCCCGTCCCCCGGCAGCTAGCGTAGCCGCGGTTCCCAGGCCTTGCCAAGCGGGCAGGCCGAGCTCTCTCCCGGCTCTCCCCAACACGCCGCGCTGGTTCGCGACAGCAGCAGCCGCTGCGCGCCAGCCCGCGCCTCCTGCGACCGCCCGGACTCCACTGAACCGACCGCTCCAAAGCTCTGAAAAAACTTGCACGACCCAGATCTTCAACGCGCTCTTGGTAGAAGCAGCCAGGTTTCCGCTGCGTCCAGCGGCAGCCGACACTCCAGCGCGACAGAGAGAGAGGAGATCCAGCAACGTCCCGAGAGACATCCAGCAATGCCCGAGAAGAGAAACGAGCGCTCCCGTGCACCCTTTTTTACCCCGCCCGCCCCACCGCTCTCGCCCACCTCCTTCAGAAACATGCGGGAACTCTCGACGGGAGCACCCCTGCCAAATCGGCGGACGCTCCCTCGCGCTGTATTGTCTTCTTCCACGCAGGTGAAGTCCACCGTGAGACGCCATTCGTCTGGGAAGGGGGGAGGTGCCGCCTGCTTCCCTCGACGAAGGCCGGCTCTGGCAACCGTTGCCGAGGTGGAAACGCGGGTGGGGGTTATGAGGTTTTGTGGTTAAGGTGGCCGTGTGATAGCGGTGTGGTGGTGGTGGTGGTTTGTGTGAAGCGGTTGGTCCAAGAATAACGATAGCAAAAGAAAAAAGGCTAACTGAGCTTCACAGCACGCGGGTTGACACGAAGTATTCCCCATTAAACAACGGTGGGGAAAATGCTACATGCAACACGGACTTATCTGATATAACTGAACTAAGACTTTATGGTGTCTGCGATTTCCCATCTGGCCGTAACAATATATATATATATAATATATATATATTTATAATATATAATACATATATTGCCATAGCACTTCTGGGTGTAATGGCGAGAGCATGCAGCACAGATTTTGTCTCACAGATGGTAAATAACACATAATCTGCAAAGAAACAAAATCCTGTTGCCACCTGACGATTGCTCCGCCAATAAGAAACTAACAAAAAACAGAATGGGGCCAAGTGCCATTGGGGAAGATGTATGGTCAAAATGTGGTGGAGCATGATGAGAGCACTCCAACCCAATCTCAACAGACGTTACCCGCAACATGCGCATTACCAAATTGTCTACAGCTTGGATGACTATAAAAAAGCTTTTTGATATTGTCCCACATTCATGCATGAAAAAAGGAGCATCGAAATACTAGAAAGTATTCTGAAATTTCCAACTGAAGATAGTGAAGGCACTACGACACAACTGGAATTTGGGCTCTAGATAAGTGTGATGGACATTCATACATGGTATAACCAAAAAAACGGACAATGTAAAAATTCGATCTAGGATACAACAAACAGGGCTAGACAGCAAAACATCCACAAACACCTTGGATAGAAGAAGGCCACCAAATGATGTCATATAAAACATGCAAAACAATTATTTATCAAGAATACCTGCGTAGAACGAGGTTGAGCCTGAAAACATACCTCTCCCCCAAGGAAACATAAATTAAAGCATAAACCAACTAAAGTAACCCAGTGTCCGCAATAACGCTTGGAATAGTAAACTGGCCACAAGTGGAATAAAAAAAACTAGAATATCGAACAAGGAAACTCCCACTGGTCCTAAATGTTCAGCAAAAATTAATGCATCCAGAGAATTACCTGCTAGAAAGAAGGAGGTGGTGGCCTGATGGAACTCAAATAAGTCAACAGGCGACGCTGTTAGATTAGCAGAGTAGTGAAAAAGTTACCAGACTAACCAAATACAATTTGTATTGCAAGCATGAGCACAACAAACCAGCAAGGAGCTCGTCACTCCTGAAGAACCTATTCAAAAACAGGGAAATGAAATGTCACGCATCAAACGAAACCAGGCAACAATACGCCCAAAACAATTTCAAAAAAGACAAATAAATATAACAAGACGAAATACCAACAATATACTATGACAACTGGGAGAAAAACAAGAGCAGGGAATATAAAAGAGTTGGACAGATTGGGATAGAACAAAGACTTCCCAGAAAGAATCTGACAGCCGAAAAAACAGAAATCGGGCGCTACTTTTGACTCACCCTATATATGCACTACAGCATTTTCACCGTCAGCCACTTCTAAAACGCTTTTAAGTCCTGTGCCCTCCATCAGTGTACCTATTACTCCAAGCAGATTCATGAATGTGTGGAAACTACCAAGCATTAGAACTATCTCCTTCAACTAATATTTAATAAAGGAGACAATGAAGCAAAAACTACTGTCCTATATCACATTGTTTGGGAGTGTTGGCCACCATCTTGGATTTTGGGATTTGATGGACCAAGTCATAAATCCATTGGCACCAATGAATTGCTTGTCCCTTAAAACCCAAGGTTAGATACAAAAAAAATTGTTCTACACCGAATAATAAGGAAGTTACAGCCGCCTTCTTGATTTTCCGGGTCAGCGGCGGCGATCTTGGAACTGACCCAGTTTTAACCTACTGATGGTCAGGTTTTGTTAGACTTTTTTCTGTCATGTAAAACACCCAGTAGGTAAGAAAAACACTGAAAAACTTTTTGCTAGAGTTTGTTGAGGGTTAGTTTTTATTTATTTATAAATTCACCCATTTATTTATAAACACCCTGTATATTTTGAAAAGGAAGTGGGGGAAGGGTGGAGGGATCAGGGATTCCAGGCCCCAAGAATGTTCTCCTCTCATTCTTTCCCTGTATCCACCTGTGCTATTTAGCTTAAATAAAATAAGGAACTTGTTTCAGTTCAACATCACTTTATGCTGACGTTTCAAGATTTAGCCCATCATTGGATCAAGATCATGAATGGCTCGAGCCCTCTTGCTCATCAGGCTTGCAGCAGTTCGTGTGTTTAGACAAGATAATCGTTTAATGTGTGTCTTGTTAGGGCTCCATACGGGATTTGAGCCATGATTTGTGCACCCCGTGTTGGGCAGAACCCCTGCGCCAAGTGCTGGTGTGGCACAGGGATTCATGTCACCGCCTGTTCGAAAGTGACAGAGGGCCGAGGTACAGGCTCTTAAATTTGTTCTAATGTTTTAATGCCTCTGGTGACGAAGTCGTCAGAGGCATTATGTTTTCGGGTTGTCCGTCCATCCGTACGTACATATGTATGTGCAGTACATCCATCCGTCCATGATAATTTTCTCTGTTTTCTCTGCAACCGCTTATCTGATTGACACAAAATTTTCACCATCGGTGTGACGACTCATGTAGAATGTTTTAATGATAATTATGAGGTCATAGGTCACAAATTGTGTCAGACATGTTGTAAAAAGGAAAAACTTTGGACCTCTGTATGGATAAAATTGAAACTTGGCACATGGCAAGTACTCTCCACGTGAAATGTGTTTTTTTGAAGATGTCATAGTTGGCTTTATTATGACGTCATAATTACATACGGTGAACGCTTTATCCGATCAGTATGAAAATGTTTGAGGGTTATCTATGGCTAAATTGTATTGGGGATAAATTGATGATGTCATCGGTTGTGGTTCGGCAGCCATATTGTTTTTAACATAAAAACCTTCAAAAATGGTTGAAAATCTCCTTCTCCTAAATGGTTGAACAGATTGAGGGGAAACTTTACAGGTATGATCGCTTATCCATGAGGAACAAAAAGTTCTCCACCTGTGATATCATAGGTCACATGGTTTGGCAGCCATATTGGATTTACCCTAAAACCTTTAAAAACCATTTTCTCCAGAACGACTGGACAGATCGAGGGGAAATTTCACCCACATGTTCCCTAAGCCTTGACGATACCAGGGTTGTTCACAAATAATTAATAGGTCTCATGCTCTGGCAGCCATATTGGGTTGAGCAAAAATCTTTTTAAAATTCTCTCTTGAACCGCTTCATCAATCGACATGAAACGGCAAAATTATGATCTAGTAGTCATGGGGAATATATGTTTTAAATTTCAACCTGATCGGACGCAAGTTCTGATAACCAAAATTATTTAATATTTTGAATCTGGGTTCAGGGATTTAAATCAAGCTTGATACAAGTATGGAAAATGATGTAATAATGTGGGCGGAGGCATATCTGTCGATGTCACGACGTTAAAGAGTGCCATTCCAGTTTATTATAAAATATAAAAGGCCGTCTCACAAGGCCTTATGGGCTAGAATGTATGTGTTTGTATGACGATGTACTTTGGCCTTCGGGCCAAATTGCATAGGTAAACTAGAAAGACACTCGGTACAGTGCACATGTCCACCAGGCTGAACAGTTTACATTTTGTATCCCACTGATGGGCCGGATCTGCATCCGGACCTGAACCAAAACCTAAACGGCTTATTCTTGTCATCTAACCAACTTATCCATCATGTTCTGTCATAACTCGTCCACAACGTTTTGAAATATCGTGCTATATATTGTTTTTGGCCCATCTCACAGTGGTGAAGATTCACTTTAAAAATTTGAAAATGCTCGTATCCAGATCCAATTTCGGATCTTCACCAAAATTGAATCAATTCTTCCTTGTCACACACCCAGCCTGTCCACCAAGTTTCTCCCGGATCCGTCCACAACCTTTTTAGATATCATGTACATATAGTTATTGGCCCTATCTCTCAATGGTGAAGAATCACTTAAAAATTATAATATCCAAATCCGGATCTTCACCAAAATCTAAGCAATTCTTCCTTGTCACACACCCATGTCCACCAAATTTCATCGGAATCTGTTCATAACTTTTTGAGATATCCTGCTCAAAGACGCAGAGAGAAAAACAGACATACACACAGGTGTTAAAACATAACCTCCACCCATCTGCGGTGGTGGCGGTAATTGGGTTGACAAGTTTTGTTGGATTGTATACTTTGGCATTACGGTTGGAGTACACGTCCTTAGCTTTGTTTCAATATTAGATTTTTTACCTTTTATATAAAAAAGCATCTCTTAAGAGAGAAGAAGGCCAGTGGTCTACAACGTTTAAGGTATGACCACACTTTTTGGCCCAGTGGGCTCGGATGTGTTTTTGCATGACCATGAGCCTTGGCCTTAGATCCTTAGATGTATTAGTTTGACAAACTTTGCTTGACTGTGTACTTTTGTCTTGGGGCCAAAGTACACATCCATAGCTGTTAGGGTGGGATCTCTCACGTCCACCAACTAATGCCAACAGATGGGACCCCCAGTTTAATGTCCATCCGAGGGACAGACTGTAGACATGACATTGATAAATCACTCTGCCTGTGAAACATGATGGTGAGGTGCTCCATTTGAAACTGTTTGTTTGATACATGTAGCTTTTTGATGCCGAGGGTCCATAATAAAAATTTGGATTGGTGTCGAAGGCAGTGACCAATTGCAAATTAATATTAGGATTATTCTTGACTGCAAACCACCAAAACTAGATCAGCATTGCAGAGACAATGTGTTTGTGTGGCAGTCGACACCTGTTGCTTACGGGTCATGCAGCAAGGGCCGTGATGACACTCAATCTGTGCCCTTCTGCCTCGTCAAGTTAGGGGGTTCGATTTGTATTTATTAGCCAACTTAGTATGGTCATGGGTAAACGATGTGTAGTACAATAAACCCTTAAATATCATGGGGGGTTTACATCCCTGGAAAAATGTCATGATATTCAAAACCGTGAGAGTTAAAACCAATTTTATGGGAATAAGGGGGTTAGGTTCCTGGTGTTCGAGAAATAGAGAGTAAGGTCAGCGGCAGCCAAAAATAAACACATTCCAATTGAAATAAACAATTAAAATAAATATAAATCAGCTTTATGATGAAGTCTCCTGTTGTGTTGAAGCAGATTGAACATTCAGAAGCAATTGAACTTGCCCCCTCACTCCCACCATTCCTCCCCTTTTAAACTCTTCAATCGTTTTCCTTTGTAATCTGTCGATGTGTTTAGTTTTTCCAATGCTTCTGCAGCTCTGTAAACCAGTGAATAAATAAATAAAAATTTAAATAATCACTTTTGGCTGTGGTTTTTAACTTCGGTGCCATTCTATTATCAACGGTGGATGAGAAACAACAGAAAGCTCGTGGTGCTAGAAAACCATCACAACTCAGCTCAGTAACCGCGAGTGGTCAAAATTAAACCGCAATAACTAAATCGGGACATAAAAAGGTTGCCTGTGATTGTTCAAAACCGTGATATCAATCCCTCAGTATTTAATGGTTTACTGTATGTCATCCTGATGATATGAGCTCATAATGAGGGTGAAATCTTGATCGACAGCTCTAGTTTCATTCATTCATGACCATAAAGGTATAAATCTCAGTCCGCAAAGACCTTAGTGCCTCACGGCTGCCATCCCAGTCTGGATTTGATGTGTCGAGATAATTTATGTGCATGACATCAGTGTCATGTCACATCTTGGGTTAGCGTACTCCTTTCATTTAATATATTTGTGTATTTATATCGATTCTTTAACTCTGTCCAAAAATCAGTGAAAAATGCAAATACAGTGAGCAGAGATGGAAATTAATAAGATATTTGTTTTACCTTGAACACAGGTGTTTTACCATATGCCTGGTGTTGGCTTAATGGTTAGGGTGGTGGGCTTTGGATCCTAGGGTCCTGAGTTCAAATCCTGCTTAGCTGTTGAATTAATACAAGGTGGGGTTAACTTGGCCTGTCATCCTTCCGAGGTCGGCAAAATGAGTGCCAGCTTGCTGGTATACTGTGTCGGAGTGGCGACCCGTCCAGGATTGTGCCCAATAGCCAAGGAGACTGCTTCAGCAGCACCAATGCTCTGCATAGAGTATGGTCCCAATCTCCTCCTCCTCCTTGAACACATACTCCCTTCAGGAGCATTGGGAAGTGGTCTCCCCCCCCCACCCCCTCCTCCCTCGAGGGGGTGGGTTGTGCTTATGACCTCACCGTGGGTACTCCCAACACATTTGCAAAATTTGGTGGAGATAGGGTTAGCCCTATTTTTTTCTATGATTTTCAGACATACATACATATATACAAACACACACACACACACACACACACACACACACACACACACACACACACACACACACACACACTTTTCTCATTTAATAGAGTAGGATTTGGCCTTATCTGCATAACTTTCACATCTGCCTCCTCTGAACCTTTGTTTAAATTCTCTTGCTTTTCCTCAAACTTCTCTCATGGTTTTTCCTATCACATTGTCACAAGGTTGGCCATTGTTGCATTTGGTGCTACAATGTTCCACTTCAGGAAAATTGTGTTTAAACACCCTCTCCTTTACCTTTACCTTTATGTGCCACAGGTATCAAGCGCAAGCTCTGGCTATAATGGCGAAGAATTTTTTGACCTGCTCAACCGATCCCATGGTGGGCGAACAGAAAGGGAGGCGAGAGATAAATTGCTATCGAGGTCGGCTTCACCGAGACGACGTGCCACTGCTCGTGAGCTGCAGAACTCGGCAGATACATTTGAGCCAAATGAGGGGGTAGATGGATGGACAGTTGGACAGTGGACACCTATTTAAACATCAACAAGTTCCCTTTTGGCAAAGTCATGGCAATGCCTTTAAGCTTCACTTGTGGATCCTTTCATCTATATTCGTCATTTCATAACGAGGACAGCCCCAACAAGCAATCTTGAGTACATGGAAAGGTTCAGATTAATAATCGGGGACAAACAACCCATCAGATCGAAAGGGCAACATCACATGTTAATGCATCATTCTGAACTAGTTAGTGTAGTATGACTGGGATATCTTTTTTGGTTTAATCATCACAACTTGACTATACAATGAAAAACCTCATTCTGTTTCCCAACTTCTCTACCATCCCCAGCTGCCCCCCTGGGTGCTGTGCCCTCCTCACAGATGGACGACTTGATGGAGTTAATAGCTCGCTCACAGGAGTGCAGAATGAATGATCAGAGAGTCTCTGCCCCAGCTCTTCTGGGGATGCAGTCCACACAAGCAGATGGAACACCTGCACACCGTTCCGAAAGTAATGGCCTGTTGGTTAATCTCGCTGACTCAAAACAACCATGCTCCTCCCAGGCCACCGATGAAGCATTCTTTGACATGGTGATGCGATGTCAGGTGAGGTGTTTGGTCTGTAATGTCAAAGCAACATCCTTTTCAGGTTTTTGTGAGGATGGAGGTGATGGCTGCTCTTTTGTAAGCTCTTCGATTAGCTTTACAGAATATATCCATATCTTTGTTGCATAGAATAATGTTGCTGGGATGGCTTGGTGTATTAAAAATAAAGTCATGTGTATTAGGCCTATCGATGTACACTACTGAAATGAAGAGCATGATCCTTGACTTTAGAACAAAGTCACAACCACCAATAACTTACTTTAGGGTAGCAGGATGTTCCGCACGGTATTACACCCACTTCTGATTTGGTGGGTGTTGAGAAGCAGATGGTGCTGTATCGCCGAGCATGTTCACAGAAGAGAAGGATAAAGTTTGCTGGCCATTCTACAAGCATATGGACATATAATATATCCAATTGTACCTTCCTCATGGTACTGTCGGATCATATCATGAAGCATGCTCTGTTCAGAACATCAGTGCTCTCGAAACACTTTTTATGGCTGGGGTTAAAATCATGGATGGGTCGCCATTCCGACACAGATGGTACTGTAGCAAAAAATAATAATAATAATATAACCACCACAACCCTGCCAGTGAATCCATCGATCTATATATTACTAAAACTCTCATCTTGTGTGTGTGTGTATATATATATATAATATATATATATATTATATATATATATATATATATATATATATATATGTATGTATGTATGTATGTATGTTATATATATGTATGTTATGTAGATAATATGTATATATATGTATGTATGTATGATATATATATATATATATGTATGTATGTATGTATGTATGTAGATATATGTATGTATGTATGTATGTATGTTCCCGAAATACAGCCAAAACGGTACAGGATTGCACAAAAAAATTATGCCACCTTACTCACCATTCTCCTGCGGTGTGCAGTATCAAGTTTCGTTCAAATCGGCAACGGATAAATTATTAAAAAATCAATTCCGATTCAGTCAAGTACTTTCGGGAGAATTTGATCAATACAAACAACCTCAGCGGTATAGTTTGCTGGAGCTATCTTTTTTTTCTTGGAATGATTTTTTCATTCAACCGCTGTCACAACGGGAAACCAATGGGTTCACGGGTCGTCTTTTATGTTAAATGCTCGTTATTGGTGAATGCAGGTATGTTACGTGCATAAGTGAACAAATGGCTTTTTCCTGGGAGTTTGAGTTGCATTGTCCACCCTGCTTAACAGGTCTTAGTAAACTAATAAAAGTAATAATAAGTGAGAAAAAATAGCAATAATCTTGGGGTAGAGGAGGAATAATTACAAGAACCAGCAAATAACCCGTCCTTAAAGTCTTTATGAAGATTTTTTCCCTCTAACCTGAACAAAAAATACCGCACACATACACAGCAATATGTATTACTGTTTTTTTTATAATCATACATGAAAGTTCTCGCAAATAAACGTTTTTATAACAAAGTTATAGCAAAACAAAAATCATGCCGGCCCAAAAAGATCCAAGAAGGACATTGTATGGTTAAGGACGGGATACCCCAGCATTAACAAGGGATTAATTGTCTCAAAAATTACCACCGGGTGAAAATGACACTTTAAAAATGACGTATGAATGCTAACGAGGCCTTTCACGCCAATGAGGCAAGGGTGTGTGTGTTTTCAGCGACTCACTTTTGCAAGCTGGGGCACTTTTCACCTGCCTCAATAGGGAGAAATGTGTGATTCAAATCGTCTTTTAAACACAATTTTCAGCATTTCGACGAAAGAGTGGCAATTTCCAAACGGTTAACCACAATTATTGTGTTTCTGGGTGCAAATCAGACTCACGGAAATGTAGGAAATACACGAAAGATCCGTGAATGAGAGGTGTCGAGTTTCTACCATTTCCTGTTAATACAAACGAATGGTGACAACACACACACACACACACACACACACTTCGTTTTTTTAGCAATAGATGCAAAAATCTAGTATAATTTCAAAATGAAATAAAAGTTTTAAATGCTGCAGAAAAAAGCATTTTTGCTGAAGTTTATCGCTGTTAATGCAGCGTCTTTTACTCCATCTTATTTAACATGTTAAATTAGTTATTCGTGCCTGATGCTTGTGTATAGTAAGTTCCTTGTTTAGAATGATTTTCAATTTCGTTTCACTTCCAGGCAGGTAGCCAGACTAAAATGACGTTCTCATTCTTCTGCGCGCGTGCGCGCTTAGGACGAGATTCCGGACTATTTGCCAAATTCAGAGCCAAAGTAGTGCTAAGCTGCAGCTTCTTGTTTTGATTAATGTTCCGATTCATGTTCTGCAGTGTTCAAAATATATAATTCAATCAAAATCAAGAAGCTCCTCAATCATTCACTGACATCTGTCGATAGACATGGTGAACCTATTGCTTAACCCCACTTTGCGCTACACACACAGGGTTACAATTCTCAAAACTAATGATAACAAAATGGCTTGAAGATGTTTTTTCAATTTTTAATTAATTCATTGGTGAGAGATCTTTACGCAGGGCTCTAGGTTGGATGACCAGCGCTGTGCGCCACCACCTTTGCCACGCCGAGCACCAACCGCACCCGATGAAGAATTCCTGCGGCTCATCCAGAGGGTTCAGGACAAGGACGAGCAACGGGTGTCATTCCTGGGCCGGCCCGATTCGGAGTGATTATGGCCATGAATACACCGTCTCCGCGTGTCTACAGAGGCACTGCGTCGGCAGCATAGTCGCACACCAAGGAATTATGATACAACCAGCACTCTGATGCTGGACTGCCTGATGCATGCCTGGACTTTCTTACTTTATACTCATAACAACAGTTTCACTGCCAAGAACCTTGCTGAATGAGATGTATTTCTTTTACGACCCCTGCCTTTCTTGGTAGTTTGAGGCATGCTGCATGATCGTGAGGGATATAAATATAAACAGGACCATAAGAAGCAGCAAATCGGAGTGTATTTGTGGGAAAGAATGAAACTGACAATTTAAATATTAAGGCAACCTGTGACTGAAATCTACAGCCTGGTCCATATGTCCTGCTTCCATGGTGTAACAAACTGAAGAGGATGTTATTTGCTTGGGAGGAGAGGGGGATGGGGTACCGGACATGTGGACCATTCTGGAGTTGACAGACCAGGCAGAAGGTAGGTCTGTGGTTCATTTGACAAGACGGCCAAAACAAGTTGCTGTGCTGCCGGTTTCTGTGTTGGTCTGATCAAGGTCAACAGGACAAAAAAAAAAATTGACGTTTTCTTGTAACTCTTGTAATTTGTACTTTATATGATCAGTTGTTGAGATTTTCTTTTTTAATATCCTGTCTTATTGCCTTTAAATCTGTAGACATCGTGCTTTGTGATCTTGAAAGAGCAAATGATGTGCATGTCGCATGCTGTGCGAGTAAAATAAATAACACACCTGTGGTTGATGTTGCATGAAAAGGAAAATAAATATTTGCAAAAGTCTTTTTGATTTACCTTTGGCCTTACAGGTTTATACTTACCTGGTATTTCTTTGTAAAGATTGACAATAGCTTGTGCTGCAGAGTAAAGTACCAAAACATGATAGCTTACCTTACTTTATTTCACCTGATTAAAACAGGGTATAAGTATTGTATAGTATAATCAGTCGTGAGTTGAATTATACTAGATCTCCTCGTAATCTCAATCAGATCCCCTCGTAATCACCTCCTTTCTATTGTATAAATTCCTGTCTCCATCAGCCGCTCCTCACTCTGCTATCCAGCTCACCCCCAAGATTTGTGTCACCTGCATGCTTAGAAAGCCGACTCTTCACCCAACTATCCAGAACGTTGATGTAAATTATGGATAATATTGCTCCCAGGACTGACCCCTGAGGTATCCAATGACTAACAATCTCCCATCCCCAAATTCTCTATTCACAGCCACTCTTTGCTTCCTATCATGAACCAGTTTCCAATCCAGTTAGCTACCTGCCAGCCACTCCACAAGCCCTCACCTTAACTAACAACCTCCTTTGTGGTACCTCATCAAATACCTTCTGAACCTCTGGATATACTACATCCACTGCCATTCTCTTATCCACCCAATCAGAAACTGTTTCAGAGAATTCCAAAAACATATGATAAACATGATCTCCCTTTGGTAAATATGTTCTGACTACCTTTAATTAGTTTTAGTTTAGTTCAATGTTTATCCTTTTGTGATCACTAAATAATGTCTCCAACACCTTCCCAGAATGTCAACATCTCGCTTACCTACTCTTCCAGCTCCTCAATACGCTTGGGTGCAAATCATCTGGCCCTGGAACTTTATCGACTCTTTGATTTGTCGACGATTTAAACTTAACTTGATTACATTTGCCCCAGTGGGAGATCTTGTCCAAATCCGAATTTAAAGAGGTCGCTGTGATGAAAAGAGATGTAGATCGAGTGAGGGAAGACGGGGCATATGGGAAAGACATGAAGGAATGTAATATTGAATCATCAGCGTATGAGTGCATTTGGTTATTTGTGGAAGAGAGAAGGTCATTGATAAAAAGAAGGAAGAGTCTTGGAGACAGAACAGAACCCTGAGGGACACCGCTGTTGATAGGGAAGGGGAGGAGATGTAGAACCATCAACAATTATGGAAATAGAGCAGCTGTCGGAGAGAAAGTTCGATATGAGAGAGCAGAGTGAAGGAGGAAAGCCGAAAGAGGGAAGCTTTGAGATCAGACCCCGATGCCAAACTCTGACAAAGGCTTTTGAGATATCAAGGCCTACAACAAAGGATTCCCTAAAGTCTCTCAAAGAAGAGGCCCAGACATTCGTAATGTAAGAAAGGATATCACCTGTAGATCTTGCCTTGCGCAAGCCGTATTGGTGGTCAGATAGAAAACTGTGAGATTCAAGATGCTTGAGAAAATGGGAATTGGAAGACATTCAAATACTTTGGAAACAGTAGAAGTCAGAGTAATAGGACGGTAGTTAGAAGGGTTTGAAGGTACACCCTTCTTTAAAATAGGTTGTACTAAGGCATGTTTCCAGATAAGAGGAAAAGTTTGGGTTTTTAAGCAAAAACAAAACAAACAAGTAAGCACGGGTGCAAGTTCTGAAGCACATTCCTTCAAGACATGGGGAGGAATGCCATCTTACCCGTCGGCCTTGCTTATTTCCAGAGAGAGGAGTAATTTTTGACTGCATGAAAGGAGATTATAGGGATGGACATAGAATTGCTGAGGGGAGCATCAGATGGAGATGGAATCTTAGAGTCACCCAGTGTGAAGTTAGAGGAGAAAAGAGAACCAAAAAGAGTTGCTTTATCGGTCAGAGAGACAGCGATAGTATTGTTGCGGGCCGGGGACCGGTAGCGAGAGCGACCGCTAGGTGGGGGAAGTTACGTCGTCTCCCACCAGACTCCCGGAATTGTAGGCCGTCACTCACAGATAATTCCGTGACGCAGCGGGTCGCTTAACCGACCGTGGACGCCAATACCTCGCGTAGCGTAGGGTCTTTTTGTCTAGAACCAATTTACCTAATTAACCACGCGGTGTCGTCTACCGGCGAACCACGCTCTCGGTACGCCTTGCCCAAACCGGATCACCCTACCAACTACGGTAGAGTACCAACTACCAACTC
>CM068957.1:102708439-102729123 GCA_035128595.1 Eptatretus atami | reverse complement strand
AGTGCCCCAAGGCAGTGTTCTGGGCCCAGTCCTATTCGTGATCTTCATCAATGATTCATCTGACTCTTTATCTATTTGCTGATGACTCCACCCTCTGCTGTGTATTCCTCATCCTTCAGACAGACAGGCCGCAGCCTCTTCCCTCTCTTCAGACCTTGAGAAAAATCACAAGCTGCTCAAATATTATATCTTAAAGGGAAAGGGAGCCTCGTGAGTGGAGAAGGCCAACAGGCCAACCACTTGCCTCATGGTTGCAGCAGGTTGATCGGCATCTCAAGGAGATGGGGGGGCAACGCATCTGCGGGGGTATGGCCAGACGGGAGGCCCCTGGAGTATCGGCGGAAAGTGGATGCAGCGACGCGCTGCTCCGGCGCATGCTCCCATACCTGACCTGCTCAAACACTTGGAATATGTCTTTCAATCCTGACAAATGTCACACACTCACGATTTCTCTCCGAAAGGATTGTCTGAATAATCCCCTTGAGGAAGTTCAGTCATTCAAACTCCTCGATCTCACTATCAGCCATGATCTTTCTTGGACAAACCACATTTCAAAGTTGGCCTCCAAAGCCAGGCACAGACTGGGCATCCTTTGTCATACAAAGTCCTTCCTTGGCACTCCTGAACTCCTATCCACCGACAAGGCTTTCATTCGCAGCTTGATGGAGTACTGTTCTCCCCTTTGGGCTGGCTCCCCTGCTTCACATCTTGCTCAGTTTGATGCCGTGGAAACTAAGGCCATCAACATTACTGAAATCTCCCGTGATGAAGACGAGTCCATGGGTCTATTGCTTCGCCATCGCAAACAGGTTGGTGGTCTCTCTTTCTTCTACCGCCTCCTTTTGGTCTTGCACCCTCTGCTCTTTGTCCGCCCTCCAGGTTTCTGCATGGCTCACAATGTCCACCATCAACCCCTTTCTGGTGAAACTACCTAAATCCAGGATCACTGTTCACATACGCGCTGCTCTGGCGCATGCTCCCATACCTGACCTGACTGTTCACCTCCATTCATTTATTTCTTTTTTTTCCCCCTACCTGTGGAACCAACTTCCACATTCTCTTCAATCTCATTCTTCCCTCCAGGTCTTCAAGACACCTGTTCAACGCCATCTCAGATCGTCCCCAATCCAAAACCATGATCTTTTCTACCCTCGTTACCCCCACCCCAATCCCTACCCCTTCCAATTTTCCCTCCTGAGTTTCTTTCTATATCCATCTTGTCCACCCCATGCATCCTACCTGCCCCCGATTCCTTCCCACACCCATTGTTGGTCCAGGTTTGCCTCCATCTTAGCCCTTGGCCCTGCTGCTGCTGTTTCCCCCGTCTCGCTACTATTCCTTTTATTCTGTTGTGTTCTGATCTGTTTAGTCTTCTACTATGTATACAAAAAAAACTCAAAAACCTGACAATCTTCACCTTCATTACATTTATCTTCATTTTTGGAGGTTTGATCCCCTTTTACATTGTGTATACAGTATTCACTTTTTAATCCCATCATTTTTGAATGCCACATCTGCCAATCTGTAGGCCTCAAAACTGGTTCAATACAAAGTTTGTGAGTTATTTATTTTCTCCGTCTCCACTGATAATACATTTGGTGTTGATTGGTAAATCATGTTTGCATGTTATGTATGCAGTCTCCGATTTAGCACCTGGACGCACCGACGAAATGCGGATGCTCGAACAAAAAGCACAGAGACTCGCAGGAGAGGCCGAAAAAGACAAGCCCAAGGAGAAGATCCTTTTTGTCAGGTAGGTGTTTGTTCATAATGGAAGGTGTTATTGGATTGAGTGAACAGATATTTACGTAAAAAAACATGTCAGAGTGGGGAAGACCCATGATTGAAAACTGAAGGCATCGACTTGTGCAACTGCCCAGGAAGCAAGGCTCAGGTCTGACATTGACCTCTGAGTGGTCTTCATTCAGGACCGTGTGTGCATAATGTGTCGGGTGCTCGGTATTCTCCCAAGGGGGGAAAAGCATCATGGGACTGCAAAAGGCGGATTGTAAGACCTGACATTTTAATAATTCTCTTACATGTGACACTGAATGTGGGTGGTTATTGTTGTATAATAATTAAGAATTGCACCAATGTGGACAGGCAGCTTCATTCAGTGGTGGTCTTTTAAGTTTTGAAATCTCACAATGACCTTTCTAGACAGGTGAGGGAGGTAAGCAGGGAGGTGATGATCATGCATCAAGTTGAAGTTACTCGTGTGTGAAATTGAAAGAAACCTCATGTTTCTGATTCTCCTTCCACAACTACTTAAAGGATTTGAGTCATCGCTCAAAACTAACACCATCTCTATCCAGCTACCAGCACATGTACATGGGTGACCATTCCCCCCCCACAAGACCCACATACAGGACACCTGAGTAGCTTATGATGGTGGAACAAAGCATTCGTCGGGCCGTGGCCATGCAGCATCATGTCCGTGCTGCAGTAATATAACTGACTAGCAAAAGTACCCATCCCCATTGATGGGAAAAGCTTGCCATGGTGGTGGCAAGAATAACAGAAGATGACAGTCAGACAGTTGTCTAGGGGAATTCAATCCATCCTGTTGCACTTAACTTCACCAGCCACTTTTAGTGGGTACTCCCACCCTCAGGAGCGTGGCTCTTGAGTACACCATCGAAAGAATTAGTGTCAGCTCTCTCCTGCATATGCAGCCCAAATAACTTCTGGCCTACGACCGTGAATAACCCAGCACACCACAAATCCCTTTCTCCCATGCTGAAAGTGGAGATTTAACAATGCATGGTTTATGATGAAAGAAAGGTACATTGAAATAAATAAATAAAGACACAAAAATGAGGCAGAGGTCCTTTATACATTGTCCAATTTATATGGTTCACCAGAGACCCGGGCTCGATCCCTGATCTGGGCGCGTAATTTTCCCACATACATATTAATTGCGAGTCCCGTTTATATATATATATATAAACTAGTGGGCCGGTTGGTCCGATGGACCAAATTTTCATTGGTCTTCACAGCTTTATTGCATACCCACCTGCAATGGTTATGCATTATGCTCTGATTACTTGAGCATTAGCTTGCCTTTCACCAAGCCCAGATGTGCTTAGGTCCTTGGGAACTTTTGGGTCTTTAAGCTCTAAGCAGTCTCAAGGATCAAAAAAGGTACATTCCAATAATGTGTAATTAATGAATGTCCATACATAAGACAAAAAGTGTGACACACACACACAACCTCATCCATTTATAGGAAGATATAGTAAGAAGAAAGATATATAACAACAGATGGTGTTGTTGTTCGTCTTTTGGCTGCTCCCGTTAGGGGTCGCCACAGCGGATCATCCGTTATGATCCGCATACTGATTTGGCATAGGTTTTACGCCGGATGCCCTTCCTGACGCAACTCTGGTCGCCTCTTACGACACAGGGATAAGGATTGGGTTTCGCCATGATTCCGGGCTGCCCTACACCCTCTCATAGCGCGGCCCAGCGCAGAGCACCCATCCTCAAGCGATCCTCCAACCCAAGCCTCCAAGTAGCCGGATTACAGGCGCACGCCACTACGCCCGGTGATATATAACAATAGATATATATATATATATTTCTAAAACTCTCATCTTGTATGTATGTTCCTGAAATACAGCCAAAACGGTACATGATAGCGCAAAAAATTTAGGGCCACCTTACTCACCATTCTCCTGTGGTGTGCAATATCAAGTTTTGTTCAAATCAGGCAACAAAAAAAAAAGAGTATTTCAAAAATCAATTCCCAATTCATTCGAGTACTCTTCGGGAGTATTTGATCAATGCAAACAACCTCAGCGGTATAGTTCGCTGGAGCTATCTTTTTTTTTTGAAATTTTTTTTTCATCAACCGCTGTCGCAACGGGAATCCAACGGGTTCACGGGTCGTCTAGTGTTCAACAAAAATTGGGAGTGATGGAGGAAGAGGTCTGCTATACACAACCCAGTTTAGAGGTGAGCCTGGTAGTCGGGGAAATAACCATAGAATATGCCAGTCATGTAGTTACCTGGGGAAATTAAATCCCTCCTGCAGGGTTCAAGTTCTTCCTCCTTTGGGTGGCTCTCCTCCCGTGGGTGGGAATACGCTTCTCAGTTTACCTTGGGTTGGCAATGTGAAACCACATTTTTGGTTCCATTATACCACCAAAGGTGGTGCTATCCCAACCAACTGCAACAGTGAGGAAGTATACCCTATCATTTTTCCTGGGGGTTGAAGGAGCTGCTAAAATCTGATGAGTACAACATATTACCTCTGTGACAAAGTTGGTCCAAATCCATGCAGAGGTGGAGGTGTATCTGCAAAACAGACAACAAACATTTGTTGTAGATTTATCAATGGATATAAAATCCCTTATAAATCGTCAATTGAATGTAAAAACAAAACCTAACAATCTGTGGTGAATATGTGACCGGCGTTTTCAACTTCACCAACACTTCCATTGTTGCCATCTTTGTGTGAATCGCTCACATAAGGCTCAAAATGATACAGCTCCCAAATTCCCCCAGAAGCATTTCCATCACTAATCGTCTCCACTAGTTTCTTAGCCCCATTGATCATTTTCAGCATTCTGAGAACCTTTAGTGTTGCTAATGACGTTGGTATCGGAATCCAAGATCAACCTGCAGTTTCCCTAAGTGAGCCGCCATTTGGATAAAGGTGGGTTGAGTCTGACCACTGGTGAAAAAAATCGACACTTTTGGGCTCCCCCCCTTAAATTACTGATTTTCAATGGTTTTTCAGAAAAACAAACAAAACAAACTTGCATTTGTGTTCCCTTTTAAGGAGAGTAGTTCCTTGGAAAAAAATCAAAACAAACAAACAAACAAACAAAAAGGTAGGTATTGACTTTTTATTGCTCAGGCTTCATTTGATGCAGGGATAGGAATGCATAACTTTTTGGATGGCAAGGCCTTAAAGAAAAGCACCCTGCTTTCAACTTCTCTGGAGTGAAAATCCATTCTTGAACAATCAGCAAGCCTGCATTCTCAGACCAAACTCAATTCCATCAAAACAAATATGAACTAATGCTTGACAATTATTTTACTTTGTTTTGGACAGTGAGGCATCCTGTGTGATTGTGTACAGGGGAGACACAACGCAGAACGAACTGGAACAGCTGACACAACAACAGGCAAACCCCGACGAAATCAATATCGATTCTGACGATGGAGGCTCAGACAAGGAACCAGACGGTAAGACACTCAACCCCCCTTACTCTCCTCTCCTCCCCCTCACATTGAAGTCAGTTGGAGCCCAAAGTTGTGCAAGCATTTGGGAGAGAAAGCTGGAACTGGTTCTCCTGTTTTGTGCTTTGCAGAAGTGCAGCTTGAGCAGAAGACTGTGCCAACGGAAGTTTTTGGTGGGCTCAAACAGGACTGAAGCAGCATCCGCTTGTATTCCACATTGCATAAGTGTAACTTCCTGTCGATCCTCCCCCTTTGGTACAAACCTTCATCAAGTTTAAACCCATCCTTTTTACAGCCACCACGGTCAGTGGTGAAAACGTGACACAAGCCAGTGTTTCCATGCTTTTATTAGCAGAAGTTTAAAATGTTGATTTATCACATCTCCTCCCTTTTCATATACTCATTTCTACAAGCAGGCCTGATCCATATAAGGCTTTTCCTTTTGCCTATGTACAGTCAGATATTGGTAATAAAACTGCAATTTCTACATCCTTGTGCGAAGCTACAGTTTAAATATTATCCAATACAAAAAAAAAAAAACATGCATTCATAATTTTCCTGTTACACCATGTACACAGAGAGCGTTTAGCAGTTTAAACTGTGGTCCCCAACTCTATCTCAAACAGAAGCTTACAGGAAGACTCATCACGTGACACTGGGAAATACTCGATGGCTGTAACTGCGAAAATTAATTGGGCATACCATGTAAATAAACTATGATAAATACAAAAATGTTGTGCCTCAAGCACAATTTATGGGAATGAAAATACACCCAGGATTACATGGGAAGGGAAGGGAAGGGACAACAAGCAGCACCCATGTTGCTTCCCGATTGGACGAGCACTTCACACTGCATGGGCTTGGATTGGAACAATCGGATGGTAACCAGCCCCGTCGTGTTAAAAGTGCCCTGTATTGACCTTCATTTCCCGTTGGACCGTAAGTACTGTGGGAACTTCCCTACTAGCCCCCTCCAGAATGCACATAACAAAAAAAAGAAGTGAATAATCTTTACCTGGGTTACGATTTTAAAGACTAACTCAGTGTTGAATACGGTACAGTACTAGTGTTAGTCGGTGCAACACTGGCTGAGAGCTCGGTAAAAGGGAATGGTTTCTGTAAGTACCAAAAAAGTTCATTCAATACAAGTGTTCAGCACCTTGTTCCAAGCGCTGCATTCAGTAGTTTCCTTGTGTAGTGCATTTTAAACTCAAAGGAATCCATGAAGCAACAGGCCCAATATCCTGTTGCCATAGAGCTTAATTTGTTCTGAATTGTGCAAAACAATACAAACGAACATTTACAGTTTTCATAGTTGTGGCTTGACTTCCAGCAAAGCACCATACTCTCCCCAAGTCTCCCTCCCCCACTGTCCCACAATTAATCCACAAGCAAAACCCTGCAGTAAGCTCCACATACCCGCATCATTACCCATAAAACTCACAAAACATCCATCTGCAAGGCTGGGGGAAAGAGCTGAAATAGTTGGGGATTAAAACACCCAAGGGGTAGATATGGCTGGCAGCACGAAGTCGAAGGAGAAAGCAGAAACTGGCATTTGCTCAGCTTCCATGCTAGGTTTTAGGTGGTCCAGATTTCCGTGGAGTTGAGGTGTTTGTCGGCATGGACATACGCCGTGGTTGCCACAGGTGGTTGTAGATAGTAAGCGCATCCATACCGACGGAGACGCTGCGTGCGGGTACTGCTGTAAACTGCTTGCGGCTGGAGCTGTACTTGTAGAGTCCGTCGATCATGTCAGGGGTGATGGTCTTCGGGCCGACGCCAGAGAGACGATAGATGGATTCTGATTCAGGAAGAAATGAGTACAGCGCACGATACTGGCAACCAACATCACGGAAGAGGATGAGGAAGTGGTTCGCATCACAGGCATCAAGGACCTGCAAGGAGATTGGTCCAGGAGCACAAGCAGAAAAGTGGAAACGGTAATATACAACTAATGAAGACAGACAGACAACTGTGAATAAAGAATAAATATAAAATTGGAGGGGGCAAGGGGAGAGTGTTGGACGACGAGAAGAAAGCACAGATCATACCTCGATGACCTTGTTTTTAAGAGGCTCATTAACTTTTCCAGCAAGGCAGCAGTGGGACAGTGCATTGTGCATGATGTGTCTGTTGGACTTTGCACTCGGCTCCTTGTATAGCTTCGGTCCTGGTTTTTATACAGTACGAGTCATTCTGTGATGTAGCCAAATAGAGAACGACAATGTAAGGAGAACCAAAGGAAAAGTTTCTCACCTGAATACTCCCCAGCAGACACCTGTGATGATATCTGAGAAACTGCATCCCAGTCTCGCTCACCACTGCGGCTGTCTCCAGAGCCATCATCGATGTCCAGCATATCCACAGAGCCAGACCTGTCACAATTAAACCGTAATCATAACCATATCCAAGCAGGAGTGAACTATCCATCCAACCAACATTTAACTCATGGGTGAAACTCCTTTTGTATCTTACAAAAATCCACATTTTAAAAATGACCCAGATGGAGGTTTCCATATGTTTGTCAGCAGATAAACATGCCACGATTTTAGGGAATTCTGATTTATTTCTTAACCCATTTCATCCGGATGGGATGCAATGCTCACACATCGTGACTACGGTGATGTGAATTGCTCCCATGGTCGTTTTGTATTATGAGGTTTTTTTGTAGAAGTTAGCCAGGTACAAAAGCTTGCAAGTGCGTGTCCATGATCAGATGTCCGCCAGGCAGGAGAACGTCCATCTATGTCGGTAAGTATGGAAATAGTATTCATTGTTGGATTTTTTTTTCCCCCCTGTTGCAGCTCCCTCCAATAAACTTCACAGAAAATACTGAAGTGCTGTCTTTGCATTGCATGAAGTGAAGACGCAATTCTGCTGCACACAAATACAAAAACTGATAATGTCTGTTGGGTCGTGACCACATCGATACGAGACCAAGAAATCTTAAGGAACTGACGGAAGAGGTCATTTGGCCCATAATGCCTGTGCTGCACCACCAACACATTAAATAAATCTGTAAGGCTCTCAACTCAGTTTCTTCCGAGGGGAGGGGGGATACGGATGAGAAAAGTGTGAAGTGTGTGTATTTTGTGTATGTGTATGTACTGCAAAGGGACTACAGTTATAAATGTGAATAAAATCTATTTCAAAACTAATTTGTTTTTGACGACTTGCAACTTTCCCTCATACACGTCACTTGTGGCATGGTGTGCGTTTACTGACCCCTGCTGGAGGGGAGGGTAAGAATTGTTAATTCCTTTGATCTCTTTAGAGAGAACGTTTCCATTCCCCAGGGATTTCCCATTGAAGTCGTATCAAAATGGGTCCTCACGTGCTAAATCTGCAATGTTTATTATAAGAAGGCACGGGATGACGAAAACGTAGAATCCCAGGACAAAAGACAGCCATGAAAACGAGCAGATCAATAAATAAAGTACACACGATTTATATAACAAACATGTATATATATATAAACAATATATATATATATATTATACTCTTCTTCTTTCGGCTGCTCCCGTTAGGGGTCGCCACATAGGATCATACGTTATGATCCGCATAATGATTTGGCACAGGTTTTACGCGAGATGCCCTTCCTGACGACCCTGGTCACCTCTTAACACAGGGATATGGTACCCTATTCTAACCGGGGCATACACCGGGCCCAGTACACTGGTACTCACTTCGCCGACCTCGGAAGGATGACAGGCTGAGTCAACCTCCTGGTGTGTATTGATTCAAGCGGCCAACGGGGCTTGAACTCAGGACCTTTTGGATCCCAAGCCGCTACCCTAACCACTACGCCAACACCAGTATATATATATATATATATATATATATATATAGGTGCGGTTCTGGGAACTTCATCCCTCCAAAGCAATAGCAACCATCATACAGCATTCTCTAAACAGTTATTCCATTAATGTATGTTCAGAGACCCTTCCCTTTTGTCTCACGGGACAACGGGACAGTGCGTTGTGTAAACTTCATCGCGAGGTCTGGTTAAATCTCTGCACTCATTCCTATTGTTTTTTCTACTCTTATTCCTGAGGTAAATCCCAGCCATGTGTGCCCTTCGCTGTGAGATGGTCCTCAGCGAAGGCCAAGCAGGCATTACGCCGACACCCCTGCAGAAATCACAGCCTGCCAAAAGCATGTGCAGCGGTAATTTCCACCCACTGGACAGAAAGCGCACCCAACACGACGCCCACGCTGAACGGAACACGTACCGAGGAAATGGAAGAAAGGCATCCTAAATGCTGGCAACTTGCAAACGCACGCGCCGCACCCTTTCCAAACCCCATCTAATATTTATATCTATCTCCTTCCAATCCGAATCCCATTTAATACTTGTGTCTATCCTCTATTCCAATCTTTTTCCTGAATTCATGACACGGATCAGGGTGCTGGACCCACGCACAGCCTCAGGGTGGTTTATCATTGCACTGTACGGGGCATGCTCTATGGCAGGCGGATCCGCGCGCTGGCCACGTGCTTAATGGCGGACCTGCATGCACTGTATGGGGCATGCTCGATGGGGGCGGACCCACGCGCTGACCACGTGTACAATGGCGGACTCGCGTGCAGCCGTGATACTTTATCATCGTGCAGAACAGGGCAAAATAACATATCTTTGGTCGGGTTGGCGCATGGGGTTACAATAACATCTTACCATCAGTCTTCGCTCACCACGACAGCAACAAATGTCTCCCGTGGATGGCAGACATCCTCCCGCACCTCCGCCTCAATGCAGCTGCTACCAGGCAGAGGCATGCTGTGCGGCCGGATCGCTCGGGCCGCATGGCGCACCATGGAGCAGGCACATTGACCAGTGCCAACCGCGGGTCGCAGGGGCATGGCACGGCGTTCGGTGCAAAGCGATTCATATCATGGGGTTCGGTGCAAGGCGATTCATGTCACGGTGCTCGGAGCGAGACGATTCCACAGCTTGGAACCATTTGGCCGGAAGTGAGGTGCAGCCGCTTCCGGTCATGGCGGCCGGCCCGTGTGCTGGCCGGGGTCCAACCAGAGCGCCCGATTCGGGTGACGACATCGCTTCGGGTCGTCGCCCCCGCCCCACACCACCGGATCTATAAAAGGACGGGTCGCGGGGCGGTGAGAGTAGTAGTCGTCGTTCGAGGGTCGTCGTCGTTCCTGAGTCATTCAAGTGTAGTTCGTGTGTCGTCGTTCCTGCTCGCTCAGTCCTGTCGATTCGTCTTGCTCGTCCTGGCCTGGAATTCATCTTCAACCATTCACCTCTGACTCCGCCTTTCTGCACCAACTTCGTTTGAAACTCGCCTTCTTCACTTCTCCGCTCACTTGCTTCGGACTCTACCTCTCTCCACCCATCGGCTTCTGACTCCACCAAAGTCCCTCCCTGCACGCCCCACGGTCGTGTCTCGTTCTCTGGACCAACGCGAGCTGCTCGAAGTGCCACAAAGCAAGAGACGACGTGCCAGCTGTCAGGGAGGTATCGCCCAGCGGAGCATCCCCCAAAAACGTACTGGTGGCATGATCGGGCAATGTATTGAGAGACCGTTAGCCTCATCTCCTCCTTTTAATCTTCATCAACTCCTCTTTATCGGGGTGTGTGTGTGTGTGTGTGTGTGTGTGTCATTATATCGGGATAACTCTGCTGCGTCTGCTTTTGTAAGTTGCTTGTATATTGCCGCACCTTTCACATTTCGTGCTATCTTTGCTACAGACAACAATAAACAACATTCACTGTGCCACATACCTTTCCTCGCCTGCCTGTTAATAAATCCCGTTGTAGAAATGTTCCCAGCTCGTTTTCGTCTTTTCCTTCATTGATCCAGCATGGTCCATGTCCTAACTTATCCGGAACATTATTCCCAACGATCCGTTCCTTTTAGCCGGTACATCCTTGGCAGTGTCCCTCGGCTGCATCCGATCCGGTAAAGTGATCAGGTTCTGACAAAGCGTACCGAGGGAGTGTCCCCCGGTAATTAGATCACGTGGTTATTTTTAGGTAACCGGATTAACTAGACGGAGGACCCTCAGTCACGTGGTTGAGTTACTGGCATTCACTGTCGGTTAGCGACCCGCTGCATCATGAAATTATCCGTGTGCGACGGCCTGCAATTCCGAGGAGTCTGGTGGGATCCCGAGATAGCTTCCCCCCCTGATGGTCTTCTCACCCGACCCCCGGCCCACAAATATATATATATATATAAATATATATAAACGAAAACCCACTTAATACAGGAAATGTAATCTCATCAAAATGGCCACGAGTACACAACAGAGGGTACCAGGCGAGGTCTTTATGGCGTTCACAAGTCCAGTATCCGCAAAGTCAAGAAATGCACAGAAGACGTAAGGAGGGTAGTAAATGCTCTGGTTTACACTGGAGTGAGTGTGGTTCTGGAAAACCTCTCCATTACATGACTCACGAGTTTAATGGGGTAGTCAATGCTCTGGTTTTGCATCCACAGTGAAGGTAAACCACTCCATCAAATGACCATGAGTTTAACGGGGTAATGAATGCTCTGGTTTATACTGGAGTAGAGTGATTCCGGTAAACCGCTCCATCACATGATGCAGGACACCGTCTCCCCTTTTATAAAACACTTGTATTAAAAGTCCTGCAAAATTCAGCATTTATTTATTTTAAAACAAAATGCTATCTTATATATTATTTCCGAGTTTGTGGTTTCGTGTCGCGCTATCTTCGACTTTGTTCTGCGCCTCGAGTAACGTGATATTCAGCTTACATTATCTCAAAGACCACATGAGGTGCATGGTACAAAAAAAAAGTAAATAATGGTTCTGAAACAGTGAAATCGTATTCCACTTACTGCATTAAAGTAAAATTACTACTGATACTCTGCATCAGTTCCTTTCTCAAACACACCCACCCCAACATGTCACGCAGAGCGCGGGTTATGCTAGTACTCACTGAAAATAATCTTCCCTGCAATGGATGTTCAGGTAAAGCAAAGTAAAAATTTCTCCAAATATCACTTTAATTTGCATTTTTTTTTTGTTACAATTGAGACCAATCACTCCCAAAATGCATATTTTGAAATCAATTTTCAAAATTTTACAAGGGGGAGAGGAGTCATTTTACTCGTCACTTTCCTTTTTTTTAAAGTTCTAGTTTCACCCATGATTCAAGTCTATTAAAAAAAAAACACAAAGGTTTTACAAACAAATCAACAAGACCAAGTCGCCTGTAACCTGTGGTCATGTGTGCTGGAATTGGGATCGCTGACAGTTGTCGAAGCAAGAGAGAGGCTGGAAACCGAATGGAAGCGATTCATCGAAGTGCCTGCAAGAAAAATGCTCTCATACTGGTTATCATAACTCCTTGGAAGTATCAGGTGTTGCTGTTTGAGTGGAACATCTTGATCTGAAGAACAATCTCAAACTTTAGAAACATTTATTCACATCAAGGTAAAAGAACCGATTTTGCATAGCGGCAGCTTGTTTAGTGATGGCCAGAGCTTACCAAGAGGTGGCTTGTATGGTGAAGTGGCAACGCTTGCTGAATCTCCACGCTGCGCAGACTTTGGTCGTTGCCGAAGGCCTTTAGCTGGCTGGCGCAACTGCTGCTGTTGCCGCCGCTGCCACGCTTGATCTTGTTGCCGACGTCGGAAGGTCTCGTGAATGTACTCGCGCTCAGCCTTCCATTCGGCTTTCTGCTGCTGCTGCTGCGCTCTGTCTTCTTCGTCCTTTTTGTCCTTCTCTTCATTCTCTGCCACTCGACGTCTGCAGTGAGCACGTACAGTTACAACCCATTGTTAAGAAGATAGCGTGGCCGAAGTACTGATACTCGTAAAATAACCTGAACTGAAGAACTGACACGAATACACCGATAGCATGAGCAAGTGATAAAGCACATATCCCTCTTTTTTAATTTCTCCTGAAAGCCTTTAAATTGATAATGTCCAAAACACGAGCTAGCTTGTTACAGTCCAGCTTACCTTTCTTCTTCCCGCCGCTGCTCAGCTTCAGCTGCAAGCTGCTTTTTCCGTTGTTGCTGTCGCTGAAACAAAGCTGCTTTCCGTCGTTCGCATTCTTCCGGAGGCAGACCGCCGCTATCCTGCCAATGACACAGAACTTTCAAATCTCCCTTCACATACAGATACAGTGCCTTCAGAAAGTACACTCCACTTCACTTTTTCACAGTTTGTGTTGCAGCCTGAATTTAAAACAGATGAAAAAAAAAATTGTGACCGATCCACACAAAATACCCCATAATGACAAAGTGAAAACATATTTTTACAAATTTATTGAAAATGAAAGGCAGAAATATCTAATTTACATAACTATTCAATCCCCTGAGTCAATACTTTGTAGAAGCGCCTGTGGCAGTGATTGTAGCTTTCAGTCTTCTTGGGTATGTCTGTATCAGCTTTGCACATCTGGATTTGGGGATTTTCTCCCATTCTTCCTTACAGATTTGCTCAAGCTCCGTCAAGTTGGATGGGGAGCGTCAGTGAACAGCAATGTTCAAGTCTTTCCACAGATTCTCAATGGGATTCAAGTCGGGGCTTTGGCTGTATGCTTGGGGTCATTGTCCTGTTGAAACGTAAATTTTCACCACAGTCTTAGATTTTTTGCACTCTGAAGCAGGTTCTCCTTGTGGATTTGCGTATATTTGGCTCCATTCATACAAGTCTCCCAGTCCCTACCACAGAAAAATTATCCCCATAGCATGATGTTGCCACCACGATGCAACATGGTGGGGATGGTGTTAGATGGGTGATGAGCTGTGCTTGGTTTCTGCCAGATGGAGCACTTTGCATTCAGGCCAAGGAGTTCAATTTTAGTCTCATCAGACCACATAATCTTTTGCCTCATGCTCTCAATCTTTCACGTGTCGTTTTGCAAACTCCAGGTGTGCTGTCATGTGCCTTTTTATCAGGAGTGGCTTCCATCTGGTCACTCTCCCATAAAGCCAAACTTGTGAAGTGCTGCAGAGACTGTTGTCCTTCTGGTAGGTTCTCCCATCTCAGTCAAGGAACTCTGTAGTTCTGTCACAGTGGTCATTGGGTTCTTGGTCACCTCCTTGACAAAAACAAACTGAGATTGCTCAGTTTTGTCAGACGGCCAGCTCAAGGAAGAGTCTGGGGAGTTCCATATTCTTTCTATTTCCTATTGATGGAGCTCACTGGGCTCTTAGGAACTTTCAACACTATAAATTGTTTTATACCCTTTCCCAGACCTATGCCTCCTCACAATTCTATCTCAGAGTTCTCCAAACAGTTCCTTGGACTTCGTGGTAAAATTTCTGCTCTGACCAACACAGTCAACTGTGGGACCTTATCGAAAGGTGCGTTTCTTTACAAATCATGTCCAATCAATTGAATTGGCCACAGGTGAGCTCCAAGTTGTAGAGACATATCAAGGATGATCAAAGGAAATTGGATGCACCTGAGCTCAATTTGGAGTGTATTGGGTTGAATTGAAACCCTCAAAGGGGTTGAATACTTATTGACTCAAGACATTTCAGCTTTTCATTACCTCTGCCACCGAAGGTGAAGGAAGTTATGTTTTCACCTCTTTCTGTCTGTGTGCAGGATATCTCAAAGTTGTGGACGGATTCGGATGAAATTTGGTGGACAGGTTGGGTGTGTGACAAGGAGGAACTGATTAGATTTTGGTGAAGATCCGAATCTGATAATTTTTAAAGTGATTCTTCACCATTGAGAGATGGGGCCAAAAACGAAATACAGAATTATATTTCAAAAATGTATTGGGCTCGATATGTTCTCATGGATCAGGCATTGCATGGCGGAGGTATGCACTCTGCCGAGTGCCCTTCTAGTTGTTAATGAAATTGTAAAAATGTCGGGAAAAGTTTTTCTACTTTGACATTATGGGGAATTACGTGTCGATCAGTGACAAAAACATCAATTCAATCCATTTTAAATTCAGGCTGTAACAACAAAATGTGAAAAAGTCAAGGGGTGTGAACACTTTCTGAAGGCACTGTATCTCATTGAACTGCCCAGTACAACAACTGGCTGGTGATGAGATGTCACTTAAAGTGCCTTGCACTCTTTTCTGCATGACGAATCAAATTACTTATTGCTCATCCAACCACCCGCCCACTTGTTCCCCCTCACCCCTACCCCGTCCCACCTCCCCCGCAATTAGCCACTTGGGGAACAAATTCCAAGCAGAACAATATTCTAAAATAAGCCTATTGCATGATTTAGTGTGCATGAATAAGCCTAATGCACGATCAGCAGTATGATCTTGTGCAATCTCAAGTAGTCCTCTTGTAGGCGAACCAAAATACACGTGAACTAGAACGGTACTCAGCGGAGCATGTACCTCCACCAGGTTGAACACTAATCGGCCAGATCTGCATCTGGACCTCAAGCAAAATCTCAGCTTGTTTTTGTCACCAAACCAACTCATCCACCAAATTTTGTCATAATCTGTCCACAACTTTTTGAGGTCATGTCGTTTTTGGCGTTCTGTCATTGGTGAAGAATCATTTAGAAAATTAAAATAAATTCTCGTTTCCGGATCGGGATCTTCACCAAGATTGAGTGAGTTTGTCCTCATCACTCACCCAACCTGTCAACCAAGTTTCGTCCCAATCCGTCCACAACTTTTTGAGATATTGTGCTATCTATCATTTTTGGCCCCATCAATGGTGAAGAATCGCTTAAAAAAATTATCGTATCTGGATCTTCAAAATTTAATCAATTCGTCCTCGTCACACACTGAACCTGTACACTAAGTTTCGTCCGAATCTGTCTATAACTGAGATATCCTGCTGACAAACAGAAAGGGGTGAAAATAACCTCTGTCCCCATTAGGTGGGGGAGGTAACAATGAAATGTTAAATGGCCAAATAATAAAAGACAAGAAAGGATGAAGAGAAAATATGCAGCACAATTATGATGCAAAGGAACAAAGGATACTATAGAAACGGCACATCAAAACAAAACTTGTACAGTACTTACAAAGAAGAATCCTTCAGCAAACTTCTTTTCCAACTCAGCTGTGTCCATCTCTCCAGAATTCAATTCATCTGCATCTGATGTGCTCATTTCTGAACTCTTGGTATCTTCTGTTCCCTCCTCCACAGATACTTGCCCTGCCAGACTTCCCACAAGGTGTGAGCTTCTGGCTGGACTACTCTCTGATCTGGGAGAACCTTCCCCATTTCCTGGCTCTTTTCCATAATTGACCCCCAAGCTTTTGAGGAGTGTTGGGGAATTAGAATTGAGAGGTGATAAAGACTGCGTGGGTGTTGGAGTCTCTTCAGACTCGCTCTTAAGCCGAGCGGTTCCTCGAATATTCGGGGCTGGATTGGTTGGAGTCTCTGCAGAGTTATCTCCCTCATCTTCCTCCTCGTTAAAGCCAAACTGGATACTTGATTTGGTCTGGAGACGAACTTGCTCAGGGGAAAAGCGCCTAAGGTGCAGCACGTGATCAATAAAAGGTTGTGCCCTGAGGACCCGTTCCAAATTTGGTTTTGGGGAGTCAGCAGACAGTTGAGACGCAGACCAACGAAGCTCTGTAGGCCTTTTGGCTTTGGCTTTAGCCAAATGACGGCTACGAAGGGCACCACGTGCTGGAGACCTGGACGGAGTACGACGGCCTGGGAGCGTCTCATAAGCTTTTGGTTGCAACTTTGCATCAGCATCTGCCATTGCCTGTTGGCTGTCACGCATTGCGAGGAGGTTGTCTTGCTGATGCGCCAAGCGCACCATTTCCTGCTGCAATCCACGTAGTGTTTCATTAAGCTTTCCAATTGATTTGCTATATTGGCCAAGGTCTGAATTGCCGGATGTTCCACCATCAACACCCTCCTGCTCTTCTTCACTTGCTTTAACACTCTCACCATACTCTTCTTCTGTACTTTCAGGATTTGCCCAATCTTCACCACCACCACTTCCTCCACTGAAGGTCTCTTCCTTCACCATGTCATGGCCACCCTTCTCCTGAAAACAAGCAGAGGTTTCTCCCTTCTCTCTATTTTTTCCTTTGTATGGCAATGGCATTGCAGTCTCACCAGCCCCCTGTGGCTCCGGCCTTTCTCGTTTGCTGCCTTTAATCACGTGTAGAAATGCTTCCTTTCCACAGCGCTCTCTCTGCTGTGCACACAGTGCTTCCACCTGGCGTCGCTGTGTCTCTATGGCACGTCGCTTCTGTTCCAACTTCAACTGCAATCGTGTAACCTCGCTGGATGTGGGGTGCCGGTTGGGTGGCACACTGGTACAATCGTCACTTGCAATATCATCCGAAAGCGATGAAGGATACTGTGAAGAAGGGTTGTGACTGCTGCGCACACCTTGATGCATTCCACCTGTTGTCGCAGTTTGGGGAAAACTGCTTTCCGAGCTGTCTGGTGTAGAGCGCAAAGAACTACCAACACTTGAGCGAGTCTCACCTCCACTGATTAGTTTATGATGTTTCCGCTCTGCAAAGCTTGTTAAACGCACACCAGAGCTGGAGGAGGCTGTACTATCAGCACTTGGACAAGGGCTAGGGCTGGGACTCACTTCTGGAGACAACCTTTGGTGACTCCCACCATCGATGTCAAACTTTTCTCCATCGTCGGGATCGTGATCATTTTCATCTTCATCCCATTCACTGACCACAGGCACAACAGGTAGCCCTACAGCAATCGCTTTTTCAGGCGAGTCGAAAGACGAGTTCAAGATGCAACTTGTACGATCTCCAACATGTTGCTCCATCCCATTGGCACTGTGTCCTCCAGGATGCAGATAGAATCCATCAGAGCCTTCATTGGCTGTCGGTGTGTGACAGCGGCGATTAATTTGGAGTGGGCTGGCAGGACCGATTTCCTTATGGGGATCCACACTCCGAATTTCTTTTTCATCGCCGTTTGCAAGTGAATGCGGTTCGTCACCTTGCAATATTTTTATGGCTGCAGATTTCAAAGGGGAGCCAAGTGAAAGGTCAGTGTTAGGCATGCGCACACGTGGTCTGGTGGGACGCTGAAGACCATCTTTGCTATGGGAACGTGGAAGGCCATTGCGAGGTGCATGGCGTACAGTACTGCCGCCATTATCACCATCATCAAAGCTTATTTCAAAGGAGATGGACTGTGGAAGAGACCTTCAAACAGAAAATCAAAGCTGAATCAAAATCGAGGGCAACATGACAATGAACACTGCTTTAGGAGAGCATGCAAACGATTTTAAACGGTTGATTCTCCAGAAATTTAAATCTACGACGATGTAGTTTTTAGGAACACTGTTAATTATGTAACATCATTATAATAATCTAGCTCTTCCACAAGCCTCGAATTTGGATCCAAATAAAAATTTTAAACTGTTTAAGTTAGGTGGTTTAAAGAAATGTCATCGGGGGCAACATGACAATGGTGGATCAACACGTTACCCCTTACACATGCAAAGTAAATATTGTTACGGTTCCTAGGAACCGTATGCATACAAACATTACAGTTGTCCCAAAGTTAGTTATGCCATTAGTATATGTGCGGATAGATCCCTCCCTTGTGTGTAGTGGGAAAGCAAAGGGGTGCGTTGCGATGTTTTTTTAGTTAGATTAATAAATCATTTTCTCCCCTTTATTTTATTTCCCGTTGTTGGAGCCGCAGTACCTTCCTCTCGCTTGCTACTCTCGTTTGGGCTGGACAAGCACTTCACCGCCTACTCGCCTAACCAAACTCGTTTTTAGAGGCAAAATCTTGCAGTAGTTCCTTCTTGGCGGGTCCAGACACGCGTGGAGTGGGTGGGCTTGCCGGCCTGGCCGAAACCCGCCCAGAAAGGGCGGACCCCATGAAGGCCCTGTCCAATCGGGACGGACGATGACATCAGCTTCGCCAAGGCCCCTCCCCGCCCAGGGGGATCTATAAATACGAAGCGATCCTCAGAGTAGGGTTGGGTGTTGAGTTGGTGGAATGGTCTTGAGTAAGAAGGAAGGTCGTTGGTTCTTTGGTGGTCGAGAGTTCGGGGTTCGTTGGCGTTGTTGCGAAGTGTTCACCACGTCTTGCCTCGGGGCCCGCGCTTTCCAATCAAGCTCCTTCACGGACACGAACTCCACACGTACGGTTGTGGCTGAACTCAACCTTTGTCAGGTGCCGCACCACAGAGCATCCCTTCCCCGAAACTCTCAGGTACTGAGAACTGCGACCTCAGCTCCCTCCCTTCCTGGCTGCAAAAGGTCCCCTTTTCTTTTAATTGGGTTTATTTTGTCTGAGTGTGTGACGCCTGTCTTATAAGTAAACTGTATATAAGTTTTTGATTATTGGAATTCTTGTTTTTATTATTCTCGGTAAAGTCTGCTCTGTGTCCGCTTTCGTAAGTTGCTGTAAAAATTGTCGCACTATATCTCTCTCTCCTTTCCCCTGCATAACACACCAATAAACTTGTTCCTGTGCCACATGACTTTCCTCACCTTCGTGTAAATAATGATGGTAGAAATGTTCCCAGTTCGTTTGTTCTTTGCCTTCATTGGTCCAGGATGGTTCGGACTGAGTTTAGCAGAGTCTTTATCCCCGATAATCTGCTCATTCTAGCCGGTACGTCCTTGGCAGTTCCGCTCAGCTGCATCCGATCCGGAGATGGTAGTTGGTACTCTACCGTAGTTGGTAGAATGATCCAGTTCGGGCAAGGCGTACCGAGGGCGTGGTTCCCCGTAGTCAAAACCGCGTGGTTAATTAGGGATTACACCTGGCAGGAAGACCCTACCTACGCGGTGAGGTATTGGCTCCACGGTCGGTTAAGCGACCCGCCGGTCACGGAATTATCCGTGAGCGACGGCCTACAATTCCGGGAGTTGGGAGACGACGTAACTTCCCCCACCTAGTGGTCGTTCTCGCCACCGGACCCCGGCCCGCAACAATATAATTAAACTACATGGTTACAGCAGGAAAAAAAATCTGCTTACCTTTGACTCTGTTCAGCACCTGTTCCATCAGAGATTTCAACACCTCCATCACTTGCATCTACAGGCTCTGAAAATTCACACATTTGGGGGTACTGACCTGTTTGTAAAGCGAAAATCAAATACAAAATCGTAATCAGCTGACATGTAGCTCTTTCGTCAATTTGAATCCACTGCTGTACTTTATCTCTCCCCACTCCCATATATTTCTACTTCACTTTCAAACTACAGTATACATGGTCAGTCACTGTAAGAGGTTGTCTCAAGAAGTGTGAGGCCTCACCATGAGCCAAGACCTCTCCTAGGCAAACCATGTAGCAAACCTGACCTTCAAAACCATCCACAGACTGGATATCCTCTGTCACTCCACATCTTTCCTTAAAATTTGAAACACTCAACCTAAAAAAAAAACAACCTTTGTCCATAACGCGATGGAATACTGTTCTCCCTTATGGGATGATACCTTGGCTTCACATCTATCTCTTCTAAAGCTCAACATTCTTGGAATATCCCACAATAATGCTTAAGCATAAGGTCTGTTGCTTTCACATTGTAGGCAGGTTGGTGGCCTCATTTATTTATTCATTTTTATTTACCTATCCCTCTTGAACCCTGTGCCCCCC
>CM068957.1:102691826-102703625 GCA_035128595.1 Eptatretus atami | reverse complement strand
GCTGACGAACCATGTGACCTATGACATCATATATTTATATTCTGCTTCCAATCGTGTAGTGGAACACGTGTGTGAAGTTTCGTGTTAATCGGATAAGGTGCGGTTTTCTATCCAAGATGGCCGCCAAACCATGTGACTTGTGACATAATTTTTTACCATGTATGCAGATATGACGGTAGATGATAGTTGCAAATTTTCGCTTCGATAGATTAAGCAGTTCCAGAGAAAACATTATTTAATATTTTTCTTAATCCACCATGGCTGCCAAACCATGTGACCTATCAATTATTCATTAACAAACTTAATGTCCCCTATGCATGCAGAATACATTTGTGAAGTTTCCCCTTGATCTGTCAAGCCGTTCTGGAGAAGATTTTGAAGATTTACGGTCAATTCAATATGGCGCCCAAACCATGTGACCTATCAATAAAAATTAACAATCTTGTAAAAGGATGTCATGAGGAATGTGTGTATAAAGTTTCGCCTCAATCTGTCCAACCGTTCTGGAGAAGATAAAAAAAAAAAATTCAAAATAAGATGGCTGCCGAACCAAGTCACCAATGACGTCACTAATTTTTTTCTACGGTGATTTTTTGTGTTGATGACGCTCAATAAATTTCACATTTTCCCATGCAGCGTTCACTTGACGAATTTTCACCGGGATACCGCTTCACTGATGACGTCAAGAAAAATCACCCGTGTTCCCCATGCGGAGTTCATTAAAATGTATGAAGCGAAAAAAAATTCCATTGCACGGTTTTAGAGATAGAGGTCCAAAGTTTATCGGTTTTTTCAAGATGGCACCCGCACCACGTGACCTATGACGTCATAATTATCAATTAAGTATGCTATCAAAAAAGATACATACTATAGTGAAAATTTCGTGTCGATCAGACTTACTGTTCCTGAGAAAATTATTTTTAAAGCGAAAAAGCCCCGCAAATTGCCGGCGGAAAAAGAATAAACTAGAACGGGCACTCATAGAGCGCATACCTTCGCCAACGCTACATTTTGCACCCCCCCCCCCCAGAAACCGTTGATTGTGAGGTATTTAATCCCATACCACATCTGCCATCTCATATGTGTTATGATGGCTTAAAACATTAAATTTCCTGTGTCATATCATATATCACAAGATTGGGCATTGAATTCACAACATTTTGGCATTGGTTGCATGCAAATTGGATAAAAATCGACCGCACTATGGCAAAATGACGATTTTGACCTTTCATGACCTCGACCTTGACCTTTGTACTCTTAATTTTGTAATTGGTATTAGAGTGTGGGGAACAGAACAGTCAACATTTTGGTGTTGGTTTCATGCAAATCGGATAAGAATTGACCGTGTATGACTAAAACCGCACATTTTGCAATGTCGTGACCCCCCTGACCTTTGACTCCCAACCGCTAATAAGCGTTATTACGTCATTGTGTCATGTCACATATCACAAGATGGGCATTGAATTCTGAACATTTTGGCATAGTTGCATGCAAATTGGATACAAATTGACCGCGCTATGGTAAAAAGACGATTTGACCTTTTCATGACCTTGACCTTTGACCCGATCGCTCCCAAAATCTAATCAAATGGTCCTCGGATAATAATAACCAATCATCCCACCAAATTTGCTGCGATTCAGTTCAATACTTTGGAGTTATGCGAATAACAAACAAACAAACACAACATATCACAAGATAAATAAATACACAGCGATCAAAACATAACCTTCGCAACAAAGTTTGCGAAGGTAATAAGAAATAAACAGAAGAAAAACAATAGGTTACCCAGTCCATTAGACTAGGTACCCTAGTAAGATTTCAACATGCTTAAGGCTACAGCACCCCCTGCCTGCATCACAACAGAATGAGTGTTTATACAGATCAATGCCAGGGATCATGAAACAATCACTTCAGGCAAACTAGACTGCCCCCATGACTTTCATTCAGACCGATGGAGAGTTGCCTTTCCTTTCAGACACATAATTGAGGCTCATGCAAGTCTGGAATATCTGGGGTCAGAGGATCAACAGACAAAGTGGGACACAGATACATCACAGCATGATGAGACTTGGAGCTTAAAGGGAGACAGGGTTACAGTAGTTGCAGTAGAGTTCAGAATGAAACGGCAGAGACCATACTTAAAGTCCTGGAAGGAAAGAAAAGCAGGAGACGACAGACTCGGGAAGACTGTTCCACGTGCGAGAGAAGAGGGAAATGGATGAAGGGAGGTGAGCATGAAGTTTGGGCGTAGTTCGTTTGCAGATCATGCACACTCGACGAGAATGTAGGTAATGTGCTCTTATTGTGGAAACAGCTTCATCGATCGTGGAGGGTGTCCATCAAAGGATTGAAAGAATCTTTAAAGGTAATTTATTTAATGGCTTTATAACCCAGCAAAACAAAACTTGGCCTTCATTCTTCAAACATCAAAATAAACAAAATGCCACGAAGCATAAATGAGTTCAAAGCATTTTGAGAAATGGCCAGGAATGTTCAAATTGGTGCAAAACGAAATTGCAGAGAGGGGAGTAAAGTAGGCTGGTGGAACGAACCATGGAAAGGAAACAGGGCGGGGTGCCGTTTCCGAGCTGTTAGTCACATCAACCAATTTTACACAAACATGCAACTAGAAACTCAACGGGACAAGGTTACCTCGACTCCACACAGCTAGAAACCCAACTGGCAAGGTTAACTCGACTCCACACAGCGAGAAACCCAACTGGACAAGGTTACCTCGACTCCACACATCGAGAAACCCAACTGGACAAGGTTACCTCGACTCCACACATCGAGAAACCCAACTGGACAAGGTTACCTCGACTTCACACATCGAGAAACCCAACAGGACAAGGTTAACTCGACTCCACACAGCTAGAAACCCAACGGGACAAGGTTACCTCGACTCCACACAGCGAGAAACCCAACGGGACAAGGTTACCTCGACTCCACACATCGAGAAACCCAACGGGACAAGGTTAACTCGACGCCACACAGCTAGAAACCCAACTGGACAAGGTTACCTCGACTCCACACATCGAGAAACCCAACGGGACAGGGTTAACTCGACTCCACACAGTGAGAAACCCAAAGGGACAAGGTTACCTCGACTCCACACAGCCAGAAACCCAACTGGCAAGGTTACTTCAACTCCACACAGCGAGAAACCCAACGGGACAAGGTTAACTCGACTCCACACAGCTAGAAACCCAACTGGCAAGGTTACCATGACTCCACACAGCTGTAAACCCAACAGGTCGGATTGGTTGCTTCAATTCCATGTAGAGCAAGAAACCCTTTCAAGCACTGCCAAATCTTTTGCACAAAATCTTTTGTAAATGCCGACTCAGGTGCTCCCGACTCCACCTATGGATTAACTGCAGATGGCATGTGGGGCACTGGGCTAACCGGCTGAGCAAAAAGAAGAAATCACAAATTCCACTGGAATAGGAAAAACACAAGCTAATGTAGGAAAATACCAAAGCAGAACGAGGAAAGAAACACTGCGATGAGCTCGTGGAAACTTTAAAAATACATGTGTTTCAGAGCTGTCAGGTGGAAACCAAATATACACATTCCAAGCTGAACCAATGATGCTCAGGACCTGCTTTAAATCATATGCTTGCATGCACAATACTCGACTTGGACTGCTCTTGCTTGCATGCACAAAATTCATCATGTTGTCATTTCTCGGGCACCGACGAGGTAACGTCAAATGAGATGGTTCACAAAGACTTCGTTCAGGTCGCTCAAACCTTACAACCCCTCATGAGGGACAGTCATCTTGTCACCCTTGCCAGAAGGAATGGCCTTGCAACAGCATGATCTCACCAGAATCACCCTCAGAACAATCAACCAAGTCTGTCTCTGGTGTATGCTACCCTTCCCTCTTCAAAAGGCACAATAGCCGACTCCGCTCGTGAGAAGGCAGAATGCCTCAATTCTGTGTTTGCTTTCAAATGTTGGCCCCAACCCCTTCCCCGTCGTACCCAACTGCTCCTGGACTCTGTCTTTTGCTCTTGAGAAGGTTCTTTCAACCCTCGATTCTGACTATGCTACTGGCCCGGATGGCATCAGCTCATGTGTCCTAAAAACCTGCTCTGCTGCTCTTGCACACTCTGTCTGCAATTTTCAACCTGTCATTTGCACTCAGTCATCTTCCATCTGCTTGGAAATCCTACATCATTGCACAACATAAAAAAGGTGCAAGAATTGATCCCCTTAACTACAGACCTATCAGCTTACTTCCAATCTGCAAGGTCATGGACTCCATCATTGCAGTTGATATGATAACCTTCCTTTTCTCCAACAAACTCATCTCAGATGACCAATTTGGTTTCAGACGAGGTCACTCCACCTTGATCATGCTGCTTCTACTCATCAAACAATGGATTGAGGCCCTCAATATCACATATGAGATCACAGCCATCTCTCTGGGCATATCTCGCACTTGTGATACAGTCTAGCGTCCTGCCTTACTCTCCAAACTCTGCCGATGGTATTCCAAGGCCAACTCCATTCATCACTTACTAACTTCGTCTACTCTCGTAGCCAACATGTGGCACTCATCAATGATCTGAATGGAAAATCCTCTTCATCTATTTGCCGATGACATCGCTCATCCTTCAGACAGGCAGGCTGCAATCTCTTCCCTCTCTTCAGACCTTGAAAAAAAGAAATCACAAGCTGGTCAAACACTTGGAATCCGTCTTTCAATCCTGCAAATCTCACTCACTACCCCTCTCCAAAAGGACCGTATGGCATTCCTGGCAACCCCCCCCCCCTATCTACTTTCTTAACAATCCTCTTGAAGAAGCTCAGTCATTCAAACTCTTGAGCCATGATCGTTCTTGGGCAAACCACATTTCAAAGTTGGCCTCCAAAGCCAGCCACCGACAGGGAATCCTCTGTCCTACAAAGTCTTCCTTGGCACAGCTGAACTCCTTTCCATCTCCAAGCGCTTCATCTGCAGCTTGATGGAGTACTGCTCTTCCCTGCCTCACATCTTACTCAGCTTAACAATGTGGAAACCATGCAAGGCCTTTAAGATGATTGGAATCTCACACAATGAAGCTGAGTCTATGGGCCATGGTCTCTGTATTCTACCCCTCCTTTCTGTTCTGGTCTTGCAAGCTGTGCTCTTACCATGCTCCCCCTCCCCCCCCCCCCCAGCGTTTCTGCAGAGCTAACACAGTCCACCATAAACCCCCTTCTGGTGAAACGACTTCAATCTAGAATCACTGCTTCTCTGCTCATTTGTTCCTATCTTTATTTTTTTTCATACATGTGGAACCAACTTGCACATCCTCTTCAATCTCATTCTTCCCTCCAAGTCTTCAAGACACCTGTTAACTACCATCTCAGATCTTCCCCAATCCAAAACCATGAATTTTTTTTATACTCTCGTTAACCCCACCAAAATCCCTCCTCCTTCCAATTTTCCAGTTTTCCTTCCTTGGAGTTTCCTTCTGTATCAATCTTGTCCACCCCATGCCTGCATGTTTTGAGCCCTGTTTTTGTCTGTTACATCCTGATCTGTTCAGTGAACCAGCTCTGCCACGAGCCTCGACTATTTATACAAAAAAACCCCAAAACATCAACAGCAGTATATGCAATGGACAGCACATCACAACTGGAGTGGTGAACAGTTGGTGCAAGGTTCTTTCCACCCACACATTATAGATTCCATCTTGACCTCAATAATGTACATGCTAGAGATCTGCTCACCAGCCTTAAGGTATGGACTGGTGTTCAAATTGTCTGAACAAGTGACATTTTCATATTCTCATCATTCAGAAGAGGTGGGAGCTATGGCTGTCTCAAAAACAGAGTTGTGATCATTACACCAGTAGTCATCTCCTCTGGAAAATAAGCAAGATCCTAACTGGAACGACGATGCTTACCCACACAACATATGTCAAAGCTACACTTCAGGACCACAGCATCACCTGCATGGACTGGCCTTGCACAATCTCTCAACTCTAATCCAATCGAACATGCTGGGGATGTCCTTGGGAGGCATGTCTAGTCTCTCGATCGACAAAGTGGACCCAAATGAAGGCTGTATAGTCTTTGGTCAATGGCAAGACGTGTACAAACTTGTAATCGGGTCAACCGTGGTCACGCACGTCTTATGGTAACACTTCAAAAGCAATTTCTGCCATCGTAAACCTGCCTTTGATCGGCATTGCCAACTCGCATGCTCATTTCAGACCGCAATGTTGTTTTTGCATAAAAACTTAACCTTGGCTTCTGCAGACATGTTTGTTTACGGCAAGTACAGTAAGATGAATGTGCTGGTCTCTCTTCAACCAAAGAAATAACAAAAACATTGAAGCTATTGTTGCTCAATCTTTATGTGAAGAGTATATTATGTATGTGTCCAACGCTTACCAACATCCTTGCAATTAACATTCGAGTACAATGTCTACTAATGTGTTTACCCCTGCATGCGATTTATGGACAAGCCCCATTGAGAGAGCCTTAGATCTGTATATAAAGGAAAATGAAAGGAGTTCATTTTGATCTTATAAGCAGTTTAAAAGACAGGAACTGAAATTGCACTGCGTGTTAAAACTAGGGCCGAAAGAACAAGACAAAGCAAACAATTAATCATTCTCCGTGCAGCTCCACATCATCGGCGGTTTACTTGCCTGTTGCACATCCACCAGGCTCTTGTCCTTTTCGCCGACCTCTTTCACTTTCTTAATCGCCTGCAAAACAGACAACCACAAGGGATACCCAAATAAATTGAGTGCTCGAATCTCTTCAAAAAGTAATGACAATTAAGTGCCCAAGGAAGATGGTGATTCAAGGATACACGAGGAATGTTTACGCCAAACGTGGCAATTTCGCCCATGAGGCCTGTGCTACATAAACACCACGTTTATTCAGTCCAACAGTTTATAAAATTAAATTTACTGAGGAAGTTATGGGGTGGGGGTCCATAACTCAGCTACCTACCATTTCTACCAATATCAATGTACTCCAACATCCCCAAAACTTCGAGGTGCAGATTTTATTAAAATTTAAACCTATATACATACCGTTTCCAAACTCACAGGTCTATTGTTCCCCAATTATTCTCTAGATCCTCTCTTTAACAAAAATGGTGTTACATTTGCTTCTCGCTAATCCTCTGGTACCTGTCCTGACCCCAATGAGTTGTTCCAAGATATCGATTAACATATCACTTATCTGCTCCACCACCTCCACCATATTGGGATCGTTACTTAAAAGGAGGTCTAACACTGCACTCCCTCTTGTGGGTTTATCTACAAACTGGGTTAAAATGCAATCCTGGACCAAAATTAGGAAATCCTCATCTGCTCTGCCCTTTCCCTGTTCCTGGACCCAATCTATCCCTGGCAAGTTAAAATCCCACATAATCAATACTCTTCCCTTACCACGTGCCCTTCTGAACTCCATGTTCTCCTCCTTCCTCCTCTTCCTTCACACCGGAGCCCTATAAAAGCATCCTACCACTATCTTACTGTTTTTACAATCTCTAATCTCTACCCATACAGAATCCTCAACATTAATTCCCTCCTTCATGTCACCCCTTTCTCGAGACACAATACTGTCCTTTCCCAAATTATGACACCTCTTCCATTTTTCTCTTTCCTAGCACATCGATACATCTTGTAACCTTCTAATCCTAGCCTCAAATTTCTCTCACTTTCTGCAAACTTTCTGAAACCAAGTCTCACTTTCTGCAACTCCATCATACTCCTTACTATGTACTTTAACTTCAAGCTCTTCCAATTTCTTTTAAAACACACCTGGTGTTGGTAAAGAATATTTTTAACTTTTCCCTTGAATGTAATTTTTTTTTGATATGTCACCTTACCAATCAGATCATCAATAACAGTTCCTTCATTTATAGCCTCTCCATCATCCTCTAGCTTAAAAAAGTCTCTCAAAGTTGGTACGGTACGTGGAAGATAGCTCGAACAATCAAATGAGCTTTACAGATCCAGTTAAAACTACCCACAATTCCAATGGCCTGACAGGCTCAGCGAATTTAATGTGCAAGTCTAATCAGCAGTTAAGCGTCAAATTCACAAAGTGCAGACGTTGCTGCAGGTGTTACTTGCAATAGATAACCTCAAGCAATAGTCGAGCAATTTTTTTTTTGTAAAATTCTAATTATGGAGGGAAATAATTTCAAAATTCAAAGCTTTGAAATGGAGTTCATTGCAGTTGCTTTATAGCAGCACTAATAACATTAACTTTGGTGAATGAGGTTACTAGCTACAATAACCAGAGAGATTGCTTGTAATGACAGCGAGCACAATCGATGAAGGGAGGTATTACTCGATCTCGGCTTTAAAAGGAGTTTAAGTGCTGCATCCTTTTGGACACCTTGTTGATCCAGAGCAACATGGCCCCCTCGAGGTCGTAAGGAAGGTCACGACCAGGAGTAAGGGGAGATATACGACGAGTAGCTGCCACCGCCTGCTCCACACTCATCCGCTCAACGGAGCATGCAAGCATGAGAGAATCAAGCATGGCCATGTGAGAGTCCTACAAACAAGTGTGGGGAGGAGTGGGGGAGAGGAAAGAGTTATCCCTCATGTGAGAATTACTTCAGTAACTCACGTATTTACAAATGAACCACTGGATGACAGAATCAGAAGAAAAACAAAAATTGGAATCATGATGGCGACTGCATCCATCTCCTTGATGATCAACAATCAAATGTCTGAGGAAAGGGGTGCCCGAGAATGGGAAAATTGATAAACAGCTTCCTGCTCTATAAACAATAAACTTGAGGAAACCAAACTCCATCAGGCATGTCTCATCACATTTCACTTTTGATGAGTGGAGACAATTCAAAGTTTCCTTTTTTCTCAAAACAATGCAGTACAAACTATTTACATATCAACATCCCTCAGATCATGTGAACTGATTTTAAACTCTCTCATTAAAATGTTTTTTAGTCAGTGTTCCAAATATTCTCTCATTAAAGACACCATATCTTATCTTGCTCGTACAGTATGTGTGGTGGATAACCCAAACCAGTGATACAATGTAACATACCACAAGTAGAGAAACTTAAAAACATCAAAGTGCAGCATGGATAAAGGTGAAAGCAGTTCAAGGTGAATGGTAAGGGGAGATGAACAAAACAATATATGGGGGGGAGAGAGACTGAGAGATTAGGGGAGGGGAAGAATTGGGTGGGGATGGGGAGGGGACGGAGAGATGAGGAGATGGGTGGGCGGAGAGATGAGGAGATGGGGTGGGGGGACGGAGAGATGAGATGAGATGGGGGGGGGGGCGGAGAGATGAGGAGATGGGGTGGGCGGAGAGATGAGAAAATGTGGGCGGAGAGATGAGGAGATGGGGTGGGGGGACGGAGAGATGAGATGGGGGGACGAGAGATGAGGAGATGGGTGGGGGGACGGAGAGATGAGGAGATGGGTGGGGAGGAGAGATGAGGAGATGGGGTGGGGGGACGGAGAGATGAGGAGATGGGGTGGGGGGAGGAGAGATGAGGAGATGGGGGTGGGGAGGAGAGATGAGGAGATGGGGGGGGGGAAGGAGAGATCAGGCGATGGGTGGGGGGAAGGAGAGATGAGATGGGTGGGGTACAGAGATGAGGAGATGGGGGGGGGACGGAGAGATGAGGAGATGGGGTGGGGGACGGAGAGACGAGGAGATGGGTGGGGGGGAAGAGAGATGAGGGGATGGGGTGGGGGGGACTGAGAGATGAGATGGGGTGGGGGGAGACGGAAAGATGAGACGGGGTGGGGGGGATGGAGAGATGAGGAGATGAGGTGGGGGGATGGAGAGATGAGGAGATGGGGTGGGGGGACGGAGAAATGAGATGTGTGGGGGACGGAGAGATGAGGAGATGTGGTGGGGGACGGAGAGATGAGGAGATGGGGTGGGGGAGGACAGAGAGATGAGGAGATGGGGTGGGGGAGGGACGGAGAGATGATGAGATGGGGTGGGTGGACAGAGAGATGAGGAGATAGGTGGGGTGTGAGACGGGGCGGAGGGGTGGGGAAGACAGAGAGATGGGGGAGAGAGACGGAGAGACCGGGGGGGGGGTGAGGAGAGAGACGGAGAGAGGGGCGGGGTGGGGAGAGAGACGGAGAGATGTGGCGGGGGGGGTGACTGAGATGGAGTGTAGGGGGGGGGCCGGAGAGAAATGGAGAGCAAAATATCTCATCTCTCTTGTTTTGAAGATAAATCAAATATTGATTCGTATCTGCTGCAAACCTCACATTCTTCTAATTTTGAAACGATTTTTACTTTGCAGAGAAATTCAACAGGTGACTTCGAGTCTTGACCCTCGAGTAAAAAGAAACCCTTTCATAGATCTTTATCCACACCGTCCATCTCTGCTTTCCCTAATCTATGGAAACTTCTCTTCAAAAAATTTCACTTCTACCCCAAAGCATCCAAAGAGACGACCTCAGCGTGACTACCCCAGAGCTACAATTTGCAAATCTTATGTTCACCACTATACAGAGTTTTGTCACAAGTTTAATTACTTCCTTCAAACTTTACTAGTGTTGTCCTTTTACAAAAAACGATTACCCTCTTACATACAAAGCAAAATTAATTTCATTTCATTCAAGCGAGGATGATATAAACAGGGCGTAGAATTATTGAGAAACAGCAAACATGCTGCAGAGTGCACCGAGGAAATAGACAAAGGTGTTGTAACTCGACACGATGCAAGCACCTGTTAAAACACACGACACGTTCAGCTCGACTCTAAACATTTAATCCACTGCAAGGTTCGAATATCCGAAAAATGGAACCGACTGCGGGGTTTATGGCCCAACAGATTTTCTGGCCCGACAAATATTTTTATTGACCTGCTTGAACACGAACGCAGGGATCAAACACTCTTCGTTCCCCTCGAAACGTATCATACACAGAAGTTAAAGAGCAAAACCTCCATCTACAAACCCCCTTACAGACTGTATGTTGCAACATTTTTGTTGCATACATACAAACCCTTTGTGGTGGATTCAAATAACATGTTGTTCAGGCTTGCACACAATGACAAATAAAATACTTGCAAAGATTTTCAGAGAATATGAAGAGCAATGCATGTCAAAGCAATCGGTTTTTTTTATCATCTCGTACAAACAGTGACTACGGAGAAATAAAAGCAGAAATTCATGCACAAGGACACGGCAGACGATAGATAAACAAACAGTACGTCAGGGGTTTGAACCTGGAATTCCAACATCACAAGGTCAGCACTCAGATGTAACATGAAGCATGTGCCCACATTGCAAGGTCAAACATTGACATCGACGAGATTACTCAACGATCCATACGTATGTGGGGTTCATAATGGTAAACGCAATCGTTCACCCTGTTCACAGATGCAAACCCCCTCGACATGCACATAATACAAATGTGAGTGTATTGGAGCTTCCTACAAACCCTGACGAGGATATTTTAACCCTTAATATACAGCCATCAAAAACCAGTTCAGAGGAAACCAGTGATAATAATAATGACTAAATGTTTGCAGCCATTAAACCCAATCCCTCACAGTTGATGACCATTTCATTATTGAGACCAATAACCAAAGCATACAAATAGCTCGTTTGTTGAGCGCTGTTATACAGCACAGTGGAGTCGAGTGAACAAAGCACCGTCCTCAATTATTAACGCAGGTACCAGGAATGCCATACCTGTGTATAGTGCCGTTTTGCCGATTGTGTTTGTCCCACTAGAGACCACACTAGAGGGAGTCACACTCGAGACCAAGTAGCAGCTGGCTTTTACTAACACTTAACGGCAGCCAACGGACAAGCTTAGCAAATC
>CM068957.1:102681771-102683564 GCA_035128595.1 Eptatretus atami | reverse complement strand
ACTCGTATAACTCACATTATTGTTATTAGATATTACAAGGACTCGTATAACTCACATATTATTGTTATTACACATTACAAGTACTCGTATAACTCACACAATTATTGTTATTACACATTACAAGTACTCGTGTAACTCATATATTGTTATTACACATTACAAAGTACTCGTATAAACTCACATTATTATTATTATCAGATATTAGAAGTACTCGTATAACTCACATTATTGTTATGTATACAAGTACTACGTATAACTCACATATTATTGTTATAGATATTACAAGTACTGCTATAACTCACTTATTGTTATTAGATATACAAGTACTCGTATAACTCACATATTATTGTTATTACACATTACAAGTACTCGATAACTCATATTATTGTATTACACATTACAAGTACTCGTATAACTCACACATTATTGTTAGTAGAATTTAAGTACTCGTATAACTCACATTTATTTTATTACACATTACAAGTACTCGTATAACTCACATTATTATTGTTTATATTACAAGTACTCGTATAACTCACCATATTATTGTTATTACACATTACAAGTACTCGTATAACTCACCATTATTGTTATTACATATTACAAGTACTCATATAACTCACATTATTTATTTAATATTACAACTACTCGTATAACTTCACATATTGTTATTAGATATTACAAGTACTCGTATAACTCACATATTATTTTATACACATTACAAGTACTCATATAACTCACATTATTTTATTACACATTACAATATCGTAATAACTCACATTATTGTTATTAGATATTACAAATACTACGCTATTAACTCCATATTATTGTTATTACACATTACAAGTCTCGTATAACTCACATTATTTTTTAATATACAAGTACTCGTATAACTCACATATTATTGTTATTAGATATTACAGTACTCGTATACTCACATATTATTGTATTACACATTACAAAGTACTCGTATAACTTGTCACATATTGTTATTTAGATATTACAAGTACTCGTATAACTCACATATTATTGTTATTAAATTACAAGTATCGTATAACTCACATTATTGTTATTTAGATATTACAAGTACTCGTATAACTCACATATTATTGTTATTAGATATTACAAGTACTCGTTAACTCACATATTATTGTTATTAGATATTACATACTCATAAACTCACATATTATTGTTATTAGATATTACAAGTATCGATAAACTCACTTATTATTATAGATATTACAAGTACTCGTTAACTACATATTATTGTTATTACACATTACAGTACTCGTATAACTCATATATTATTGTTATTACACATTACAAAGTACTCGTATAACTCACATATTATTGTTATTACACAATTACAAAGTACTCGTAAACTCACATTTTATTATCAGATTACAAGTACTTCGTATAACTCACATTATTGTTATTAGATATTACAAGTACTCGTATAACTCACATATTATTGTTATTACACATTACAAGTCCCCACAGTATTACTGTCCCCACGTTTTTCAGCGCTGTGAGGTGTTTTGAATTATAAGCAGGAGGTATGTTTTTGCTGCATGCAGGTAAGCCAGGTTTTTTTTTTTTGCATATACCGAGCTGTCAGTTGCCTATACACCGCCCAAATAAAGGTATGTGTCAGAAGAACGTGTTACACTGTTGGAACTAGATTGCCCATCGGGCGGGTACTCTGCTAGTTTGTATAATAAAGCATTATTTCGTACAGAGCTGCAGGATAGCCGAGTTATTGACATTATCCTCCAGTCCGGTGTCCGGGTTTG
>CM068957.1:102669271-102676771 GCA_035128595.1 Eptatretus atami | reverse complement strand
ATATCTTGCTCACAAACAGACAGACACAAACAAACGGGAGTGAAAACATAACCTCCGTTCATGTCCGGTGGTGGAGGTAAGAAACGGAAAGCACATACGATACCTTAAGATGTGATATATTCTGTTGGCTGACACTTGTCTTGACAGCTTAAGTCATACATAGCTTTTGTAACTTTAATCGTATCACTTGGGGGAGAAAGGACGGGAGGGGTGTTGAACAACTTTTGCCTGCAATGACGAAGCAAATGATATTACACCTTTGTTTGTAATGCCATTATTTTTCTGCCCAATAAAGTCAATGTGGATGAGATTACCTCCAGATGAAAGGTAATCCATGTCATTGAGGAAAATGTCTTTTTTGTATTATGTAGGGTAAGTTCTGATCTGGGTTGAATTCATCCCCTCCCACTTCCTCTCACAGCAAACAGCAGCGCTGGCCCGAGCCAGGGGAACCAGTATGCGTGGTTTGTGGCCGTCATGGAGAGTACGTGTGTGCTACCACTGAGAGGGATGTGTGTAGCCTGGAATGCAAGGCCTACAACCTGCGAGGGTCAAGTTGTAGTGTCAAACCTCCAGAAGCACCCAGTGTGTTGGAAGACCAGGCAGATATTTGTCACACGGTAGTCGTCGAAGATGAGCTTGAAGGGTATGGTTGATGGATGCATCATTATGGGAGCAATTTAAATTTGTGTAAACCACTTCAAAGGCTTGTAATGACACCATTCTTTTGTGGGACAGTTTCCAGTACCGGGAGCACCCTTTTGTGAAATCTCTGTCGGAGGAACGTGTGACCGAACTGCGGCAAGCACTTGGCATCTCGGTCCATGGTGATGATGTTCCACGCCCGGTGTTGGCATTCGCTCATTGTTCACTGCAGTCAGGGTTAGTTCAGAACCTCACTGAGGCAGGACTCGGTGATCCAACACCGGTGCAAATGCAGATGCTTCCAGCAGTGCTGGCTGGGCGTGACGTGATGGTCCAGGCCGAGACTGGATCTGGGAAGACCGATGGGTTTCTTGTACCAATAATTGCGAGACTTAATGCGCAGGTGTGTTTTGTGTTTACAATAAGTATGGAATTTTGTGTTTTTGACAGTTATGAACGCATCACATTATTTGCAACGCAATTCTGAGCATATGCAGCATGTGGTTAGGGGAGGGGAGGGGAGGGGTGGGGGAGGGCACGTTGTGCCACTGAAGCAGTGCCCTTACACATTAGAGCAGAAATTTGTAATATTTTAGGGTGTCAGCAATAACACGCCAGCTCTGTATCAAAAGACACTGTGGGATCTTTAACATCCGCCAGCTAATACTAGCAGATGTGTCCATCCGAGGGACAGCTCATGCTATTGATGCAACACTGTACGCTGAATCTGAGTTGTACTTGCAGGCCATGAAAGTTGATTAAAAAAAAAAGGTTGTTAAGTTGGTAATATCCTGTACATTGTAGACTATGGAGTCTAGAGTCTAGACAGTTGCTTTGTTGATAAATTGTTTTTTCATGTGGGTATTTCATTGTCTTTCACTTGATCTCTCCCCTGCAACATGTGATGCTCTTCTCCATCTTCTCAGCGATGGCATGGTCAACCACACGCTATAGTCTTGACTCCGACGCGTGAACTGTCAATCCAGCTGGAACAAAGAGCACGGCGGTTGCTTGCTGGACTACCAGATGCTCGAACAGCTCTCCTGGTTGGCGGTCTTCCACTGCCCAATCAACGTCATCGTCTGAAACAGCATATCAAGGTGCCTCATTCTGGCTTTGTCAATGTGTTATCTTCTTGTTATGGTGTGCGTGCGTGCGTGCGTATGTATGATGTACTCCTCCAAGAGGATGTGACCGAAGAAGCTGAAACTTGGCACCCTGAAGTTGTGCATGTGCAAGTTTCGTTCGATTCCATGAAGTTAAAAAAAACATTTTCGCCCATCTTGGCATTTTCTTTCTTTTGGGAGGCAGGGATGGGGGGTGGGTGCAATTGAAATTATCTGAGCTATATAACCATGGTGTATTATATATTCACAAGTAGTAAACATATTTTTGCTTCATGCACGTAACCCGGGTTATTTTTTATTTATTTCATTTTCGGGAGCGAGTGAGGCAGCAGTCTGTTGCCTATACACTGCCCAGACACAGGGAGGTGTCAGAAGAACGTTTTGCACATTTGGATCAAGGTAGCCCTTCGGGTGGTTACTCTGCTCGTACCACCAACAACAACACAAAATTAACTCCAGAAAAAACACAAGTGTTCACTTTGGATAGAAAAACTAGAGTCTTTGTAAATGCCTGCAACATGTTCACAAGGTAGCAGTGATGAAGATGATGAATACCTACTGCTACTAATTTTCCATTGCACGCTCATGCCACGAAGCTATGGATCTCAAAAATTTAACGGATCGTGTGAATATGCTCGTTATGTCTCCGCACGCGTTACCCCACACTACCTTATTTGATTCCACTTCTTAGTGATTTTTCTTTTTACAGAACAGTTCAAGTAATTACAGTGTATCTATTCAGCGTTGTATGTCAAACTATCGTGTAATTATCACAATCGTTTTATTGTACAAAGACATATTTGTCACATAAAAGCTCGCTGACACATATCGTGGCTGTGGTTGTCATACAAGCTTGCTCTCGTATGCCTATAAAAGCAGTGATAGTTGTTTAGTGTATCAACAAAAACGAACTGGAAGCTTTACTGCAACTTGTTGACACAACTTTTTCAACAGAGATGTCAATTCTTTCCTGAATGGTTTTCCCAGCACCATTAATTCCACTGCATTGGACCTTGATTGAGTGATAGACATCTTAAGAACCTTCTGAGTCAAACTGTAGAAATGATTCCATTTTCCTTGGCAGCTTGCACATGCAAGCATGGAAACGGCTGTAAGACGATGATGATGATTATACCATCCTAATGACCTTTCAGTCAAGAACATCATTCAGAGAAACCTCAAGTTGCTGCAGAAAGTTTCTGAAACCACCTCAATTTTACTACCACCACCTTGCACTTCTTTTAAACATGACCAGAATTAACGAAATTCCCTGGTTAAAGCACCGTTACCATTTGCCTTTCAACCAGGAACTTTTAAGTGTTCACAAAAATGCTGTACTACCTGCGCTTATTGTGCACCACTCCTTCCCAATGCCATATCCAGGCGATGCATGACGTCATCGCCGGGCGCTGAAGGAAGGGAGTACTCAGTTTTCATTCCGTTTGTTTTCTTGTTTGTTTGTTCAGGTGATATCTCAGCAATCCTTTGAGGAAGTTGAAATTTGGGGACAAAAGTGAAGATGCTCTTTGGCAAAAACGATATTTTCTATTTTGTGATTCATCAATTAATTGGTTAATTACTTAATTATTATCGATTTTATTAATTCCATATTTATTTTCTTTCTCATCCGGGCAATACCTCGGGCACCTTTTGAGCTTGGAAACTGATATGTGGGCATGACAGTGAACAAGTGATTTGGCTATAAAGGGCATTTTTGATTTATTGATTAATCGATTAATCGATAAATGATTCATTTTTCGATGAATTAATTTTCAAAGAGTTACAGATTCGGATGAAACTGTGGTGGTTTAGGTATGATATTTGGCAATTGATTGAGAAATCAATTATTTTATGACGATTATTTATTTTAATTACGCAATTAATCACTGAATCAAAGCCTGGTGTTGGCGCAGTGGTTAGGGCAGCGGCTTGGGATCCAGAGTCCTGAGTTCAACGCCCGTTCGGCCACTGAATTAATACACCAGGGGTTGACTCAGCCTGTCATCCTTCCGAGGTCGGCAAAATGAGTACCAGTATACTGGGCCGGTGTATACCCCGGTTGTACCGTGTATCATATGTACATATATGGACACCTACAAAATAGTGTACCATCTCCCTGTGTCGTAAGAGGCGACCAGGGTTGCGTCAGGAAGGGCATCCGGCGTAAAACATGTGCCAAATCACTATGCGGATCATACGGATGATCCGCTGTGGCGACCCCTAACGGGAGCAGCCGAAAGAAGAAGAAGAATTAATCACTGAATCAATCAATTATTGCACACCGCTCACTCCAAATCCGTCTTTTTGAGATACCCTGTACACAGACAAACAGACAGAAAGGGGTGAAAACATAACCTCCTTCACCTTCGGTGGCGGAGGTAATGAAAAAAATGCAGGTACTGACCTGAGACAATGGGGAAACACGGTAATTTTGTGTGCCGACAGACATCGAAGCCAATACACCAGGTAAAATCACAGAACCATTGAAAAAGCATCCGTAAATGAGAAAATAAATAAATGAAAAATCAAATGCAGGTGAGTGAGCTGAGACGATGAGGAAGCACGGTTCATATGCTTACACAATGTGTAAGTACACCCCGCTAGTAATTATTAAGATTTACATATTTTATAGCTCTTGTTTTCGTCTGGTTTAGTTCGAGTACAATCGGAAGTGTTCTCCATATTCTCATAATAATTATTATTATTTTTATTTTTGCATTTTGGGATGCTTTCTAATTTAAACCTTTCGTTGATAAAATCCGACATTTATCTTGTCTGGTCTTCATCGAGGCAAGTACTTAATCATATCCTGCACATCCCCTGCTGGTCAGGCATGGGAGGTTGAGCTCTAGAAAATGAAATACCGTTCATCGGAAATTTTGCATTATTTTCAGGGCTGCTTCTGAAGCACCGATGCATCTCTGCTTTTGTGGCATGATGTGTGGCATGAGGCATGATGATCGTTGTGGCCTTGTTCAATGCTGACTTTGGTAATCATGTGTAGTCTCATTCCCTTTCACAGCTGGTGCTTGGCACTCCAGGACGGGTTCTTGAGCTTGCCAAAGAGGGTACATTACTTCTGAATAGAATCTCCTCAGTATTTGTTGATGAGGTATGAACCAGAGTTGGAGGAAGTCACTTTCTTCATTTATCTTTTTGGCAAGAAATGCATATTGAGTGAACCTTCGTTTTCCTCATGTTTTCGGATTAGGTTGACACCATGCTGGAACTTGGTTTCCGCGAGCAAGTGCAAAGTGTGTTGGATAAGATTCCCGACAACCGTCAGACTCTCCTAGCGTCAGCTACCCTTCCTGATAGCATCCGGGATCTGGCCGATGGCCTGCTGCGCCATCCAGTGTGGGTCACCGTTGCTACAGAGAATTATCAGGATGGGGATGACAAGCTTGCCACCGGCGGTGTGGCAGCAGGAATCAAACAAATCCTGTTGTGGGTAGAAGAGCCAGCAAAGAAGAAGAAACTTTTTGATGTACTCGCAGTAAGTAGATTGGTTCACAGAGTTGGTTCTTTGGCTGACCACTTGGTCGATTAAATGGGGGAGTGTCGAGTATGTGGTGGTGAAAAAGTAAATGAAGATAACTATGCGGAAAGCCGGATAATGGAGGATTCTTTTTATCTCGTCAGTAAATTATTATTCAAGGAATTTGACCATTATTATGGTTCTTAAATTTTTTTAAATTATTATTCCCGCGCTTTCGAAGAAAAGCGGGAATATTGTGATTGTCTCCGCCGTCTGTCCGTCCGTCCGTCCGTCCGTCTGTCTTACCCTGTAACTCCTCCTACACCGTTTGAAATAGGAACTTGAAACTTTGGGACATAGTAGATATATGTATGGGGAAGTGCACAACACTTTCGGATTTTTGATATGACCCCTAGGGGCCGGGCCAGAGGGGTTGGGGTCATGGGGGTCGATTAAAAAAAAAATTGTCATAGCTTTTTAAATCAAACATTCATGAGTTATACATTTAACAACATTTTTTTTTAAACACATGATGATCAGAGGGTGCTTGGGGGGTAGGGGGTGCTTAGCGGATAGGGGGTCAAAATAGCTCCTCCTACACCGTTTGAGATAGGAACTTGAAACTTTGGGACATAGTAGATATATGTATGGGGAAGTGCACAACACTGTCGGATTTTTGATATGACCCCTAGGGGCCGGGCCAGAGGGGGTGGGGTCGTGGGGGCTGATTAAAATATATATATATATTGTCTTTTAGAATTTTAAATCAAACATATTCATGAGTTATACATGGGACAAAGCAGTGCGTGCGGGAATATGCGATGGTGTGCCATCGACAACGTAGTTCTAGTTTTTATTGTCAAGTTTTTGCCTATTTGGTGTTTTTATCCGAGTGCTTATTTCACTGGCTGGCAGGATGGCATAGAGGTACACACAATCACCTGCAGGCTGTTGAGTCTGGGTTTGAATCTCTATCCAGCTATAAACTGCCACCCCGGTGTTTCACGGGCAGGGCGATTCATCAATGTGTGTGCCGTCCCTTGGATGGACGTTAAACTGGCATCACATCTGCCGGCATGTAGTGAACTTTAAGGATCCCACAGTGTCCTTCCCGAAGAGTAGGCGAGATATTGCCAGCACCATGGCCAAATTCCTTCCCTAACTACTGCTGGAAAAACAATGGCAAACCACCCAGTATAATCATTGCAGAGAAACTGCTTCGCCAGCAGCGGCGCTCTGTAAAGAGTATGGTTTTTCTCAGAATCAGAAAACTTGGTTCAGTGTGGGATCTCAGGTTCAAATCCCATATACTTTGTTTTTTTTCCTAATGGCCCTACTGTCTTCTAATATCCTTGTCATTGACTTAAAGGTACATACAACTTAATGTTGTTGCCCCGCATGTAATATTGGTCGAAGTTTCTCCCTTAGCTTTAGACATTATTCTCTACAGCCAATGAAGCAGCCATATAGCAGGTGGTGGTGTCATGGAAAGTTGATTGCAGGCAGTGTATGAACATGGACATAATTGACTGGGATGGTTTACTTGATTTGTTGCATTTATTTTTATAATGTTTTATTTTTGGCTGGACAGGTTAGTTTCACGTTGAGAATCAATTTTGACTCTTTTTGAGAACTTGTGGCTCTCTCTCTCTTCAAGCATTTTGGATCAAAATGTATTATTTACAATTGAATAAAGTCATGCCAGCAAAAAAAGAAAAAGAAAAAAAAAAAAAGGACCTTGCATCCTCAAGCTCACCTGGATCAGGAGCACCATTCATGCAGACCCCACAGACCCTGACATATATATATAATATATATAATATATATATATATATATATTATATATATACATATATATATGTATATGCCGAAACCCCGTCACAGACGGATTCCGTTCCATGAGCCCAATATGACAACCAGTGGCGGCTCTTGTAAGAGCCATACCCAGTCGATGTACTCCATGGCCTTACCTAATGAGACCTACAAAATGTCCTTGTATACGACATTTTTGGTGTACACTACTCCTTGTGAAGAAGTCCCCTGATTTGTGCACGGTGGTCTACTTTGAACGGTACACGTGTCAAACTTCTTCGGGTGCACAGTACGCGAGAAAAACGTGATGCGACCGCTAGGAGGAGCACAAAATTGGTCCTTCAGTATTAATATATAGATTCTCCTTACATTTTACTGTTCAAAGTTGAAAAATGTGCCCTCCGGTGGACGATTCCAGGAACTACACCGTTTCCGTGT
>CM068957.1:102646323-102667301 GCA_035128595.1 Eptatretus atami | reverse complement strand
ATGTATGTATGTATGTTCCCGAAATACAGCCAAAACGGTACACGATAGCACAAATTTTTTTGGGGCCACCTTACTCACCATTCGCCTGTGGTGTGCAGTATCAAGTTTCATTAAAATCGGGCAATGAAAAAATTATTTAAAAATCAATTCCCGATTCAGTCAAATACTCTTTGGGAGAATTTGATCAATGCAAACAACGCCAGCAGTATAGTTCACTGCAGCTATCTTTTATCTTCTTGAAATGATTTATTTGAAAATCTCAAACATTTAGTATAGACAAAGAACGATTTATTTTTAAGCATAAAATAAACATCGCCATTTGATCTAGTACTTCCGTGTTCATATAAAATAAAATTGTGTTTAGAAGATACGCACAATAATTCTTCAACTTTTTCTCCGTTTTTAGCTCGCCTGTTCGAAGAACAGAGAGCTATAGCGATACCCCCGGCGTGAGCGTCAGCTCAGCGTGAGCGTGAAAATGTTAAAGTTTTGGTGCAAGTTATTTTTTCCTTTTTAATGTTTTTATCTACCACACTTTTTTTATACGCCCGATATACAATATTATAACATATAATATATATATATATATATATATATATATATATCGGGCGTATAATGTGATACCTGTCCGTCCGTCCGTCGTCTTCTGTCTGTCTGTCCGTCGTCCATCCGTTCCTGTCTGCACTCTAATTCCCAAAGTTTCAACTTTCACGTTTCATATTGGTACATAGGTACAGACTGTGGAGACGGTGTGTCGCGACATACGTTCGTCATCTAAAGTGGTTGCCATGGCAACCAGGATGCTGTTTTCCATGGAGCACAATTCTGTATATACCTTCTTGTTCGGGCGTATATTGTGCTCACTTGCGCTCTTGTTACTGATTACAAATATCAAATACATATATTGCTTTAAAATTATTTGGATCAGACTTCACTGCAAGCTTTATAAAAAATATTAATTATAGACAGTCTTTTAAAAACGATAAATGTATAAACAGGCGAGCATTGGGTGGCTTAAACACCAACTCTGGGTTTTTTTTCACATTGACGCGCAATATCAAGTTTCGTTAAAATGGGAACGAAAAAAAATATAAAAATCAATTCCTGATTCAGTCAACGACTCTCGGATTATTTGATCAATGCAAACAACCCAGCGGTAATAATCGCTGGAGCTATCTTTTCTTGTTTAATTAATGATTTTTTATACTGCTGTCAACGGGAACCCAACGGGTCACGGGTCGTCTAGTATATGTAGTATATAGATGTAGTATAATATATATAATATATATATATATATATAATTATATATATATATAAAAGTGGGGAGAACAAGTATTTGATATTTGAACTACAGCTGTCCACACTCAATCAATCAGACTCCAACCTCTCCACAATGGGCAAGACCAGAGAGCTGTCTAAGGACATCAGGGACAAAATGTAGACTTGCACAAGGCTGGGATGCGACAGGACAATAGCAAGCAGCTTGGTGAGAAGGCAACAACTGTTGGCGCAATTATAGAAAATGGAAGAACTTCACGATAACAGTCAATCTCCCTCGGTCTGGGGTTCCATGCAAGATCTCACCTCGTGGAGCCTCAATGATCTAGAGAAAGGTGAGGGATCAGCCCAGAACTACACGGCAGGACCTGGTCAATGACCTGAAGAGAGCTGGGACCACAGTACAAAGAAAACCATAAGTAACACACTACGCGTCAGGGATTAAAATCCTGCAGCGCACGCAAGGTCCCTCTGCTCAAGCCAGCGCATGTCCAGGCCCGTCTGAAGTTTGCCAATGACCATCTGGAGTATCCAGAGGAGGAATGGGAGAAGGTCATGTGGTCTGATGAGACCAAAATAGAGCTTTTTGGTTTAAACTCCACTCGCCGTGTTTGGAGGAAGAAGAAGGATGAGTACAACCCCAAGAACACCATCCCAACCGAAGCATGGAGGTGGAAACATCATTCTTTGGGGATGCTTTTCTGCAAAGGGGACAGGACGACTGCACCGTATTGAGGGGAGGATGGATGGGGCCATGTACTGTGAGATCTGGGCCAACAACCTCCTTCGCTCAACAAGAGCATTGAAAGGGGCGTGGCTGGGTCTTCCAGCATGACAACGACCCGAAACACACAGCCAGGGCAACTAAGATGGCTCCGTAAAAGAGCATCTAAGGTCCTGGAGTGGCCTAGCCAGTCTCCAGACCTGAACCCAATAGAAAATCTTTGGAGGAGCTGAAAGCCTGTGTTGCCCAGCGACGCCCCAAACCTGAATGATCTGGAGAAGATCTGGATGGAGGAGTGGGCCAAAATCCCTGCTACAGTCTGTGCAAACCTGGTTAAAAACTATAGGAAATGTCTGATCTCTGTAATTGCAAACAAAGGTTTCTGTACCAAATATTAAGTTCTGTTTTCTGATGTATCAAATACTTATTTCATGCAATAAAATGCAAATTAATTATTTAAAATCATACAATGTGATTTCAGGATTTTTGTTTTAGATTCCGTCTTTCACAGTTAGTGTACTATGATAAAAAATTACAGACCTCTACGTGCTTGTAAGTGGGAAAACCTGCAAAATCGGCAGTGTATCAAATACTTGTTCTCCCCACTGTATATATATATATATATATATATATATATATATATATATATATATATATATATATATATATATATATATACCATGAACAAACTTTGGTACATCATTGGTGATGAAGTTGTGGTCAAGCTTCATTGAAATGTGATGTTTGTTCAGAGAAGAGAGCAAATACCTATTTGAGGGATCAACACCCCCCCCCCCCCCCCGCAATGCAGACCCTTAATAAGTGTAGATTTTGATGTGGTCAATACACCTTTGTTAAGCATCAGATATGAAGCTTGTGGCTAAGTTTCATCAAAATCGTGTGTCTGGTTCAAGCAATAATGAAAAGTGTTGCTGACGGACTCACTCACTCAGTCACTTACGGACACTGCTCGATTGCATAAGCTCACCGGACTAAATACGTGTATACCAGGTGAGCTAAAAAAAAAAAATTCTCTATACAACAGACAACTTGATGGATGTTATGCAAAGTTGATTGTTTGGACATGAGCAACATTTAAACAATTCTTTTTCATAACCATGTTTGGGAAATGTTTAAACATGAAACAACAAATAACTCCTAACAGTACCTTTTCTATACCAGAAATACATGCTCCCTCATGGAGTGGCCTGGGGGAGGGGGGAAGGCCTGGAATGGGGGATGATGAGGGAGTTGGAGCAAATATATTTTGTGTGTGGCTAGTAATCCCCCTTCTCCCCAGCAGGGACGAGTAAACCACTTACACTGCCACGTGTACAGGCCATAATCATGTCGTCCCCTCAACCTTGTGGGTAGCGAGTTGGGGCGAGGGGGCTATTTCGTAAAAATTTTTTGTTGAGATTGGCCTAGCCATTTTCAATTATATAATGACCAGACACACATACACAGATAATTACCTTATTTTTTAGCTTCTCTGGAATTTACATTCCAGATAAGGTATTGTCATCGTGCACCATCCGTCCATCCATCCGCCTCCTTTTTCGACTTCTCCGGCCAAATTGCTGGACCAATCCGGCTAAAATTTGGCAGCAACTTTCCTCTTGTAACTGGTAACAGGAATTGCAAAGCTCGTTCTGGTCACATGACTTTAAGTCGGTCAAAATGGCCGACTTAGTAAATGTCTTCAAAAATATTCTTCTCCAGACCAACTTGTTAACCCACCAGTCAGAATGCTACCTAATTTCGGTCACAATATTAGGACAGGGTCCTGATGTTAAATTGCGGAGACCATGTTGATCACATGACCGGAAGTGTGTCAAAATGGCGGTTCCACAAATTCCTTCAAAAATCTTCTTCTCCTTATCCACCAGGCAGAATGCTACCAAATTTGGGTTACAACATTAGGCCAGGATATGGATGTTAAATTGCCAAAGTCATTCCGATCATGTGACCGGAAGTGCATCAAAATGGTCGACAGTCAATTTTGTGGAAGATTGTGTAAATTTCTTCAAAAATCTTCTCCAGACTCACCAGTCATAATGCTACCAAATTTTGGTTACAACATTCGGCCAGGGCCCAGATAAGCTGCAGATGCAGTGGTTGTATTTTTTTTTTTTTAATAGTAGGATAATATTGCAATGATATTTTCATGAGGTTTCAGCCTTGGTTTGAGAGATGTTGTCCAGTTGTGATTGGTTACTTCAGGACCAAGTTAAGGTGTGCTGATGTGTTTGGTGCGAATGGTATTCTGCTACTGTTGTTGACCAGTTGTGTTTTATGGACGGTTGCTTTACAGGATGCTCGGCTATTTGTGCCCCCTGTGTTGGTATTTGTGGAGAGCAAGACCGGCGCAGAACTCCTGGCCCAAGCTGTGGCGACGGTCACCGGGCTTCGGGCGATCGCGGCCCATGGTGACAGAGGGCAGGAGGAGCGTGCCGCACTCCTGCAGGTACAGTATATAGATGTGAAGACAACTCTGAGGAATGAGAGAGGATTAACACAATTTTAAGAATCCCCCTGTTAAATGTTTATGGTACTGCGTTCCATCGGGGTGCATTTTTACCCTGCGCACACGAAGCGAAAGGCAGGGTTAAGAAATTGGTTCATGTCCCTCTGTCTTATCAGTTTATGATTAAGGAACATCTTATTTACATTGAATGTTATATGTTGAAGTATTGAATACGAATCGGAACGTGAATAGGAAGACAAGGTTGCCATTTCACCGTACCTTGGCTCTGAATTCATCCTGACCGCACATGCGCAGAGAGGAGTGATAATAATTGGTTCACGAAAAAATATTTTCACGAAAAAAATAAGTGACCACTATATTCGTTTATTGTTTGTGTGTCGTCTGTATGCCTGTCTGTCTGTCTGTCCCGAGCATAGCTCCGTGGATTTTGATCCGATCCTGACAAAATTTTGGTGGGAGGTTTATATCATGATCTAGTTGTGTTTTCCTGAAAATGGGCGTGTGCGCCCATTATGGCGTAGCCACGCCCAAAAAAATGTGTTTTTAGGGGTAGCGATTTCAATTTGCATATTCTCCTAGGGGGTTTGTCGAATCTGACAGGGGTTTCGGTATTTGGTTAGCCCAATGGCACCTGCATAGCCCCACGGAGCTCGATTTTTCATTTCGTCCCAAGGTCAAGGTCAGGAACTTAGAAAATTGCGAATTTTGACGTAAAAAAATTTCTTCTCCGAGGGGTTTGTCGAATCTGGCAGGGGTTTCGGTATTTGGTTAGCCCATGGCACCTGCATAGCCCCACAGAGCTCAATTTTTCATTTTCGTCCCAAGGTCAAGGCCACAAGGTCACGAACTTAGAAAATTGCGAATTGTGTTTTTAGGGGGTAGCCAATTTAATTTGCATCTCTCCTAGGGGGTTTGTCGAATCTGGCAGGGGTTTCGGTATTTGGTTAGCCCAATGGCACCTGCATAGCCCCACGGAGCTCAATTTTTCATTTTCCTCCCAAGGTCAGGTCACAAGGTCACGAACTTATAAAATTGCGATTTTGACATAAAAATCCATCTTCTCTGAGGGGTTGTCGAATCTGGCAGTGGTTTCGGTATTTGGTTAGCCCAATGGCACCTGCATAGCCCACGGAGCTCGATTTTTCATTTTCGTCCCAAGGTCAAGGTCACATGGTCAAGGTCAAAGGTCACGAACTTAGAAATTTCGAATTTTGACATAAAAATCATACGACCGCCCAAACTTTGAGAGCTAGGATGACTATTTTTTATGCTAATTTGAGGTCATTCCCCACCTAAAGTCTTGAAACCATTTTGCTCTATCTCAAACACCTTGCACATGGCGCCCCCTTCAAGTATGTTTTTACGCTGATTTCATCTAAGTATGGATAATCCAATGAGTGTGAAATGCCATATAGCCTACATGACGTTATATTGTTCCTGGAATGTTCCAGAGGAAGTTTTGCACATACAAAGTATGAAGACGACGAATGGTCACGACGGTATTTGACGAGTAGACTGTTTCAAGAAGTCAAGGAAATGAGACAATGTGATAAACGTTTGACAAGTATAAAAAAGACACATGATGTGGTTACGAGTGACAGGTTATTAGCTGCAAAAAAGGTCGAAAACCCGGTTTCGTTCAACAACTAAAAAAATGACCTTTGCATAACCTTAAAGGTCACAAACAATGTTGTGGACATTAAAAATAAGGAAACAGGAATACTGTGCTATAGCTTATTGAGTTAGTTCATCGAAGAAGGTCGAAAAACCCGTTCGATTCCCACAACATTTGAAAATTTTGACCTCTTGTGACACTTTAAAGGTCAAAGTCAGGATAACCTTTGGTGCAAAACTTCCTCGTGGAACATTCCAGACATATAACGTTCATGTGGACTATATGGATTTCACACTCCTCGGATTATTTCATACTTTAGATTGAAATCAGCGTAAAAACATACTTGAAGGGGGGCCCCAGGTGCAAGGTGTTCTGAGATAGAGCAAGATGGTTTCAAAGACTTTTAGCGTGGGGAAGACCTCAATGATGTATGATGAAAGATAATTAGTTCATCCTAGCTCTCAAAGTTTGGGCGGTCTCGTATGATTTTTAATGGTCAAAATTCGAAAATTTTCTAATTCGGACCTTTGTGACCTGACCATGTGAAACCTTGACCTTGGGACGAAAAATGAAAAATCGAGCTTCCGTGGGCTATGCAGGTGCCATTGGGGCTAACCAAATACCGAAACCACTGCCAGATTCGACAAACCCCTCAGAGAAAGATGGATTTATGTCAAAATTCGGCATTTATAAGTTTCGTGACCTTGTGACCTTGACCCCTTGGGAGAAAATGAAAAATTGAGCTCCGTGGGGCTATGCAGGTGCCATTGGCTAAACCCAAATACCGAAACCTGCCAGATTCGACAAACCCCCTAGGAGAAGAATGCAAATTAAATTGCTACCCCCTAAAAACACAATTCGCAATTTCAAAGTTCGTGACCTTGTGGCCTTGACCTGGGAACGACAAATGAAAAATTGAGCTCTGTGGGGCTATGCAAGGTGCATTGGCTAACCAAATAACCGAAACCCCTGCCAGATTCGACAAACCCCCGAGAAGAAATTTTTTTATAACGTCAAAAATTCGCATTTCTAAGTTCCTGACCTTGACCTGGGACGAAAATGAAAAATCGAGCTCCCGTGGGCTAGCAGGTGCCATGGGTCTAACCAAAAATACCCGAAACCCCTGTCAGATCGACAAACCCCTAGAGAATCTGCAAATTGAAATCGCTACCCCCCTAAAAAACACAATGTTTTTTGGCGTGGCTACGCCATAAATGGGCGCACGCACGCCCATTTTCAGGAAACAAACTAGATCATGAAAGAAACCTCCACCAAAATTTGTCAGGATCGGATCCAAATCCACGGAGCTATGCCGGGACAGACAGACAGACAGGCATACAGACAGACCACACAACAAATAACGAAATATAGTGGTCACTTATTTTTTTCGTGAAAATAATTTTTTCGTGAACCAATTATTATCACCCTCTCTGCGCATGTGCGGCAGGATGAATTCAGACCAAGGACGGTGGAAATGGCAACCTTGTCTTCCTATTCACGTCCGATTCGTATTCAATACTTCAACAATAACATCAATGTAAATAAGATGTTCCTTAATCATAAAACTGAAAGACGAGGGAACAATGAACAATTTTTAACCTGCCTTTCGTTCGTGTGCGCAGGGTAAAAATGCACGCCCGAATGAACACAGTACCATAAACATTTAACAGGGGGATTCTAAAGTGGTAATCCTCTCCTTCCCAAGGTCTCACATCAATATAACTGACCTTCAGATGCGGCACGCTCCTCCTCCCTCTGTCACCAATGGCCGCGATCGCGCCGAAGCCCCGGTGAACCGTCCGCCACAGCTGGGGCCAAGGAAGTTCTGCGCCGTCTGCCTCTCCACAAATACCCAACACAGGGGCACAAATAGCCGAAGCATCCTGTAAAAGCAACGTCCATAAAACACAACTGTCAACAACAGTAGCAAGAATACCATTTCGCACAACACAATCAATGCACAACTTAACTGGCCGAATAACCAATCACAACTGGACACATCTCTCAAACCAAGGCTGAAACCTCATGAAAAATACAGTTGCAAAATATCCTAACTATTAAAAAAAAAATACCAACCACTGCATCTGCAGCTTATCTGGGCCCCTGCCGATTGTGTAACCAAAATTGGTAGCATTATGACTGTGATCTGGAGAAGATTTTGAAGAAATACACAAATCTTCCACAAAATTGACTGTCGACCATTGAATCACTTCCGGTCACAATTATCGGAATGACTTTTGGCAATTTAACATCCATATCCTGGCCTAATGTTGTAACCCAACATTTGGTAGCATTCTGCCTGGTGGATAAGGAGAAGAAGATTTTGAAGGAATTTGTGAAACCGCATTTTGACACACTCCGGTCATGTTGATCAACATGGTCTCCGCATTTAACATCAAGGACCCTGCCTAATATTTGACCCAAATTAGCTAGCATTCTGACGGGGTAACAAGTTGGTCTGAGAAAAAATATTTTTGAAAAGACATTTACTAAGTCGGCATGACCGACTTTAAAGTCATTGACCAAAGAACGACTTTGCAATTCCTGTTACCAGTTACAGAGGAAAGTTGCTGCCAATTAGAGCCGAGTGTCCAGCAATTGGCCGGAGTAAAGTCGAAAAAGGAGGCCGGATGGATGGACGGATGGTCACGTGACAAAAACCTTATCTGGAATGTAAATTCCAGAGAAGCTAAAAAATAAGGTAATACTGTATTGATGTGTTCTGGTCAATATATGGAAATGGCTAGGCCCAATCTCAACAAAAAAATTACGATAGCCCCCTCGCCCCACTCGCTACCACAAGGTTGAGGGGACGACGATTATGGCCTGTACACGTGCAGTGTAACGTTTTACTCGTCCCTGCTGGGAGAAGGGGGATACTAGCCAACCAAATATTTGCTCCACTCCCTCATTCATCCCCATTCCGACCTTCCCCCTCCCCCAGGCCACTCCATGAGGAGCATAGTATTCTGGTAATAGAAAGGTACTGTTAGAGTTATTTGTTGTTTCAAGTTAAACATTTCCCAAACATGGTTATGAAAAAGAATTGTTAAATGTGCTCCATGTCCAAACAAATCAACGTTTGCATAACATCCATCAAAGTTTCTTGTTTAATAGAGAATTTTTTTTTTACCTTCCAACCCCTGGGGGGTTATAACACTGTATTTAGTCCGGGTGGAGCTTATGCAATCAGCAGTGTCGTAGTGGACTGAGTGAGTGAAGTCCGTCAGCAAACACTTTTCAATTATTGCTTGAACTCAAGACACACGATTTTGAGAAACTTAGCCACCAGCTTCCCATATCTGATGCTAACAAGGTGTAATTGACCACACAAATCTAACACTTATTAAAGGGTCTGCAATTGCGGGGGGGGGGGGGGGGGTGGTTGATCCCTCAAAATAGTATTTGCTCTCTTCTCTGAAACAAAACCATCAATCAATGAACTTGACCACAACCTTCATCACCAATGAGTACCAAAAAGTTGTTCATGGTATATATATATATATATATATAAATATATATATATATATATATATATATAATATATATAAATAATATATATACAGTGGGGAGACAAGTATTTGATACAACGCCGATTTTGCAGGTTTCCCACGTACAAAGCACGTAGAGGTCCTGTAATTTTTATCTAGGACATCAACTGTTGAAGACGGAAATCTAAACACAAAAATCCTGAAAAATCACATTGTATGATTTTAAAATAATTAATTGCTTTATTGCATGAAATAGTATTTGAAGCAATCAGACAAACAGAAACTAAATATTTGGTAACAGAAACCTTTGTTGCAATTACAGAGAATCAGACATTTCCTAAATTCTTAACCCGGTTTGCAAAACAGACTGTAGCAGGAATTTTGGCCACTCCTCCATCCAAGATCTTCTCCAGATCATCAGGTTCGGGGCTGTCCGCTGGACAAACACAGACTTTCAGCTCCCTCCAAAATTTTCTAATGGTTCAGGCTGGAGACGGCTAGCCACTCCAGGACCTTGAGATGCTCTTACGGAGCCCTCCTTAGTTGCCCTGGCTGGTGTTCGGGTCGTTGTCATGCTGGAAGACCCAGCCACGCCCCATCTCAATGCTCCTTGTTGAGCGAAGGAGGTGTTTGGCCAAGATCTCACGAATACATGGCCTCACAAATCGCATCCCCCTAAATAACGTGCAGTCGTCCTGTCCCCTTGCAGAAAAAGCATCCCCAAAAGAATGATTCCACCTCCATGCTCACGGTTGGATGGTGGTTCTGGGGTTGTAACTCATACCTTCTTCTTCCTCCAAACACGGCGAGGTGGAGTTTAAACAAAAAGCTCTATTTGGTCTCATCAGACCACAATGACCTTCTCCCATCCTCCTCTGGATATCCAGATGGTCATTGGCAAAACTTCAGACGGGCCTGGACATGCGCTGGCTGAGCAGAGGGACCTTCGCGTGCGCTGCAGGAATAATCCAATGACGGCGAGTGTGTTAACTATGGTTCTTGAATACTGTGTCCCAGCTCTCTTCAGGTCATTGACCAGTCCTGCCGTGTAGTCTGGCTGAATCCCTCACCTTTCTCAGATCATTGAGCTTCCACGAGGTGAGATCTGCATGAAACGCCAGACCGAGGGAGATTGACTGTTATCGTGAGTCTTCATTTCAAAATTGCGCCAACAGTTGTTGCCTTCTCACCAAGCTGCTTCCTATTGTCCTGTAGCCCATCCCAGCCTTGTGCAAGTCTAACAATTTTGTCCCCTGATTCCTTAGAACAGCTCTTGTCTTGCCCCATTGTGAGAGTGGAGTCTGATTGATTGATGTGGACAGGCTGTTAGTCAAATATCAAATACTTGTTCTCCCCACTGTATATATATATATATATATATATATATATATATATATTTAATATATATATAATATATTATACATCATACATATATAACAACATATATAGACGACCGCCGTGAACCCGTTGGGTTCCCGTTTGACAAGCAGTTGATAAAAAAAATCATAATAAACAAGAAAAGATAGCTCCAGCGAATTAACGCTGAGGTTGTTGCATTGACAACAATAATTCCCGAAGAGTCGTTGACTGAATCAGGAATTGATTTTAATAATTTTTTCGTTTCCCAATTTTAAAATCGAAAACTGATATTAGCGCGTCAAGTGAAAAAAAAACACAGAGTTGGTGTTTAAAGCACCAATGCTCGCCGTTTTATACATTTATCGTTTTTTAAGACTAATCTAATATTAATATTTTTTATAAAGCATTGCAGTGAGTCTGATCCAAATAATTTTAAAGCAATATATGTATTTGTAACTGGAACATAACAAGAGCGCAAGTGAAGCACATATACGCCCGAACAAGAATAAGAACAGATTGTGCTACACATGAAAACAGCATCCTGGTTTGCCATGGCAACCACATAGATGACGAACGTATGTCGCGACACACCGTCTTCCACAGTCTGTATCCTATGTACCAACGATATGAAACGTAAAGTGAAAACTTGGGAAAATTAGAGTGAGACAGGAACGGAATGGACGGACGGACAGACAGACAGACAGACAGACGGAACGGACGGACGACAGGTATCACATTATACGCCCGATATATATATATATATATTATATATATAATAGAATATATATATATATATGTATATATATTATATATGAATATCGGGCGTATAAAAAAAAAGTGTGGTAGACTAAAACAATTAAAAAATGGAAAAAATAAACTTGCACAACACTTAACATTTCACGCTAAGCTGATGCCCTGACGCTACGCCGGGGGTATTCGCTAAGCTCTCTGTTATTCGAACAGGGCGAGCTTTAAGAAACGGAGAAAAGAAAAGTAAGAAATTATTGTGCGTTATATTCTCTAAACACAATTTTATTTTATTAATGAACAACGGAAGTAAAAGATCAAAATGGCGATGTTTATTTATGCTTAAAAATAAATCGTTCTTTTGTCTATACTAAATGTTGAGATTTTCAAAAAATCACTCAAGAAGTAAAAAGAAATAGCTGCAGTGAACTATACTGCTGAGGTTGTTGCATTGATCAAATCCCCAAAAGAGTATTTGACTGAATCGGGATTGATTTTTAAATAATTTTTCATTGCCCGATTTTAATGAAACTTGATACGCTGCACACCACAGCGAATGGTGAGTAAGGTGCCCCCAAAAAATTTGTGCTAATCGGTACCGTTTGGCTGTAATTTTCGGGAACATACATACATACATACAAGATCGAGCGTTTCAGTAATATATATATATATATATTATATATACAAATATATACATATATATATATATATATATAATATATATAATAAATACCGGGCGTAGTGGCGTGCGCCTGTAATCCAGCTACTCGCAGCTAGGGTGAGGATCGTTGAAGGACGGAGCTTCTGCACTGGCCGTGCTAATGAGAGGGTGTAGGGCAGCCCGGAATCATGGCGAAAACCCAATCTATCCCGTGCGTAAGTGGCGACCAGGTTGCGTCAGGAAAGGGCAATCCGGACGTAAAAACGTGCCAAAATCAGTATGGCGGATCATAACCGGATGACGCTGGCGACCCCTAAGGGGAGCAGCCGAAAGAAGAAGAAAGAAGATATCTATCTATATATGAATACTGAAGGACCAATTTTGTGCTCCTCTAGCGGTCCGCGTCAACGTTTTTCTCGGTACGTTGACCTGGACTGAAAGAACTTCGTACCTGTAAGAGTGGCACGCACATAGTGGCAATAGTCAACCTCAACTCTTGAAGCAGAAATAAAGAAATATAAATATTATCAAATATCATCACACGGAAACGGTTAGTTCCTGAATCGTCCACCGGAGGCACAATTTTCAACTTTGAAACAGTAAAGTGTTTTAGAATAAATATAAATATATCAGTCATCACACGGAAACTGTAGTTCCTGAAATCGTCCACCGGAGGGCACATTTTTAAACTTTGAACAGTAAAGTGTTATTAGAATAAAATATAAATAATCAAATATCATCAACACGGAAAACGGTGTAGTTCCTGGATCGTCCACCGGAGGCACATTTTCCAACTTTTGAAACAGTAAGTGTTTTAGAAAAATATAAATATAATCAGTCATCACACGGAAACGGTGTTCCGAATCGCCACCGGAGGGCACATTTCAACTTTGAACAGTAAAATGTAAGGAGAATCTATATATTAATACTGAAGGACCAATTTTGTGCCTCCTCCTATGCGGTCGCATCACGTTTCTCGTACGTGGACCCGAAGAAGTTTTGACACGTGTACGTCAAAGTAGACCACGTGCACAAATCAGGGGACTTCTTCACAAGGATAGTGGTACACGCAAAAAAATGTCGTATACAAAGGACATTTGTAGGTCTCATTAGGTAAGCCATGGAGTACATCGACTGGTTGGCTCTTACAAGAGCCGCCCTGGTTGTTCATAATTGGGCTCAAAGTGGAACGGAATCCGTCTGTGCGGGGTTTCGGCATATACATATAAAGTATATATATATATAATAATATATATATAATATGTAATATAATATATTCAGGGCTTGGGTCTGCATGAATGGTGCTCCTGATCCAGTGAGGCTTGGATGCAAGTCCTTTTTTTTTTCTTTTTCTTTTTTGCTGGCATGACTTTATTCAATTGTAAAACTAAAACATTTGATCCAAAATGCTTGAAGGAGAAGAGAGCCACAAAGTCTAAAAAAAGAGTCAAAATTGATTCTCAGTGAAACTAACCTGTCCACCCAAAAATAAAACATTATATAAAATAAATGCAAACAAATCAAGTAAACCATTCCCAGTCAATATGTTCCATGGTTCATACACTGCCTGCAATCAACTTTCCATGCACAACCACTCTGCTTAATATGGCTGCTTCATTTGGCTTGTAGAGAATAATGTCTAAAGCTAAGGGAGAAACTTCGACAATATTACAAGTGCGGGGCAACAACATTTAATTGTATGTAACCTTTAAGTCAATGACAGGATATTAGAAACAGTAGGGCCCATTAGGAAAAAAAACAAAGTATATGGATTTGAAACCTGAGATCCCACCTGGAACCAAGTTTTCTGATTCTGAGAAAAAACATACTCTTTATACAGAGCGCGTGCTGGCGAAGCAGTTTCTCGCAATGATTATACTGGTGGTTTTGGCCATTGTTTTCCAGCAGTAGTTAGGGAAGGATTTGGCCATGGTGCTGGCAATATCTCGCCTACTATTCGGAAGGACACTTGGGGACCTTAAAGTCACTAATGCCGCAGATGTGATCAGTTTAACGTCCATCCAAGCGACGGCACCACATTGATGAATCCGCCCGCCCCGTGAAACACCGGGTGGCAGTTTATACTGATAGAGATTCAAACCTCAGACTCAACAGCCTGCAGGTGATTGTGTGTAACCTCTATGCCATCCTCCGCCAGGAAAATAAGCACTCGATAAAAAAAAACCAAATAGGCAAAAACTTGACCAATAAAAAACCTGAACTACGTTGTCGATGGCACACCATCGCAAATATTTCCCCTGCACGCACATGCTTTGGTCCCATGTATAACATGAATATATGTTTGATTAAAATTCTAAAGACAATATATTATATATATTTTAATATCAGCCCCAACGACCCCACCCCTCTGGCCGGCCCCCTAGGGGTCATATCAAAAAATCCGACAGTGTTGTGCACTTCCCCATACAATATATCTACTATGTTCCCAAAGTTCCAAAGTTCCATCTCAAACGGTTAGGAGGACTATTTGAACCCCCTATCCGCTAAGCACCCCTACCCCACAAGCACCCTCTGATTCATCATGTGTTTAAAAATGTTGTTAATGTATAAACCATGAATGTTTGATTTAAAAAGCTATGACAATTTTTTAATCGACCCCATGACCCCAACCCTCTGCCCGGCCCCTAAAGGGCATATCAAAAAAAATCCGAAGTGTGTCACTTCCCCATACATAATCTACTAAGTCCCAAAGTTTCAAAGTTCCTATTTCAAACGGTGTAGGAGTTACAGGGTAAGACAGACGGACGGACGGACGGAACGGACAGAACGGCGGAGAACAATCACAATTATTCCGCTTTTTCTTCGAAGCGCGGAATAAAATTTAAAAAAAATTGAAGACCATAGATAAATGGTCAAATTCCTTGAAATATAATTTACCTGAGAGATAAAAAAGAATCCTCCATTATCCGGCTTTCCGCATAGTTTATCTTTCATTTACTTTTTCACCACCAGAAAAAAAGAAAAAAAAAAACATACTCGACACTCCCGGCCATTTAATCGACCAAGTGGTCAGCCAAAGAACCAACTCTGTGAACCAATCTACTTACTGCGAGTACACAAAAAGTTCTTCTTCTTGCTGCTCTTCTACCCACAACAGGATTGGTTTGGATTCTGCTGCAACACCCGCCGGTGGCAGCTGTCATCACCATCTGATAATTCTCTGTAGCACGGTGACCCATCACTGGATGGCGCAGCAGGCCAACGGCCAGATCCGCGGATGCTATCAGGAGGGTAAGCGACGCTAGGAGAGCCTGACGGTTGTCGGGGGAAAGGGGGAATCCTTATCCACCACACTTTGCACTTGCTCGCGAAACCAAGTTCACATGGTGTCAACCTAATCGAAAACCATGAGGAAAAAACGAAGGTTACTCAAATATGCATTACTGCGCAAAAAGATAAAATGAAGAAAGTACTTCCTCCAAACTCTGGTTCAATACCTCATCAAACAATAGCTGAGGAGATTCTATTCAGAAGTAATTGTACCCTCTTTGGCAGCTCAAGAAACCCGTCCTGAGTGCCAGCACCAGCCTGTGAAAGTGGAATGAAGACTACACAATGATTACCAAGTCCAGCATTGAACAAGGCCACACGACATCATGCCTCATGCCACACATCATGCACAAAAGCAGAGAAATAGCATCGGTTGCTTCAGAAAGCAAGCCCCTGAAAATATGCAAAATTTCCGAAAAATGAACGGTATTTCAATTTTCTAGAGCGCAACCTCCCATGCTGACCAAGCAGGGGATGGCAGGATATGATTAGTACTTGCCTCATGAAAGACAGACAAGATAAATGTCGGATTTTATCAACGAAAGGTTTAAATAGAAAGCATCCAAATGCAGAAAATAAAAATAATAATAATTATTATGAGAATATGGAGAACACTCCGATTGTACTCGGAACTAAAACCATGAACGAAAACAAGAGCTATAAAATAGAAATCTTAATAATTACTACGTCGGGTGTACTTACACATTTGGGTAAGCATATGAAACCCGTGCTCCTCATCGTCTCAGGTCACTCACCTGCATTTGATTTTCATCTATTTAATTTTCCTCATTTACTGGATGCTTTTCAATGGTTCTGTGATTTTAACCTGGTGTATTGGCTTCGATGTCTGTCGCAACACAAAATTACCGTGTTCCCCATTGTCTCAAGGTCACTCACCTGCGTTTTTTTTCATACCTCCGCCACGAAGGTTGAAGAGGTTATGTTTCACCCCTTTCTGTCTGTTTGTTCTGTGTTACAGGGTATCTCAAAAAGACGAGGATTTGGAGTGAAGCGGTGTGGCAATAATTTGAATTTGATTCAGTGATTAATTGCGTAAAATAAAATACAATAATCGTCAATAAAAATAATTGATTTCTCAATCAATTGCCCAAATATCAAATACCTAAACCACCACAGTTTCAATCCGAATCTGTAAACTCTTTGAAAATTTATTCTCGAAAAATGAATCATTTATCGATTATCGATTAATCAATAATCAACAAAATGCCCTTATAGCCAAATCACTTTTCAACTGTATGACCCACAATATCATTTCCAAAAGCTCAAAAAGGTGCCCGAGGTATTGCCCGGATGAGAAAGAAAATAAATATGGAATTAATAAAAATCGATAATAATAAGTAATTAACCAATAATTGATTAATCACAAAATAGAAAATATCGTTTTTGCCAAAAGAGCATCTTTCACTTTGTCCCCAAATTTCAACTCCCTCAAAGGATTGCTGATGAATATCAACTGAACAAACAAACATGAAGAAAAACAAACGGATGAAAACTGAGTACTCCCCTTCCCTTCAGCGCCCGGCGATGAGTCATGCATCGCCTGGATATGGCAATTGGAAGGAGTGGTGCACAATAGCGCAGTAGGTAACAGCATTTTTGTGAAAACTTAAAAGTTCCTGTTGAAAAGGCAATGGTAACGGTGTAACCGGGAATTCGTTAATCTGGTCAGTTTAAAAGAAAGTGCAAGGTGTGGTAGTAAAATTGAGGTGTTTCAGAAACTTCTGCAGCAACTTGAGTTTTCTCTGAATGAATGTTCTTGACTGAAAAGGTCATTAGGATGGTATCATCATCCAGCATCGTCTTAAACAGGCCGTTTCCATGCTTGCATGTGCTAAGCTGCCAAAGGAAAATGGAATCATTTCTACCAGTTTGACTCAGAAGGTTCTTATAGATGTCTATCACTCAATCAAGGTCCAAAGTGCAGTGGAATTAATGGGTGCGTGGGAAAACCATTCAAGAATAATTGACATCTCTGTTGAAAAAGTTGTGTCAACAAGTTGCAGTATAAGCTCCCAGTCGTTTTTGTTGATACACTAACAAACTATGACTGCTTTTATAGCCAATACGAGAGCAAGCTGTAGACAACCACAGCCACGATAATGGTGGTCAGCACTGAGCTTTTATGTGACAAATATGTCAATTTGTACAATAAAAAACGATTTGGTGAAATTACACGAATAGTTTGACATACAACGCTGATAGATACACTGGTAATTACTTAACTGTTTCTGTAAAAAGAAAATCACGAAGAAGTGGAATCAAAAATAAGGTAGTGTTGGGTAACGCGTGCCGGAGACAATAACGAAGCATATTCACACGATCCGTTAATTTTGAGATCCAGCTTCGTGCAGAGCGTGCGCAATGGAAAAATTAGTAGCAGTAGGTATTCATCATCTTCAATATCACGCTACCTGTGAACATGTGCAAGGCATTTAACAAAGACTCTATTTTTCACTATCCCAAAGTGAACACTTGTGTTTTTTCTGGAGTTAATTTTGTGTTGTTGTTCGGTGGTACGAGCAAGTAACCGCCCGAAGGTACTTGATCCAGATTGTGCAAAACGTCTGCTGACACCTCCCCTGTGTCCTGGGCAGTGTTAGGCAACAGCATGCTGCCTCACTCGCTCCCGAAAATGAAAATAAAATAAAAAATAACAACCGGGTACGTGCAAAATGAAGGCAAAAATATGTTTACTACTTGGTGTGAATAATAAACCCACCATGGTTATATAGCTCAAGATATTCAATTGCACCCACCCCCATCCCTGCCTCCCAAAAGAAAGAAAATGCCAAGATGGGCGAAAATGTTTTTTTTTAAACTTCATGGAATCGAACGAAACTTGCAACATGCACAACTTAAGGGTGCCAAGTTTCAGCTTCTTCGGTCAATCCTCTTGGGAGGAGTAACACATACATATGCACGCACGCACGCACAACCATAACAAGAAAAAGATAACACATTGACAAAGCCAGAATGAGGCACCCTTGATATGCTGTTTCAGACGATGACGTTGATTGGGCAGTGGGAAGAACCGCCAACAGGAGAGCTGTTCGATGCATCTGGTAGTCCAAGCAAGCAAACCGCAGTCTCTTTGTTCCAGCTGGATTGACAGTTCACTGCGTCGGAGTCAAGACTAAAGCGTGTGGTTGAACCATGCCCGCTGAAGAAGATGGAGAAGAGCACACATGTTGCAAGGGGAGAGATCAAGTGAAAGACAATGAAATACCCACATGAAAAAACAATTTTCAACAAAAGCAAACTGTCTAGACACTAGAACTCCAAGTCTACAATGTAAGCAGGAATTACCAAATTAAACACCTTTTTTTAAATCAACTTTCAATGCCTGCAAGTACAACTCAGATTCAAGCGTACAGTGTTGCAATCAAATAGCAAGCCCTGTCCCCCGGTGGACACATCTTGCTAGTATTAGCTGGCGGATGGTAAAGATCCCAACAGTGTCTTTGTACAGAGCTGGCGGTTATTGGCTGACACCCTATAACTATTACAAATTTCTGCTCTAATGTGTAAGGGCAGTGCCTTCAAGTTGCACAACGTGCCCTCCCCCACCCTCCCCTCCCCTCCCCTAACAACATGCTGCATATGGCCAGAAAATTGCGTTGCAAAATAAATGTGATGGCCGTTCATAACTGACAAAAACACAAAATTCATACTTATTGTAAACACAAAAACACACCTGCGCATTAAGCTCGCAAATTATATTGGTACAAGAAACCATCGGTCTCCCAGATCCATCTCCGCCTGGACCAATCACCGTCACGTCAGCAGCACTGCTGGAAGCATCTGCATTTGCACCGGTGTTGGATCACCGAAGTCCTGCTCATGAGGTCTGAAAACTAACCCTGATGCAAGTGAACAATGAGCGAATGCCAACACCGGGCGTGGAACATCACCCATGGGTACCGAGATGCAAGTGCTGCCGCAGTTCGGTCACACTTCCTCCGACAGAGATTCACAAAAGGGTGCTCCCGGTACTGGAAAACTGTCCACAAAGAATGGTGTCATTATCAACCTTTGAAGTGGTTTACAAAATTTTAATAATTGGCTCCCATAAGAATGCAATCCATCAAGCCATACCTCAAGCTCATCTTCGACGTCTACCGTGTGACAAATATCTGCCCTGGTTTCCAAACACACGGTGCTTCTGGAGGTTTGACACTACAAACTTGACCCTCGCAGGTTGTAGGTCCTTGCATTCCAGGCTACAAACACATCCCTCCTCATGTGGTAGCAACACGTACTACTCCAAATGACGGCCACAAACCATGCATACTGGTTCCCCTGGCTCGGGCCAGCGCTGCTGTTGCCTGTGAGAGGAAGTGGGAGGGGATGAAAATTCACCCAGATCAGAACTTACCCTACATAATACAAAAAAGACAATTTTCCTCCAAGGACATGATTACTTTTTCACTGGAGGTAATCTCAATCCAACATGTGACTTATTGGCAGAAAAAATAATGCATTACCAAACAAAGGTGTAATATCATTTGCCTTCGCATTGCAGGCAAAATTGTTCAATCACCCCTCCCGTCTTTCTCCCCAAGTGAATACGATTAAATTACAAAGCTATGTATGACTTAAGCGTCAAGACAAGTGCCAGCCAACAGAATATATCACATCTTAAGGTATCGTATTGCTTTCCGGTTCTTACCTCCACCACCGACATGAACGGAGGTTATTGTTTTCCACTCCCGTTGTTTGTGTATGTCTGTTTGGTGAGCAAGAATATCTCCAAAAAATATGACGGATTTGGCAAAACTTGGTGGAACAGGTGGCTGTGTGAAACACGACAAATCATGAGAATTTTGTTGAAGATCCAAATCCAGATACGAGGATTCAGTGATTCTTCACCATTGATTGTTTACGGCCAAAAACAATGTATAGCACAATATCTCAAAAAACTTGTGGACGATCAAGACAAAACTTGGTGGACGAGTTGGGTACGTACAAGAAGAACTGAACAGATTTGGTCAGCCTCCGGCCTATCATGGCTACAAAAACGTAAACTGTTAGCCTGGAGAGGTTGGGCTTCCACGAGTGCCGTTCTAAGTTCAGTAGTGAAAAACAATCAAGTGACAGCAAAGGTCTTGCATGGTCACTCCACATATTGGGGAGAACAAGAATAGGCCGAGAAAACAGATTTCTCGGTCCTTGGTGCTGTGCCGGTTTGAGGTAATTGGCAGATGATCATTGTGGAACATAGAAAAGTAACATGAGGCCTTGAAGTGCTCCGATTACAAGAGAAGGAACAGGGGCACGTGGCGCATTGACGGGAATTAAAGAGA
>CM068957.1:102617346-102627704 GCA_035128595.1 Eptatretus atami | reverse complement strand
CGAACCGGGTTTTCGACCTTCTTGACGAAACTAAATCCAATAAGCTATAGCACGTATCCTGTTTCCTTATTTTAATGTCCACAACATTGTTTTGTGACTTTAAAGGTTATGCAAGGTCAAATTTTTTAAGTTGTTGAACGAAACGGGTTTTCGACATTTTGCAGCTAATAACCTGTACTCGTACCACATCATGTTGATCATTTTTAAACTTGGTCACATTATCACATTGCCTCATCTTGACTTCTGAAACAATCTACATCGTCAATACCGCTCGTGAACCATCGTCGTCTTCAGACTTGTGTATGTTTATATTGTTACGGTTCTAGGAACAGTATGCATACAAACATACAGTTGGCCCGAAGTCAGTTATTCCATGAATATATGTGTAGAAAGAACCCCTCCTTGTGTTTAGTGCGGAATCAAATGGGTGCGTTGCGATGTTTTTTTAGTTAGATTAATAATTTTATATCCTCCATTATGAACACAGTTTTCCTCTCGCATGGGCTGAACAACGCTTGATCGCGACTCGCCACAACAGCGACTCGCTGTCCGAGGCAAAATCCTCTTGCAGTAGTTCCTTTTTGGCGAGTCCGCACGTGTGGGAGTGGGCGGGCTTCCGGTTTGGCCGAATCCGCCAGAAAGGGCGGACCATGGAAGGTCCCGTCCAATAAGGCGGACAGTGAAGTCAGCTTCACCAGGCCCTCCCGCTGAGGGAGATCTATAAATACGAAGTGTGCTGAGACAGTTGGTCAGTTGAGGAGCTGAAGAAGTCCGTTGGTTGAGTGCTGAGAGGGTGAGCGAGTGAACTGAAAGTGGTCGTCTGGTGAGCTGGAAGATGAGTCGTCTTGGGAGTGAGCTGGAACCCTGATCCCGCTCGGACTCCGCTCTACTCGACCCGGCTTTTCGCAGACACGGTCTCCATGCGAACGGCCGTGGACCGAGCGCACGACCATTGACAGGTGCAGCACCACAGAGCCCTTCCTCCAACGTTCAGGTACCTGAAGGAACTGCGACCTCCGCTCACCTCCTCTCGGCTGCGGGGGTCTTTTGCAACATCTGGGTTTATTTTCGTCTTGAGTGTGCGTCTGAGTGTATGGTGCGTCTTTAAGTCGAACTGCACAAGTGTTTTTATTGATCATTGTAAATCTTGCCTGTTTTATTCCCGCGTAAGTCTGCTCTGTGTCTTTTGCAAGGATTGTAAATAAATTATTGTAGAAATGTTCCAGTTCGTTTTCGTCTTTTCCCTCATTGGTCCAGCATGGTTCGGATCTAAGTTAGCCGGGTCTTATCCCGATACTGTATTCTAGCCTGTAGTCTTGGTAGTTCGCTCGGCTGATGCGATCTGGAGTTGGTAGTTGGTATCTACCGTAGTTGGTAGAGTGCCCGGTTCGGGCAAGGCGTACGAGGGCGTGGTTCCCGGTAGACGACACCGCGTGGTTAATTAGGTAAATTGGTTCTAGACAAAAAAGACCTACGTATGGGTGGAGGTATTGCGTCCAGGTCGGCTAAGCGACCCGCACGTCACGGAATTACCGGAGCGACGCTACAATGCTGGGAGTCTGGTGGAGACGACGTAACTTCCCCACTGGCGGTTGTTCTCCCATCAGACCGCAAATATCTATATATATATATTATATATACACATATATTATATATATTATATATATATATATATATATATATATATATACACATGTATACGAGCAGAGTTGCTTGCTTACAATGACCACGCTTGGTTTGTTTAATCATACCTCCCCCCCCCCCCCGATTAGTTAAGCAATAACGAACTGTGCTTCCCCACTGTCTCAGGTCACTACACTGCATTGATTTTTCATTTATTTTATTTTAATTTATGGATGTTTTCTGACTCTTCTGTGATTTTTTTTTTTTGCTGGTGTATCGGCTCGATGTCATCGGCACACAAAATTACGATGCTTGCCCATTGTCTCGGTTGCTCACTGCATTTATTTATTTTCATTTACAGACACTTTCAACGGTTCTGCATTCCTCCCCCCCCCCTTCCGGTGTATCGGCTGCAAAATTTCAGCTTTCTACATCATCCGGAAGGTGCTGATCTTAATATCAGTCATTGAGTCAGTGGTTAGAAAGAGTTTACATATTGATATATGTGGCATGAGAGAGTAGTGTCGGGGTGAAGAAGAGGCCATCAATATGGCTATGTGCGATCTGATTGATGCTACGTTGTTGGTGATTAAGAATGCCTCCATCTCCTAAACTATGACTCAACGTCGTCAAATTCCAGTGTATAAGGGTGATTTATAAGACTGCTTCAGTAACGTAAACTTCCGGATTTAAAAATAAATCATTATTTCATGAAATATGAGTATATTTGAAGAATTGAAGAAAAACTGTTTGGTTATCGTGTTCTATGAACTTGGAACATCATTCAATGTATTTTATCTCTCGTAGCTCAGATGGAGTCCCATGTTGCAATTCAACGAACAATTTGAACATTTCAGATTGTTCTTTGATGATGTTCATGCAAAATTTTATGTTACTGACATTTAAATGCTTTGCACTCTCATCTTGTCTCTCAAATCACTGACAGGGCATCACCGAGGGTGATTATGATGTGGTCGTGAGCACTGGGCTGCTGGGCGGGTCTGGACTCGTAAAGTTCGCCTTGTTGTGAACTTTGATTTACAAGTCCATGGACAGTATATCCACCAGGCATGGCTGAAGACCTCCCACCCTCACTATACTTCACCATCTTTTTAAATAAATGAACACTACATTTCTGCTCATTGAAGATTGTGGTGACAGAGGGGAGAAGGCAATACACTGACAGTTGGGCAGTGAGATAACTTGCCCACTACGGTCTCGATCTAGAGGGAATAGTGTGATTGGATGCCAAACCAGGATGAGAACAATGAGGGTTGTTTTCAAGTAGTCTTTAAAAAAAATTTTTTACAGGAGTGGAAAGCCTGGTGTTGGCTTTGCAGCTAGGACGGCTGGCTTGGGATCCTTGGGTTTGAGTTTGAGCCTCGTTGGCTGCTGAATTAACACAAGTGGGTGACTCAGCGTGTCATCTTTCCGAGATCGGCTAAATGAGTACTGGTACTGGTAGAGGGGCACGCTTCAGCAGTGCAGCATGCTTCAAAAATGATAGCTACCTTTCAGCTAAAACTGCCATATGCAAGAAAATAACAGAGTGGTTGCATAATAATGTCTTTTTTTCTTCTTCTTCTTTAAAGCAGTTTTTATAATGAAATCTATTTTTTTCTTTTCAATAATCTATGCGTGCAAAGGTTTGAGGAAATGTGTCGTCAGTTCCCTTTTAAAGAAAGTCTAGCATCTTGCTGAATTGGTCTTTTTATTAGTTTTATCTCTTTAATTTCACTGACCGTGTTCTCTGCACATTATGCTTGGGTCGGACGTGTGGGCCGGCTCGGAAGCCATGGAACGGCGCTGACTTTATGAACAACCGTGATGCGCCTCTTTTTGGAGCTCACAGACGGTTGGCTGGTATATCGAACCAACTGCCAGCACAACTGCTGAACTCACCACATCTGCTGGAACAACGGCGCGGCGGCAGTGGAAGGAGAGTCAGCGCTGGTAACGCGGGGAACTGCGCGAGTTCTGCAGGATGCGGAAAGAAGGTTAGCGAGGGCGGGTTGGAGGACCACGGAGTAAACGGGCTCGTTGCAGGCAGTCGACATTGATTGAATGAACACATTTACAGTTTGTGAGAGAACGTGGATTTCAAACGCTGATGATTAGTCGGTGCAATCAAAAACATACCTTGAAGCAGAAAATGCAACTTCATTGATCTATCTGGAGGCAACGTCTTTTTCAGGATTGGCTGTGAAGCGCATGTGACATCACTTGTTTGTGGTCTATGATTGGCTGTGAAATACATTTGAGCCATCTTGTAACCATGATCTAACCAATATATTTGAGTCAAAGGTAATGAGTGAAAGCTTTCTCATCTCACTTTTTAACAACAAACTCTGTATCTAAGATGGATCGATTTATTATGATTTTTATAATTAATTGAGATATCTGGAGCTTTATCATGATTTATATACATGGTCATAAGCTCTATTAACATACATTTCCTAAGTGCTCCTTGATTCTGCAAGTACATCTCATTGTGCTTCCATTGTGTAATATGCAAAAGTCTCTTAGAGTTCTAAATATGATTAAATTGATATTACTCTAAAGTGCAAGGATTTCTTTTTCATTGTTCTCCATGATGAGCAATGTTTCTAAAATCTGCATTGCCCACCGAGTAAATGCACAAATGTTATTTCATTTCCAACTATTATTGTGTATTGCTGTAAATATTATATTGCATTTAAAAGGGGGAATGGTTGGGGTGACATCGCGGGACTTTTGAAGGCTTAGCTTTAGCTGTTTATTATTATTTATGATTCGAAGTGTTGAAACAAAGCACAATATTGCATTGATTCAGTCTCATCAGTTGTATCCACCAATGGAGCTGTATATTTGCTCATTACAACGTTTCATTTTCTCACATTCCTGTGCGGTGCCAGCTTTCCTGGATCAGATATGACTTGCTAACAATCCATCTTTCACGAAGAATAGGTGTTATCACCGGCACCTGGCAAAATTCCAGATTCCTGCTCAAATGTGGCACAGGCATGATGTAATGAGCAGGCCAATTAGAATTGAATCCTCGTCTGATATGCTGTGCTAACGACAGATGATCCAATTGGGATCGACTGCTGAAAATCTGCTCATGTGATTTCAGAGACAACATTTTAAATTTCTGTGACAGTATAAAGCTAAGTAGAAAGGAGATTGAGCAGAGTAAATTTTAAATGACCACAGTATTACCCCTGGCTATCGTTGAATGGCCACATTATAGTTGTTCTGGACAGAGATCTCCTTGTACGATCGTCAGAACCAAACAATTCAAGAGTAGAGCTTCCGAGAACGGGTTTGGCTCATTGCTCCGTCATGGGCTTGACACTGACTCAAGAAAAGGTGATATTAAATTGCATACTTTGAGGTTGGGCTGGTGTGCATTCAGATCAATTGTATAGCAGTAGACATTTGAACTAAGGTTAGTCAGGCATTTATAACTGGTTACAGGTACACATCTCGAGGTCACCAAGAGTGACATCTTCTGGAATTAGCACGCTACCCTTGGATGTCACTATCAGCTTCCACACTCGCGAGCAGGTAAACGACATCTACGATCTGCTTTCCTGCTGTTGTGGCATTCTGTCCTGCTGTGCTTGGTCTTCTCTTGCACTAATCAGGTTGAAGATCAAAAGAAAAGAGAGCACATAGATTATGCATGGAAGGCACAAGCTTTAACTCTGTTATATTTGTTTTCTCTGGACAAAACGAATCTCCAACTTTTCAACAACACCTGCAGTGTGGCATGACCGGGTTTCAGGTGTGGTGGTCTCTCTACCACACGCACCCTGATCTTTCGAGCCACATAGCTGCAGGCTGTGCAGGCAAGGTACAAGCAGGTTCAATCGGTTTGCACGGATTCACAAGCTCTTAAACATCCCCATATTTCAAGAAGAATGTGTGCACACTGTACAAGGTATCTTGGTTCAATTCCCTGTGTAAAAAGGATGTGGATGTTCATGGGAATAAGACTAGAGTTGGTACTTTAGTAAGTAATTGGTGTGAGGTTGATGATCTAATACCCTCCTGTCTAAAGTTTCCTTGCTTCGTGATTCAGATTGTGTTCAAGCATCACAGAAGGTGTATGTTCGCTCCCCATCATCGATATCCAAAGAGAAGGCAGAACGTTGGCTACCTGTGCCACGAGTGGGACACGATGCGCGGAGCAGAGACGTCACCATTTCACTCGGTCTCGAGTATGTTCTGCATGTAGTAACACAGTGACATTGGTGGTATCTGTGGCTAAATAATGACGTCGCACAACTAATGTAACTTTTGCCAAACTCATTTCATTTCAATCTCTTATCCCTCGTAGAAAATAACTGATATATATATATATGCGCGTAGGTGCGATGGGTCGCCGAGCATGGAAACTACAAGATATAGAGCAAATGGATGCTATATAGCGGATAGGGAATCACTTAAATTATGCATATCAAATCTCATCCAGTTCCATCTACTGATAACTACTCGTATCATTTGAATGAAAAGTTCGAAATGCGGTTTGAAATCGGAAATCCAAAGTTTGGGGGGTGCTGTGGGTGAACAAGATCTAAATTGAAATCCGGCTCGATCGTTTGTGCAACAATGTATTCCAGACGATTAGTGTGAATTTTCATGACCATCCGACCATAACCTCTAGGGAGTAGCATTTGGGCGAAGGCACCTCCAAGCTCTCGCATATTATCGATTTTTGCACTAATTGACTTTGACCCTGACCTAAGCGAAATGTCAATATGTCCTGAGGCAAGTTGTAGTACTCATTGAGTACATGACCTGCAAAGTTTCATTCGTATCGATGCACTCACCTGGTCGCTCGGGGCCTTCAATTTTCGCCAATTTTCACGCATACCTAATTGTAGGGGGCGCTGCGGGTAAACTATTCCATATATCACAAAACCGGAATATATTTGATAGAACATCACTGTAGATCATTCGTGCCAAATTTCATAACCCTACGTGGGATAATGGCTTTCAGAATTGATTTCGCGTGAACGGTACCGATTTGAAGGTTTTTCGGTTGTTGCTAGGGAACCAAAGCGTCCCTACAACCATCATAATTTCAAACACTAGGTCATAAGATGTACTACCACCGATTTGGTCAAATCGCACGTTTACTACCAAATTATGCTGATGACAAACAAATAAACATCCAAATGAAAAATCGTGCTTAGCACGACATTGGCGAATGAGTTGACCTTTCGTGTGGTGGTCCAAGCTGTAATGTATGGAATGTGTGGTGTTTATTTGTTCGTACATTAATAAAATGACACGACGTCACAAATAACAATTATCAGGCGCCGTTGTCATGGTTAACGGAAGCAGATTGAAAATTTTCACAATTCATTTAAAGCCACCATGTGACATTCAACAACTGATCATCGGTGCTTGTTGCCTTCATTCTGATCGTAGAAAATGTTTGAAAATACTAGGAACATTGCTTTTCAACCAGCTTTACGATCCCGTTATCAGGTTTGAATATGTTGTAAAACAAAAATATGTATTTTATATGTGTGTTTTCATGTTTTGGGTGCCCTGACCTTGACCTTGGGCCAATTTCGATCAAACTTTGTGCACATGTTAATATTACATGCATAATAGACAGTATTAAGTTTCAATATAGATAAGTGCAAAACTGTTTGAGAAATAGCCATGTGTAATTCACAAAAATTACCCATGCTTTATAATGGCGATAATAAAAGTGATGCCAGAATCAGATCCTGATCTTGAGCATCCAAAAGTCATATATCTTTTTTGCACTGTGGATTTCTATAGCTGTTAAAATTCATCCAAATTGGTTAAGAATTGTGACTGTACAACGAATAGAATTTTTTTTTAAATCACGCCAATAGCTAAAAACTTTGACGTCATACGCTGCGAAAACTGTGCATATTGTCTAACATGCATTTTAAAACATTTAGATATTCCATTGAAGTTTTTTTGGCGTCAACAGGAAGTCGCTACGAACTTCGGTTACTGAGTTATTTCAAAAGCTTGTTTTCACTTTTTTTGAGCAACGTTGTGACGTAAGTGCGATTATGACGTGATTTGATCCAGCTATTTCAGCAAGATTGGCTATCACGTGTTAAAATTTGAGAAGATTGTTTCAGTAGTTTCGGCTGCACACGAGCGTAAATATTTTTAAAATGACGTCAATAGGCAAAACTTTGACGTCATACGCTTGCGAAACTATGCGTAATTTGTAATAAGATGCATTTAGTAATCATTTAGATATTTGAATGAATTTAATTTGGCGTCAACTGAAGTCGCTATGATTCGGTCACTAGTTATGTCCAAAAATGTGTTTTCACGTGTGTGACGTACATCGCGATGTTAGTCGATAAAGAGGGGTTTGGATGGGACCGTCAGGTGGATTGCCTCTCAGGTGTAAAAATTTAAGAACGACTGGTCAGCGCGTTTGGGTGTAGACGACGGACAAACAAACAAACCAACAACGGAACAGACCACATACTTGACAAATCGAAGATTTCGCTAAGTAACAAACAGACATTACTGACAATAAGGCGACCAATACCTATTTCGGCGACCCATATGTGTAGTCAGTCATTAGTGTCAGCGTAGTGTTGGCTTAGTGGTAGGGTGGGGGCTTGGGATCTGAGTTCAAGCCCTGTTAGCCGCTGAATTAAAATACACCAGGAGGTTGACTCAGCTGTCATCCTTCTGAGGTCGAAAATGAGCCCAGTGTACTGGTAAGGGGGACACTGCATCAGAGCATAGCCACGTCCAACGAATGATAACGAATGATGCATCAGCAGCAACAGGCTGCCTAGAGAGAGAGGGAGAGAGAGAGAGAGAGAGAGAGAGAGAGAGAGAGGAGAGAGAGAGAGAGTCATTAGTGTGTTTTTGAGTCCCTGGACTCTGTATAGAATTGATTGATGAATTTGTGTGGACAGTGGCGTGAAAACGGGAAGCAGGGGGGGGGCGAAAACACTCAATGGATAGGTTATGAGCTGTAGTTGTGCACCTTGACACTGGTTTTTTGGACAGACATGAAGATGCGAGGAAAAAACGGTATTTTTAATCGCGCTATATATATATTGCGAGACACAACCATGATGACGCTGCTAACATACCTTATTTCTGTGTTCCCATAACGGCTTTAACACAAGACGATAGCTTCATGGTCCTAGGGGACTCATATGTTCAAAAAAATACCTTATATTTTGTACATGTTGTTGATGACGTAGTAAAAAGTATGTTTTATTAAGAGTTCGAATCAACCTGGCGGCCTGTTGTAGTTACACAAACTTGTTTTGTGTGGGCGAGACCTTGCTCAACAAGTTGTTAAGGGGGTGTTACTCGCTCAACAAGTTGTTACAGGGGGTGTTACTCGTCAACAAGTTGTTACAGGGGTGTTACTCGCTCAACAAGTTGTTACAGGGGGTGTTACTCGCTCAACAAGTTGTTACAGGGGGTGTTACTCGCTAACAAGTTGTTTACAGGGGTGTTACTCGCTCACAAAGTTGTTACAGGGGGTGTTACTCGCTCACAAGTTGTTACAGGGTGTTACTCGCTCACAAGTTGTTACAGGGGGTGTTACTCGCTCAACACGTTGTTACGGGGGTGTTATCGTCACATTTTGTTACAGGGGGTGTTTACTCGCTCAACAAGTTGTTAAGAGGGTGTTACTCGCTCAACAAGTTGTTACAGGGGGTGTTACTCGCTCAACAAGTTGTTAAGGGGGTGTTACTCGCTTCAACAATGTTGTTACAGGGGGTGTACTCGCTCAACAAGTTGTTACAGGGGGTGTTACTCGCTCAACAAGTTGTTACAAGGGGTGTTATTCGCCCTCAACAAGTTGTTTACAGCGGGGTGTTACTCGCTCAACAAGTTGTTACAGGGGGTGTTACTCGTCCAAACAGTTGTTACAGGGGGTGTTACTCGTTCAACAAGTTGTTTACAGGGGTGTACTCGCTCACAAGTTGTTACAGTGGGTGTTACTCGCTCAACAAGTTGTTACAGGGGTGTTACTCGCTCAACAAGTTGTTACAGGGGGTGTTACTCGCTCAACACGTTGTTACAGGGGGTGTTACTCCGCTCAACATGTTGTTACAGGGGGTGTTACTCGCTCAACAAGTTGTTACAGAGGGTGTTACGCTAACAAGTTGTTACAGGGGGTGTTACTCGCTCAACAAGTTGTTACAGGGGGTGTTACTCGTCAACAAGTTGTTACAGGGGGTGTTACTCGCTCAACAAGTTGTTACAGGGGGTGTTATTCGGACTCGCTCAACAGTTGTTACAAGGGGGTGTTATTCGCTCAACTACAGGGTGTGTATTGTTACAGGGGGTGTTACTCGTCTTACTCGCTCAACAAGTTGTTACAGGGGGTGTTACTCGCCATCAACAAGTGTTACAGGGGGTGTACTCGCTCAAAACAAGTTGTTACAGGGGGTGTTACTCGCTTCAACAATGTTCGTGTTCTACAATGTGGGGTGTGTTACTCGCTCAACAAGTTGTTACAGGGGGTGTTACTCGCTCAACTTGACTTCTGAAACAATCTACATCGTCAAATACCGCTCGTGAACCATCGTCGTCTTCAGACTTGTGTATGTTTATATTGTTACGGTTCTAGGAACAGTATGCATACAAACATACAGTTGGCCCGAAGTCAGTTATTCCATGAAGTATATGTGTAGAAAGAACCCCTCCTTGTGTTTAGTGGGAAATCAAATGGGTGCGTTGCGATGTTTTTTTAGTTAGATTAATAA
>CM068957.1:102593007-102604684 GCA_035128595.1 Eptatretus atami | reverse complement strand
TTCCCTCATTGGTCCAGCATGGTTCGGATCTAAGTTTAGCCGGGTCTTATCCCCGATAATCTGTTCATTCTAGCCTGTACGTCCTTGGTAGTTCCGCTCGGCTGCATGCGATCTGGAGTTGGTAGTTGGTACTCTACCGTAGTTGGTAGAGTGACCCGGTTCGGGCAAGGCGTACGAGGCGTGGTTCCCCGGTAGACGACACCGCGTGGTTAATTAGGTAAATTGGTTCTAGACAAAAAGACCCTACGTATGCGGTGGAGGTATTGGCGTCCACGGTCGGCTAAGCGACCCGCCACGTCACGGAATTATCCGGAGCGACGCCTACAATGCTGGGAGTCTGGTGGGAGACGACGTAACTTCCCCCACCTGGCGGTTGTTCTCGCCATCAGACCGCAACAATATCTATATATATATATTATATATACACATATATATATATATATAATATTATATATATATATATATATATATATATACACATGTATACGAGCAGAGTATGCTTGCTTACACATGACCACGCTTGGTTTGTTTAATCATACCCCTCCCCCCCCCCCCCCCCCCGATTAGTTAAGCAATAACGAACTGTGCTTCCCCACTGTCTCAGGTCACTCACCTGCATTTGATTTTCATTTATTTATATTTTAATTTATGGATGTTTTCTGACTCTTCTGTGATTTTTTTTTTTTGCTGGTGTATCGGCTTCGATGTCCATCGGCACACAAAATTACCATGCTTGCCCATTGTCTCGGGTTGCTCACCTGCATTTATTTATTTTCATTTACAGACACTTTCCAACGGTTCTGCCATTCCTCCCCCCCCCCCCTTCGTGTATCGGCTGCAAAATTTCAGCTTTCTACATCATCCGGAAGGTGCTGATCTTTAATATCAGTCATTGAGTCAGTGGTTAGAAAGAGCTTTACATATTAGATATATGTGGCATGAGAGAGTAGTGTCGGGGTGAAGAAGAGGCCATCAATATGGCTATGTGCGATCCTGATTGATGCTACGTTGTGTGGTGATTAAGAATGCCTCCATCTCCTAAACTATGACTCAACGTCGTCAAATTCCAGTGTATAAGGGTGATTTATAAGACTGCTTCAGTAACGCTAAACTTCCGGATTTAAAAAATAAAATCATTATTTCATGAAAATTGAAGTATATTTGAAGAATTGAAGAAAAACTGTTTGGGTTATCGTGTTCTATGAACTTGGAACATCATTCAATGTATTTTATCTCTCGTAGCTCAGATGGAGTCCCATGTTGCAATTCAACGACAATTTGAACATTTCCAAGATTGGTTCTTTGATGACTGTTCATGCAAAATTTTATGTTACTGACATTTAAATGCTTTGCACTCTCCATCTTGTCTCTCAAATCACTGACAGGGCATCACCGAGGGTGATTATGATGTGGTCGTGAGCACTGGGCTGCTGGGCCGGGGTCTGGACCTCGTGAAAGTTCGCCTTGTTGTGAACTTTGATTTACCAAGCTCCATGGACCAGTATATCCACCAGGCATGGCTGAAGAACCCCTCCCCACCCTCACTATAACTTCACCTCTTTTTAAATAAAATGAACACTACATTTCTGCTCATTGAAGATTGTGGTGACAGAGGGGAGAAGGCAATACACTGACAGTTGGGCAGTGAGATAACTTGCCCCACTACGGTCTCGATCTAGAGGGAATAGTGTGATTGGATGCCAAACCCAGGATGAGAACAATGAGGGTGTTTTCAAGTAGTCTTTAAAAAAAAATTTTTTACAGGAGTGGAAAGCCTGGTGTTGGCTTTGCAGCTAGGACGGCTGGCTTGGGATCCTTGGGTTCTGAGTTTGAGCCTCGTTGGCTGCTGAATTAACACCAAGTGGGGTTGACTCAGCGTGTCATCTTTCCGAGATCGGCTAAATGAGTACCTGTGTACTGGTAGAGGGGCACAGCTTCAGCAGTGCAGCCATGCTTCCAATAAATGATAGCTACCTTTCAGCTAAACTGCCATATGCAAGAAAATAACAGAGTGGTTGACTAATAATGTCTTTTTTTCTTCTTCTTCTTTTTAAAGCAGTTTTTATAATGAAATCTATTTTTTTCTTTTCAATAATCTAATGCGTGCAAAGGTTGAGGCAAATGTGTCGTCACAGTCCTTTTAAAGAAAGTCTAGCATCTTGCCTGAATTGGTCTTTTTATTAGTTTTATCTCTTTAATTTCCACTGACCGTGTTCTCTGCACATTATGCTTGCAGGTCGGACGTGTGGGCCGGCTCGGAAGCCATGGAACGGCGCTGACTTTCATGAACAACCGTGATCGCCGCCTCTTTTTGGAGCTCACAGAACGGTTGGCTGGTATATCGAACCAACTGCCAGCACAACTGCTGAACTCACCACATCTGCTGGAACAACGGCGGCGGCGGCAGTGGAAGGAGAGTCAGCGGCTGGTAACGCCGGGGAACCTGCGCGAGTTTCTGCAGGATGCGGCTAAAGAAGGTTATGCGAGGCGGGTTGGAGGACCACGGAGTAAACGGGCTCGTTGCAGGCAGTCGAACATTGATTGAATGAACCACCATTTACAGTTCTAGTGAGAGAACGTGGATTTCAAACGCTGATGATTAGTCGGTGCAATCAAAAAACATACCTTGAAGCAGAAAATGCAACTTCATTGATCTATCTGGAGGCAACGTCTTTTTCAGGATTGGCTGTGAAGCGCATGTGACATCACTTGTTTGTGGTTCTATGATTGGCTGTGAAATACATTTGAGCCATCTTTGTAACCATGATCTAACCAATATATTTGAGTCCAAAGGTAAATGAGTGAAAGCTTTTCCATCTCACTTTTTAACAACAAACTCTGTATCTAAGATGGATCGATTTATTATGATTTTTATAATTAATTGAGATATCTGGAGCTTTATCATGATTTATATACATGGTCATAAGCTCTATTACACATACATTTCCTAAGTGCTCCCTTGATTCTGCAAGTACATCTCATTGTGCTTCCATTTGTGTAAATATGCAAAAGTCTCTTTAGAGTTCTAAATATGATTAAATTGATAATTACTCTAAAGTGCAAGGATTTCTTTTTCATTGTTCTCCATGTGAGGCAATGTTTCTAAAATCTGCATTGCCCACCGAGATAAATGCACAAATGTTATTTCATTTCCAACTATTATTGTGTCATTGCTGTAAAATATTATATTGCATTTAAAAGGGGGAAATGGTTGGGGTGACATCGGGGACTTTTTGAAGGCTTAGCTTTAGCTGTTTATTATTATTTATGATTCGAAGTGTTGAAACAAAGCACAAATATTGCATTGATTCAGTCGTCATCAGTTGTATCCCACCAATGGAGCTGTATATTTGCTCATTACAACCGTTTCATTTTCTCACATTCCTGTGCGGTGCCAGCTTTCCTGGATCAGATATGACTTGCTAACAATCCAATTTCTTTCACGAAGAATAGGTGTTATCACCGGCACCCTGGCAAAATTCCAGATTCCTGCTCAAATGTGGCACAGGCATGATGTAATGAGCAGGCCAAATCTAGAATTGAATCCTCGTCTGATATGCCTGTGCTAACGACAGATGATCCAATTGGAATCGACTGCTGAAAATCTGCTCAGTGATTTCAGAAGACAACATTTTAAAATTTCTGTGACAGTATAAAGCTAAGTAGAAAGGAGATTGAGCAGAGTAAATTTAAATGACCCACAGTATTACCCCTGGCTATCGTTGAAATGGCCAACATTATAGTTGTTCCTGGACAGAGATCTCCTTGTACCGATCGTCAGAACCAAACAATTCAAGAGTAAGAGCTTCCCGAGAACGGGGTTTGGCTCATTGCTCCGTCATGGGCTTGACACTGACTCAAGAAAAGGTGATATTAAATTGCATACTTTGAGGTTGGGCTGGTGTGCATTCAGATCCCAATTGTATAGCAGGTAGACCATTTGAACTAAGGTTAGTCAGGCATTTATAACTGGTTACAGGTAACACATCCCTCGAGGTCACCAAGAGTGACATCTTCTGGAATTAGCACGCTACCCTTGGATGTCACTATCAGCTTCCACACTCGCGAGCAGGTAAACCGACATCTACGATCTGCTTTTCCTGCTGTTGTGGCATTTCTGTCCTGCTGTGCTTGGTCTTCTCTTGCACTAATCAGGGTTGAAGATCAAAAGAAAAGAGAGCACATAGATTATGCATGGAAAGGCACAAGCTTTAACTCTGTTATATTTGTTTTCTCTGGACAAAACGAATCTCCAACATTTTCAACAACTAACCTGCAGTGTGGCATGACCGGGTTTCAGGTGTGGTGGTCTCTCTACCACACGCACCCCTGATCTTTCGAGCCACATAGCTGCAGGCTGTGCAGGCAAAGGTACAAGCAGGTTCAATCGGTTTGCACGGATTCACAAGCTCTTAAAACATCCACCATATTTCAAGAAGAATGTGTGCACACTGTACAGGTATCTTGGTTCAATTCCCTGTGTAAAAAGGATGTGGATGTGTCAATGGGAAATAAGACTAGAGTTGGTACTTTAGATAAGTAAATTGGTGTGAGGTGTGATGATCTAAATACCCTCCTGTCTAAAGTTTCCTTGCTTCGTGATTCAGATTGTGTTCAACCATCACAGAAGGTGTAATGTTCGCTCCCCCATTCCATCGATATCCAAAGAGAAGGCAGAACGTTGGCTACCTGTGCCACGAGTGGGACACGATGCGCGGAGCAGAGACGTCACCATTTCACTCGGTCTCGAGTATGTCTCTGCATGTAGTAACACAGCTGACATTGGTGGTATCTGTGGCTAAATAATGACGTCGGCACAACTAATGTAACTTTTGCCAAACTCATTTCATTTCAATCTCTTATCCCTCGTAGAAAAATAACTGATATATATGTATAGTATAGTATATATGCGCGGTAGGTGGCGATGGGTCGCCGAGCATGGAAACTACAAGATATAGAGCAAAATGGATGCTATATAGCGGATAGGGAATCACCTTAAGATTATGCATATCAAATCTCATCCAGTTCCATCTACTGATAACTACTCGGTATCCATTTGAATGAAAAGTTCCGAAAATGCGGTTTGAAATCGGAAATCCCCAAAGTTTGAGGGGGTGCTGTGGGTGAACAAGATCTAAATCGAAAATCCGGCTCGATCGTTTGTGCACAATGTATTCCAGACGATTAGTGTGATTTTCATGACCATCCGACCATAACCTAGGAGGAGTAGCATTTGGGCGAAGGCACCTCCAGCTCTCGCATATTATCGATTTTTGCACTAATTGACCTTTGACCCTGACCTAAGAGAAATGCGTCATTATGTCTGAGGCAAAGTTGTAGTACTCATTGAGTACCATGAACCTGCAAAGTTTCATTCGTATCGATGCACTCACCTGGTCGCTCGGGGCCTTCAATTTTCGCCAATTTTCACGCATACCCTAATTGTAGGGGGCGCTGCGGGTAAACTATTCCATATATCACAAAAACCGGAATATATTTGATAGAACATCACCTGTAGATCATTCGTGCCAAATTTCATAACCCTACGTGGGATAAGGGCTTTCGAATTGATTTCGCGTGAACGGTACCGATTTTGAAGGTTTTTCGGTTGTTGCTAGGGAACAAAGCGTCCCTAGCAACCATCAAATTTCCAAAGCACTAGGTCATAAGATGTACCTACCACCCGAGTTGGTCAAAATCCGCCCACGTTTACTACCAATTATGCTGATGACAAACAAAAAACATCCAATAAAAAATCGTGCTTAGCACGACACTTGGCGAATGAGTTGACCTTTCCGTGTGGTGGTCCAAGCTGTAATGTCATGGAATGTGTGGTGTTTATTTGTTCGTACATATATAAAATGACGCGACGTCACAAATACAATTATCAGGCGCGCGTTGTCATGGTAACGGAAGCAGATTGAAAATTTTCACAATTCATTTAAAGCCACCATGTGACATTCAACAACTTATCATCGGTGCTTGTTGCCTTCATTCTGATCGTAAAATATTTGAAAATACCTAGGAACATTGCTTTTCAACCAGCTTTACGATCCCGTTATCAGGTTTGAAATATGTTGTAAAACAAAATATGTATTTTATATGTGTGTTTTTTCATGTTTTGGGTGACCCTGACCTTGACCTTGGGCCAATTTCGATCAAACTTTGTGCACATGTTAATATTACTGCATAAATAGACAGTATAAGTTTCAATATAATAAGTGCAAAACTGTTTGGAGAAATAGCATGTGTAATTCACAAAATTACCATTGCTTTATAATGGGCGATAATACAAAGTGATGCAGAATCCAGATCCTGATCTTGACATCACAAAAGTCATATATCTTTTTGCACTGTGGATTTCTATAGCTGTTAAATTTCATCCAAATTGGTTAGAATTGTGACCTGTAAACGAATAGAATTTTTTTAAATCACGCCAATAGCTAAAAACTTTGACGTCATACGCTTGCGAAAACTGTGCATAATTTGTACTAACATGCATTTTAAAACATTTGATATTCCATTGAAGTTTGTTTTGGCGTCACAGGAAGTCGCTACGACTTCCGGTTACTGAGTTATGTTCAAAAGCTTGTTTTCACCTTTTTTTGACGCAACGATGTGACGTTAAGTGCGATTATGACGTGATTTGATCCAGATATTTCAGCAAGATTGGCTATCACGTGTTAAAATTGAGAAGATTGTTTCAGTAGTTTCGGCTGCACACGAGCGTAAATATTTTTTAAAAATGACGTCAATAGGCAAAACTTTGACGTCATACGCTTGCGAAAACTATGCGTAATTTGTAATAAGATGCATTTAGTAATCATTTAGATATTTGATGAAGTTTAATTTGGCGTCAACTGAAGTCGCTACGACTTCCGGTCACTGAGTTATGTCCAAAAATGTGTTTTCACGTTGGTGACGTCACTCGCGATGTTTAGTTCGATAAGACGGGGTTTGGATGCGGACGTCTCAGGTGGATTGCCCTCTCAGGTGTAAAAATTTAAGAACGACTGGTCCAGCCGTTTGGGCTGTAGACGACCGGACAAACAAACAAACCAACAAACGGAACAGACCAACATACTTGACAAATCAAAGATTTCGCTAAGTAACAACAGACAATTACTGACAATAAGGGCGACCCAATCACCTATTTCGGCGACCAATATGTGTATGTCAGTCATTAGTGTAAGCGTAGTGTTGGCTTAGTGGTTAGGTGGGGCTTGGGATCTGGTCCTGAGTTCAAGCCCTGTTAGCCGCTGATTAAAATACACCAGGAGGTTGACTCAGCCTGTCATCCTTCTGAGGTCGGCAAAATGAGCACCAGTGTACTGGTAAGGGGGACACTGCATCAGCAGCATGCCACGTCCCAACGAATGATAACGAATGATGCAATCAGCAGCAACAGGCTGCACTAGAGAGAGAGAGAGGAGAGAGAGAGAGAGTCATTAGTGTGTTTTTGAGTCCCTGGACTCTGTATAGAATTGATTGATGAATTTTGTGTGACAGTGGGCGTGAAAACGGGAAAGCAGGGGGGGGGGCGAAAAACACCTCAATGGATAGGTTATGAGCTGTAGTTGTGCACCTTGACACTGGTTTTTTGACAGACATGAAGATGCGAGGAAAAAACGGTATTTTTAATCGCGCTATATATTATATTGCGAGACCCAACCATGATGACGCCTGCTAAACATACCCTTATTTCTGTGTTCCCATAACGGCCTTAAAGGCCAGTCACACCTTGACGTTTTAGCCAACGTATGCCGATTTTTGTAAAATTGTCTAAAACGCTGGTACACGTCGAATACGTTATGGGTAAGTTTTGATAACATTGAGAGCACGCTGAAAAACACTGCCATATCGTCGTTGCACGCTGGCTTTAAACGTTTGTACTTTTCGGTTGTCCTCAAAGCTTTCCATGCTTGAAATTTTACGACTTATGCCAGCGTATGACTCACACGTTCCACATTAACGCTCGCCATAAGTTGTAGCAGCGTCACGCGATCGTTGACACACGTTACTTGTAAGTTACTCATAAGTCGAAACACGTCGAGGTAATGTTTGCGTACCGAAACTTTATTTCTAAGCTATGAGTTACGTGTTGTACTAACGTTACGCGATCGTTGACACACATCGACACACGTTACTTGAAAGGTGCTCATGAAGTCGAAACACGTCAAGGTAATGGTTAGCGTCAGTGTTCCAGACTCCTGGTTTTATTTTTTTTTTAATTTTTTTTTCTTCTTCCTTCGGTATGATGGTGATTTTGACACTTCAATTTCTAGTGCGGTTATATATATATAATTAATAGACTGCCGCTCACGATTTAAATCATAACCGCACTGTAAATGAAACAGGATGAGGAGGAAAACGCGAACAATCAAGGACATGACAGAAATATGAAGTAGATGAAGTGACTACGACCGTGCATAGCCGAGAGAAAAAAAACGAGTCTGGAACACTGACGCTAACGCATTACCTGACGTGTTTGCGACTTATGGCACCTTACAAGTAACGTGTGTCGATGTGTGTCAACGATGCGCATATCGTGCGTACAACTTATTCCCATCACATACGGAACGTGTGTCATAACGGCAAGTACGTCGTAAAATTTCAACATGCTTAAATTACAAGACGTACTCCACTTACTGCGCAGTATGATAGCGTACTTTAGCGTTTTATTCACGCATTACAACTTACCCATACCGTATTCGACGTGCGCCAGCGTTTTAAGACGGCATTTTTCAGAGGTCGGCATACGCTGGCAAGATCGCCAAGGTGTGACTGGCGATGTTGACACTTCATTTCTGCGGCGGTTATGATTTGAATCGTTGTGCGGCGCCTTTCCATAACCTACCACGTATCGTCGGCGATGCGTGCAGCGCGCTATGCATGAGTTAGACTATCGTTGGGCAATAGGTTGTGAAGGCCGACAAAGGTTCAGCATTCGTTGGTATAAGTTATCTATAACAAATGAAACTTCTGTGTCCATTATATACGTTATGCATAAGACCAGTCGTTATGAATACGTCCGATCTTTAAAAAAACATCAAAGTCAACGTATGCCAGCGTTTTACTACATTCTAAGTTGCCATCGCTGGCTAAACGTACAAGTGTGACTGGGCCTTTACAACAGAACGATAGCTTCATGGTCCTAGGGACTCATATGTTCAAAGAACATACCCTTATATTTTGTACATGTTGTTGATGACATAGTAAAAGTATGTTTTATAAGAGTTCCGAATCAACTGGAGGCCTGTTGTAGTTCACAAACTTGTTTGTGTGTGGGGGCGAGACCTTGCTCAACAAGTTGTTACAGGGGGTGTTACTCGCTCAACAAGTTGTTACAGGGGGTGTTACTCGCTCAACAAGTTGTTACAGGGGTGTTACTCGCTCTAACAAGTTGTTACAGGGTGTTACTCGCTCACAAGTTGTTACAGGGTGTTACTCGCTCAACAAGTTGTTACAGGGGGTGTTACTCGCTCAACAAGTTGTTACAGGGGTGTTACTCGCTCAACAAGTTGTTACAGGGGGTGTTACTCGCTCAACAAGTTGTTACAGGGGTGTTACTCGCTCAACAAGTTGTTAGGCGGGTGTTACTTCGCTCACAAGTTGTTACAGGGGTGTTACTCGCTCAACAGTTGTTACAGGGGGTGTTTACTCGCTCAAACAGACGCGTTGTTACAGGGGGTGTTACTCGCTCAACATGTTGTTACAGGGCTGTTACTTCGCGTCAACAAGTTGTTACAGGGGGTGTTACTCGCTCAACAAGTTGTTACAGAGGGTGTTACTCGCTCAACAAGTTGTTACAGGGGTGTTACTCGCTCAACAAGTTGTTCAGGGGGTGTTACTCGCTCAACAAGTTGTTACAGGGGGTGTTACTCGCTCAACAAGTTGTTACAGGGGGTGTTACTCGCTCAACAAGTTGTTACAGGGGGTGTTACTCGCTCAACATAGTTGTTACAGAGGAGTTGGGGTGTTACTCGCTCAACAAGTTGTTACAGGGGTGTTACTCGCTCAACAAGTTGTTACAGGGGGTGTTACTGCTTCGCTCAACAAGTTGTTACAGGGGTGTTACTCGCTCAACAAGTTGTTACAGAGGGTGTGTTCGCTCAACAAGTTGTTACAGGGGGTGTTACTCGCTCAACAGAAGTGTTGTTACAGGGGTGTTACTCGCTCAACAAGTTGTTACAGGGGGTGTTACTCGCTATCAACAATCTTCCCCAGAACTAGCGAGGTGGCTCTCGGCGTTTCGAGGTTGTTGGTGACGGCCCTTGGATGTGATAAACAGAAACAAGTTACCGTAACCATGGAGATTTCGGGTTATTAAAATGCCAGGCTCGAATTCCGCCCACAATGATTCAGCAAAAATGGGGTTATGGTTCAGTGTCTACCACTCCTCGTGGTCTTCATTAGAGGAGGAGCGTTGGAAGATTCGAGAAGGGCCGTTAAACACCGCTCGTTTGACATCACCAGGTGGAACGCCTCGTTTATGCACCACACACCACCTTCCTTCCCATTAAAACAATTAAATGAACTCTCTACTGTCCATTGACCCCCATCGGGTACCAAACTCTTCTTTAACCTCTCACTTTTACATGCGATTACAACACTTCGTGACAAATGTTTCGAGAATTTAGCGATTTTCATTGTGTTTATCCATTGTAGTTGTTGTTACAAATTAATTAATTAATGCCCCGAATGACGTCACGACGCGCCACACGACCTCCGGACCGGAGGCGATGGAGAAAGTATTATAATGATCACGAGAACGTAAACTTCACCACAACACTTTATCTCTCTCGACGGTCGATACAATAATCGGTGAAAACGCAAAATCTACACATCGAGTTTGAATTTTAATTTACTTCACGGAGACGACGGCAGGTCGACGTACGGACGTGTACGTACGGAGATGGACGTTCTGCTACGTACCGTTGATGATTCTCACACCATGGTGAATGAATCTCGTGAATACGACCGATCGGTCGGTTCGATGATATTCCGTGTAAATCCACACACACACTCGCTGCTCACACTTCCCGAGAGCTGCTGCTTCCTCCTGTGTTCTCTTCTTCTTTTATTATTTTTCTTCTTCTTCTTCTTCTTCCTAAAGAGCAATGACTCCCAGCGAGATGTTGAGAGAGGGGCGGAGCAAGTGAATGTGCTTCTTCTTCTTCTCTAAAGAGCAATGACTCCACAGCGAGTTTGAGAGAGGGGCGGAGCAAGTGAATGTGCTTCTTCTTCTTCTCTAAAAGAGCAATGACTCCACAGCGAGTGTTGAGAGAGGGGGGAGCAAGTGAATGTGCTTCTTCTTCTTCTCTAAAAGAGCAATGACTCCACAGCGAGTGTTGAGAGAGGGGCGGAGCAAGTGAATGTGCTTCTTCTCCTCTCTTCTAAAAAGCAATGACTCCACAGCGAGAGTGTTGAGAGAGGGGCGGAGCAAGTGAGTGTGCTTCTTCTTCTCTCTAAAAGAGCAATGACTGCCACAAGCGAGTGTTGAGGAGGGGCGGAGCAAGTGAATGTTGCTTCTTCTTCTTCTCTAAGAGCAATGACTCCACAGCGAGGTGTTGAGAGGGGGGCGGAGCAGTGATGTGCTTCTTCTTCTTCTTAAAAGAGCAATGACTCCACAGCGAGTGTTGAGAGAGGGGCGGAGCAAGTGAATGTGCTTCTTCTT
>CM068957.1:102577680-102585180 GCA_035128595.1 Eptatretus atami | reverse complement strand
AGTCTGAATGAACTGTCAGACTCGCCGGTGCTGAGGCGGCTCTCCGAGAACATCCAGAGATATGTTATTGTCACAAGCATATGATCAGATGAACCAATTGGAGCAAAGGAAGAGCAGGAGACATTTGTGGGAAAGTTAGTCATTACCAAGTCCAAAATCGAGGATTTCTCCTTGGGAGACATGCATGTTGGAAAGTTCACAGATTGACTCGGTCCAATGGAGCCACAGAAGTCCTTTGCTAAAGTGCCATGGCTGGTGAGAGAGAGGTACCAACACCCAGTCAATACGTGACTTTCAAAATGACATACGAATGCTAATTGATTTTGAGTATGTGCTGTGTGTGTGTGTGTACTGGCATCAGTTAACGCGTAGTGTTCACGGACCACGGAGCATTCATTCCACCAGCAAGTTTCAACGTGTCGTACAAAGATTGTCATGAAAAGGCACAGAAAGTTCGTGACTGCTCTCTTTAATACAACGGTAACTGCAGGCACAAATAAATGAATAAATCATTATGTGCTTGCAAAGTCACAAAGGTAATCGAACATAAACACATCAAAAGTTTGAAGATTATAAATCATAATGGAATAAATTGGTTAAATCATGTGTTTTATAACGGTCATTATAATAAGACAATCATCCGCCGTGAGAACATAATCAAACTGAGAGACAATAATTACTCATTTTACGATGATTCCATGGTGGGTGAAAACAAGAAATAGTTGTGATTTGTATTAGAATAATTCAGGAACGATCGAAAGAGCGTCGAGGTTTCGCTGTCACAGTAGCTTCTCCAAAATGTCTCCTTTCTTGCTCGCCTCAGTCGGACAATTCTGCCTCGATCTCCTTCAAACTCCGTCCTCCTGGGGGGTATTGTACATCTTGTGCAGTTGTTGCTCCATCGTCACTGCTCTATCCATATGTACACTTCAAACCACAGAGGCAATAGGCACAAAACAACATGAATCACAAAGTAAGGTTTCGATACATGTCAGTATAATCATTACAATGATCATTACACTCCCTGCCTAAAATTGACAGTAAATTTTATCCATTAACAAACAGCATTCTCACTCGTTCTAGAGTTATTAAATAGAGGGAGTTCGTTACAAAGGAGGTGTCTTTTCCAAAAGCACGAATTCTGAAATCAGTCTCTGGAACATCTGACGTGTACCATCCACACAAACCACAACTTCTGCTTTTTTGACCCTACCATTGTCTGTCTGTCTGTCTGTCTGTCTGTCTCTCTCTTTTCCCTCCCTCTCTTCCCTCCCCCCTTAATATCCCCGACAGCGAAGTGACGGGTTGTATTTGCTAGTACATAGCTCCAAGAGAGTATATGAGTGAAAGTTGGTTGTTTGTGTTAATTAAAACACCCCTTTTTGAAGATAATTAACGGCCTTATTTAATTATATCTTTTATCAAGCTCATCCTCGGACACCTCACTCTCGATGGGGGTCTTAAGCCGCATCCTCGGTTACTTCACTGGGGTCTTAATTCGCCATTTTGTTCAGCCTGCTCAACAATGCTTTGAGTTGGAACAAGCCGCAACGGTTTCTTACTGATATAGAGCTCAATTTTTTTCCCCCACATTCTTCACTCATATCATCGAATGGTTCATTAGTGGGGCAACTTAGCATAACAATTGTGCATTTTGTGAGCAAAGCACCAAATTTGGCACACTAGTAGCCTAACATATTATGAACAGATTTGGATATTGGGCCATCTCAAATTTTTGATGGCAGTGGAAAATGGCTGCCACAGCCATCAGCGGCTGAATTTGAGATGGCCCAATATCCAAATCTGTTCATAATATGATAGGCTACTAGTGTGCCAAATTTGGTGCTTTCCTCACAAAATGCACAATTGTTATGCTATATTTAGCTAAGTTGCCCCACTACATGTCCCTCCCTCCATCCTATCTATGAATCGCTGTATACATAGCTTTTGTACTGTAAGTGCTATAGTTTTCAAGTTAGGAGCTTGGAGCAATTTCATGCATTATGTGATGCGATTTTCGTCGATCCACTCTCATGATTTTGGAGGATCGGTTCAAGTGGACTAAATAACTCGAAATCTGGCGTGAAATCTGAAAAATGTAAGAAATCGCCGATGTTTAGTTTTTTGCAGGTATTTGCCATAAACAATCAGCTTGCTATCGCTTGCCAAGCCAGTCACTCATTACAAACCATTTCATTGGCCACTTGCCAAGCACCCTACACTACTACAGTTTATAACGGTACAGTTCAAATCCCGATCGGTATGTACAGTCGGCAGTTGCTACAAGGAGAGGTATGTAGACAGCAGACACGGACGTGGTACATATGGGTAGATTTGGATTTGCCTGCTTGGTTACGGGTGCTGTGGTGGCAAAATTTCATCCCATATCCATTTCATCCCATACGGCTGGTGGAGATTTTAACTTCTAACCTCAGCAGTGTACAAGCGATCACGTTTTCCTTTGTCCTTGTGACTCTAAAGCAAATGTTTATTTTATATGAATCGGGTGTGCTTTATCAAAGTTATATGGTTTCTCTTTGTGAGTTTCAAAGCAAATTATATTTAATAACACCCAATCTCCAAGGCATTTGCCGTATTTATGTGTTTTCGAAATTACAGATCCAATTTTTTTCCACCTGTCACATGACTGTGTGTGTGTGTGTGTGTGTGTGTGTGTGTGTTGTTAATAAAGCATAACATATTCTCTCTGCTAACTCCTCTAACCCCACCCCTCTCTGTCTTTGTCCCATCTTTCATTATATGACCCGTCACTTACAGAGGTGGACTAAGATTTTTTGGAGGCTGAGGCACAAAAAATATTTTGGCCCTGAATGCCCAAAGAAAGAGGACTCCATGTTATTTTGCCCAGAAAAGAGGAATGTGTTATTTTCTCCCCAAAAAGGCCCCAAAAAGGGGACTCGTGTTATTTTGGCCCAAAAGAGGAAGACTCCGCGTTATTTTGGCTCAAAAGTAGAGGACTTCATGTTATTTTGGTACAAAAAAAAGAGGACACAGTTATTTTGGCCCAAAAAGAAGAGGACTCCGTGTTATTTTGGCCCAATAGAAGAGTACTCCGTGTTATTTTGGCCCAATAGAAGAGTACTCCGTGTTACTTTGGCCCCAAAAGAAGAGGACTCCGTGTTATTTTGGCCCAAACGAAGAGGACTCCATGTTATTTTGGCCCAAAAGAAGAGGACTCTGCTATTTTTGTCCAAAAGAAGAGGACTCCGTGTCATTTTGGCCCAAAAGATGTGCACTCAGTGTTATTTTGGCTCAAAAGAAGAGGACTCCGTGTTACTTTGACCCAAAAGAAGAGGACTCCGTGTTATTTTGGCCTAAAAGAAGAGGACTCCTTGTTATTTGGGCCAAAAGAAGAGGACTCCTTGTTATTTGGGCCAACAGAAGAGGACTCCGTGTTATTTTGGCCCAAATAGAAGAGTACTCCATGTTATTTTGGCCCAAAAGAAGGACTACATGTTATTTTGGTACAAAAGAAGAGGACTCAGTGTTATTTTGGACCCCCAAAAAGAGGACTCCGTGTTATTTTGGCCCCCCAATAAGAGGACTCCATGTTATTTTGGCACCAAAAAAGAGGACTCTGTTATTTTGGCCCAAAAGAAGAGCACTCCGTGTTATTTGGCCCAAAAAGAAGAGGACTCCGTGTTATTTTGGCCAAATAGAAGAGTACTTCGTTTTATTTTGGCCCAACAGAAGAGTACTCCGTGTTATTTTGGCCCAAAAGAAGAGGACTCCATGTTATTTTGGCCCAAACGAAGAGGACTCCATGTTACTTTGGCCCAAAAAGAAGAGGACACTGTTATTTTGGCCCAATAGAAGAGTACTCCATGTTATTTTTGTCCAAAAGAAGAGGACTCCATGTTGTTTTGGCCCAGAAGAAGAGGACCCAATGTTATTATGGCCCAAAAGAAGAGGACTCCATGTTATTTTGGTCCAAAAGAAGACCACTCAGTGTTATTTTGGCTCAAAACAAGAGGACTCCGTGTTATTTTGGCCAAAAAGAAGAGGACTGTTATTTTGGCACAAACAAAGAGGACTACATGTTATTTTGGCCCCCAAAAAGAGGACTCCGTGTCATTTTGGTCACCAAAAAGAGCACCAAAAGTAAAAAAAAACAATATCGACTCCGCTAATTTGAGCAAAAAATAATGGAGAGCAGATCCCGTCTCAGGCAACGTCTCTCCGGCTTCGCAGCCGGCTTCATCATGCACAAAGGACCCCGAACCTCCGCACGTGTCCAGTTTTTATTTCTATACGACTGCTCATTTCTGTTCACGTGCTGGTGCACGAGGTCAAATGGAGGAGTGCTTTTTTATTTTGCAAAAGCAAAAACAAACATCAAATTACATCATTGAAGGGGTGCTCTGCTCTTTTTCATGTGCACAACAGTATCCCATATATGTATATGTATATTGTATATGTATATGTATATGTATATAAATACATATATATACATACATATATATACAAATATATATTCATACATATATATATATACACACATATATATTGTTACGGCTGTGGAAATTCGCAAACACCATTCAGGTCCCGTAGGTGAGATTTTTTAAGTACATGTATAGTTAGCCCAAACCCATTGTTTAGAGGGATTAATGTGATTCATTCGGGCTGCGATCCTTTGAGTTAGGCGTTTTTCTGTTCTACCTTTGTTTTGAACCAAACCACGCCACAACCGTCGAACAACAACAACAACAACGCCAGCAGCCACAACCTACCTTCACCACTCGCTACCGCAAACCTCACATCACCGCCATTCCAAACGGCATCATGGCCATCGGACCCGCCGAAAACCCTCCACCACCTTCTCCTACGGCCATTCCCGCGCACCACCTGTGCACGCCAGCGATCGGCTATCTTCAGCGATACACGTGAGCCCGAGTGCAGATGGCGGTTTTTCCGAGGAGAATTCGGATCAGGAATGCTACACGCCCACATCTGATCCATCCAATTAGAAGCCGGCCGCGGGGCTTGCCCCGCCTCCAGACACATCTCGAGGAAAGCGGATATGCAAATTTGGGATCAGGAAAGATTCACCCCCTTTTTCTCCGTCCAATCGGCGAGCGTGGCTCCGCCCCTGAGGTCGTTTGATCCGAGAATTTGCATATGGTGGTTCCTGAGCCGAATAAAGAGACGAGCGCAAGCAAAGTGTGCATGAGTCGATTGCAGAAGTGTGCAGTGAGTCGAGTTGGCAGAAAGTTGGGGCCAGAAATGGACAAAGTTGGGGAAGTAGCGACGGACGAGCGAAACGGCTGCGGAGCGAACGGCTGCGGAGGGAGATCGCTGCGCGAGGGAGATCGGCTGCGAGAGATCGGCTGCGGAGGGAGATCGGCTGCGGAGGAGATCGGCTGCGGAGGGATCGGCTGCGGAGGGAGTCGGCTGAGGAAAACCGGGAGGCTCGGGTCCGGGCGAGAATTCAGCGACGAGGTCGCGTTGAATCGCGCATCGCGGGACTCGAGCAAGCCAGCCATACTCCCTCCCCAGAGCATCAACAATTCCCCCTTTCCCCCCGCGCTGAGAGAGTGCGACAAGGGGCCCCGTTCCCACTTTACACCAGCAGGTGCCCACGAAACCGCCGTGCAGCGACATTTTGCGGCTCGCCACGAGGGCGCGGTAGGACCCTTCGGTCTCGTGGACCGCGCTCATCCAGGTTCCAGCGCATTAGGCCCACGGGCCAAGTCTGACTCCCTTGCCTTGAGGGGTCTTTCCTTTGCTTTGGTGTGAATGCGTGTTGTGGCAACGTGTCTGTAAGTAGAAACTGTATAAGTGTTGCCGTGTGTACGAGTATTCGTCGTAGCTCTGCATTATTGTTTTGTCTTAAATTGATATATGTGCATTTTGATTACTGTATGGCTGTATATGTTGCTATCCGTGTCGTGAATTAAATGTGCTTACTTGTTGAACTGTGCCCGTTTCGCTTCGTCTTTTCTTTAATTGAACCTCCATCTGCTTCACGTAAAGGTTCTGTAGTGGCCGGATACGCCCGATAATTAATCAGGAACCGTCGAGGCCGACGATAACACCGCTCGGTTATCCCGATAGCACGGAACGACCGCTTAAGCGTCCGTGTCCGAAGTCGACCTGCCGCGAGTGCGATCGCCCGGTTTACCATCCGCCGTTGTACTTAGGTAGGTCGAGTTTGCGAACAACCCTATCCCACGCGGGTGGCCGATTGGCACGATCGTGGTGAGGCCGAAAGGCCCACCCGTGACTGGATCCCGGCGTTAGTCCGGAGGGTCACGACTGAATTGTCCTCCGGTGGGTGACGTACCGCATTCGAGTTACGTGGTCGATCTCACGCCGGCGGGCGCGAATTCGCAACAATATATATATATAATATATATATATATATATATATATATAATATATATACGAGGTGTGTTCAAAAAGTATCCAACCTTAATTTTGTGCGTAAACAAATGAAGCTAGGGAGGCGTGGTTTGGTGCACGTATGTAGGCGATCCAATCCGTATGCGTGAATATTTTCCCGCCTGCAGAAGCTGTCAGTCGCCGACAGACCGCCGATGAGTGAGAAGTGTAAGTGAGCGCCGTCGGATTTTCGTTTTGACAAAATGACGGATCACTGTGGTCTCATCGCCAGTGGTCGCTGTGTTGAAGAAGTTGGATCGCTGTTCACAGTCTCCAGCATGTCCTGTGCGATCTCCAAACGGAGTTGCTTGCTCGATCATTAGTAGCTTTGGCACGAACTTCGCTGAGATTCTCCTTAAGCCCAAATCCTCAGTCACAATGGAATGAACGGATCCAATGCTGACGACGCCTCTCGCAAGTTCTCTGATCGTGATTCACGATCCTACATCAGCAGCGTCCTCACTTGGTCAATGACGATCTCATTTCGGATGTTGAGGCCTACCAGAACGTGCTCACTTTCACTGATGTGCGACCATCTTTGAAGCGGTTTACCACTCTTTTATCTGTGTGGTGCCCATGCTTCGTTCCCGAAGGCCTGTTGAATCTTGCGGATCGTTTCCACTTAGAGAATCCCCAAGCTTTACACAAAATTTATTGCAGTTAGTGAGTTCAAGTGTCCGTCATTTTTGTCAAAAACGAAAATCCGACGGCTCATCACTACCTTCCTCACTCATCGGCGGTCTGTCGGCGACTGACAGCTTCTGCAGGCGGGAAAATATTCACCATACGGATTAGGATCGCCTGCATACGTGCACCAAACCACGCCTCCCTAGCTTCATTTGTTTACGCACGAAAAATTAAGTTGGATATTTTTGAACACACCTCGTGTTATATATATATATAATATATATGCACACACACAAGCCGTAGGCAACCATGACAGTGGTCGCGTACATAATTGCATACTAGTCATACAGTTTTTGACGGATCGGGCTGACATTTTTTGACAAAGAGGTTGAATATAGTACGCATAAAAGCGTGGAAGCAGATTTTTGATTTTCGGGGAAATAATTTTTTTAGGATTTTTCAAAATTTCAA
>CM068957.1:102556551-102559671 GCA_035128595.1 Eptatretus atami | reverse complement strand
TTTATCAAACTGTGAGCTCTGAGCATTGCATAGTAATCTTTTCCAGACATTATTTTGTTTGCAGTTCCTCGAAGACAGAGTATCTGCTCTACAGGATGTCTTCAATTCCACTACCTTTCATTCAAGCAGCCAATCGCTCCCAAGTTAATTGAGCAATATGAAACCACCCATTCGCAAGATGAGCTTTCTCATATTTCTACAACATACGTACCTTTTGCTGTGGAGATCTGCTTCAATGTTGTCGTCTGCTCAGTATGCCAATTTGGAAGAGAGGAGTATTCATTGGTTCAAAATGGCATTTGTAATATTTTATTACTTTATTTAAACAAGACAATGAAAATGTTATCTTAAATTTCCAGCCTGATATGATGTTGTACATGATTTTTAAATAAATAAATATTTAATCATTTGACATGTCAAATATTCTATGAATTTTCTTTTAACTATGGGTATTTTTTTGAGAAAAAAATAAGTATTTAGAAATAAGGGCCGTATTTATGGAATATTCAAATTATTTATCTGAGGGTCACAGACATATGAGAAAATCAAAACTTCGCAATACCTTTTTAATATATGTGCTAAATCGTTCGGGTCAACATTGGGAGATAACAGATTTGACACTAGAAACAAGCCCCAATACATTGTATTGCACTCCCTAATAGTGTAAACCATGCAATGGTTTTATAACAAACAAAAGGCAATGAAACAATTTGAATAATACTCAACATATAATGGAAGATTGATATCCATTGGTCAAACATATTGTCCTTCTTGGAAAAAAATGGGGGCCATCTTGGAAATTTTATGTCAAAAGTATAGTGGCAATTTTCAGGATGTTATGTGCTATTAAGTGCCAAGTTTAGTACTATTCCATTAAAATTACCCTAACTTTATCATTCTGCATTTTTCATTTTTTTCACGAGAGGCGAGTTTCGATTGAGTAGTATGGTAAAAAATGAATTTTTTTCCAATTTTGCAATTCCTCGGGCAGAGCAGGACCTCTGGATTCTGTTCCCTAAGGGTCTGAATGCAAAAAAAAGTGGCCTGCAAAGTATATCTTTCCTGACAGGTTAACTTCATTTTTAAGGCCCTTTTTGGACCTTGGATCCCAGACTAAAAGGACCGGTCTTTTTATCTTCTCCCTGAGCGGGGCGGAGCCTCGTGTCAGACGCTCTGTGCGTTTGCTTCGTGCACAGCGATCAGGATAATAATAACACCGCTGTTCGCTCCTGATATGACATGGATCAGGTGTGTTGATGCGCCTGTTTCGCTCCTGATGTACAGGATCACGGTGTTCGCTCCAAACTGAACAGCGAAGGGAGCCTGGTTAAAGCGCTAGTTCAGTGGTAGGAGTTGTGAATGGGAATGCAGGGTGGTTGGTTCGTCGGATCTAAGGATTTAAAGACCTGGACTATTAAAACAACTTCGCAGGCGCACGTACCACTCAATTACCCATTAAACAAAGGGACGGGACCCCAACTTAGAAAACACATACTTTACGATATAACTGATCTATAAAGGAAAAAAACCTTTTTTTTTTTTTTTTTTCCTGGGGGCTGTTGTGTGCGATGGTTCCAGATTCGTAACAATATTGATGTTCAATCACATTGACGTCATCCTGCTTGCACACAGGAAGCTTTTGCCTGTGTGACTCTGGAATCAAAGAGTACCTCCGACTTGCAACTTTTTATTGTGGACTATGGGCTAAGAATGAAACGAGTGTTTATTGTGACGACTGTCGAAAGAATACAGCTCAAATGGAAAAGTCTTGAGAAAAAGTGTTGTGGTGGTGGTGGATAGGGCACTGCCACCCTTCTGTCCAGGCGAAAAACCAAAAATTACTCTTTTCATGAGTAGGGGCATACAAACGGACATTTTTTTTTTAATTAAAGATTTAAAAAAACTTGGTGTAAAGTGGACGTGTGCATAAGCTTCGAAAATAAGAATGAAAAAAAATATCTCTGGGATTTTCCTTCTCATGTTTATTTATTTCACGATCGTGCTACGTGATACATGTTATGCACATGGGTATACAGCTTGTTTATAAAGCCGTACTTGCACATGATTCCGGCCTTGAGAAACTCGAGTGAAAAACCAAAAAGTTTTTTAAAATTAAAAACTTCATTATTTTGCTTTCCTTTGATTATGAAAACGCACCTTCTTGGCGGTGTGTATGGACGTGCCGATCGCTCCGAAAGCCAAACCCTGAACATGGAAGTTCCTCCCCAAAATGGACGAGACAGACCGACGGAGATTATTTATTACAGATAAACATAATTGTATCTTTGACTCTAGAAATCCTCTTTGTTTTTGCTGATGACTGCACGCTCTGCCGTACCATCTCTCATCCCTTCAGATCAGCAGGCAGCAGCCTCTTCACTCTGTGCAGATCTAGATAAAATCACAAGCTGGTCAAAACACATGGAACATCTGTCTTTCAAGCCTGACAAATCTCACTCTCACCATGTCTCTCCGAAAGAACCGTTTGGAACCCACCCCCCCCCCCTCCAATCTACTTTTCTCAACAATCCCCTTGAAGAAGTTCTGTCACTCAGATTTGGAGTCTCACTGTCTGCCACGATCTTTCATGGGAAAGCCACATCCAAAGCTGGCCGTCGAAAGGCCAGTTCTGACTGGGCATCCTCCATCATGCAAAAGTCTTTCTTGGCACACCGAGCTCTGAACTACATTACAAAGCTTTCATCCACAGCTTGATGGAGTATGCTCTCCGCTCTGGCTGTGCTTCTGTGTCACATCTAGCTCGGCTTCACGTTGTGGGAAAACTAAGGCTTTTAGGAATCATTTGTATCACCCCACGATGAAGCTGAGTCTCCTGCGGTCTTTCACTCTCTCACTGCAGGCAAGTTTGGTGGTCTTTTGTCGTTCGACGGACTCCTCTCTTGCCTTGCACCGCCTTGCTCTGTTCTGTGCTCTGTTCCCCCTAATATTTCAGCAGGGCACTCAAGGTTCTGCCAGCAACTCCCTTCTGCGTTGGAAACTGCCAAAAATCAAGAATTTTACTGCTCATCTTGACTCTTTCATTCCTCTTTTTTCCGGCCTTTGGAATAAAACTCCCTTCACTCTGTTCAATCCCAGTTCTCCCTCCAGGCCTTCAAAAAA
>CM068957.1:102546551-102549051 GCA_035128595.1 Eptatretus atami | reverse complement strand
TATACATTAGACCATTGCCATGAGTAGTCGCGCCTCCTATGGCCGAAAATTGTCGTCCTATCTCTCTCTTGCCCTACAAGAGACCGACTCTGTTGGCGATCTTTCAATGTGAGAAAGCTTTCAGTTGGCTGAACTGGCTGAAGTTGCTCTATGCTAGTTATTCGGCTTTTCACAAAGGGAATTGTAGGTACTGAGGAGATTTTGGATTTGTCATCTTGAGATACACTTTGATATACTATGTGTGTTACTCAGTTTGGCCCAGGATATCATGCAGGTGTTGCAGGTCTACCAACTCCAAACATGTGGGAATTGCACTTCATATCCTCAAGGAAACGAGAAGTAAGAAACAGTAACTCTCCTTAACAGATTTGGAAACAGTATCAGTTACCAAGATGCACAACGCTATATAACAACAATGGCAATGCAGACAGAAGATCAGATTAACCAAGATGGTTTTTTCATGCCAAGTAATCTTAGGACAGGGCAATTCACACACACTGTGCATTTGACAATCTTGACTTTCACGAGTATACAAAGGATGGCAGAACACTGCATGGTACTAACCACATAGTATATCAAGTGTATCTCAAGATGACAATCCAAAACTCTCAGTACCTACAATTCCCTTGGTGAAAGCCGAAAACTAGCATAGAGCCACCTCAGCCAACCAAGAAAGATCGCCAACAGAGTCGGTCTCTTGTAGGGTTGCAAATAAGACTCTACTGCCTGAGCAACTAGTGAACAACAAACCAAGTCAGCATGCTTTGGAACATAATGCAGACTTTCCCCACCTTCTTCTGGATGAACCTAGACCTGAGATACTACCACCCACCTGGAGTGGATTCATCACCTCCTAACTCAGCAGGATACGGAAGCCACACTAATTGGATATGGACCATTTATTCCTCAGTCGCCCACCAGTGCAGATGTGGTTGAAAAATCGTTGAGTACTGCATGGAGGTCACACAGAAGTTGGTCAAGAGTTTACTGTTGTAACGTGTGATCAAGCGATTTTGAGATTGTTCTGGCTTACAGAAAAAGAAAACAAGAAAATATGAGAAGCTCATCTTGCGAATGGGTGGTTTCCATATTGCTCAAAATTACTTGGGAGCGATGGCTGCTTGATGAAAGGTAGGGGAATTGAAGACATCCTGGTAGAAGCAGACATCTGTCTTCGAGGAACTGCAAACAAAATAATGTCTGGAAAAGATTACTATGCAATGCTCAGAGCTCACAGTTTGATAAATGCTCAATGTTTGGCCTGCATTGGGAAGCTTTTGAGAGGTGGCTTGTGAATGAGAACAGGGATTTAGATTGTATGTCAGAGTTGTCAACCACTGTTCTGAATCTGATGGAATCAATACTCACAGGAAAATGCACAAAATGCAATTGAGACATGCAATATGGCAACAGAACAACTCAGGTTAATCTCATCCCTAATGCAGAGTTTGATGCATCCATGTGTCACTCTCCAACTTACCAGTTCTGGCTCATGTACATGGATATGGTGAATATCTCAAGCTGCCATCCATGCAGAACGTGCAGCATATGGGATGACCACCTGTCTGAAGTGGAAAAGATGCTCCCATATCTAGTGGCAGCAGGTCATTACAAATATGTGTCCTGCTTGCCTCATTATCTGGCAGCAATGAGAGAGCTTAACACAACTGCTCCTGAAGTAGCTCAGGCTTTCAAGGTGGACTATTCATGTACGCCAAACTTCTGGAAAATTTAATGGTGTGTGGTCGACATGGCATTAGAGCAACATACAACCGTGATGCCAAGACCCAATTATTCCATGGTATTAGTCACAGCCTGCAGCGATGGAGAAATATTTGCAGCTTTGCCAAACTGACATCTATTTTCGAACAAACAAAAGATGGTACACATTGTGCACAATGAGAGAAACATCACGAGGACTCTGACAGCCTAATGCAGAGCGAAATGCATGCCATCAAGAGAGTGTACGTCTCATTCAGAGAAAGATGATCAACCCATTTGAAACTAATGAGCAAGACCTACTGACATATCTACAGGCCAAAAACTATATCGGTGGATCTGATAAATGCTCGAAAATTGGGAATGAAGCACTGACAACAACACAAGCTGAAGGCAGAGACAAGTTCCATCATTGAAGCTGCAGACGTTTGCTTCAAAAACCACAAAAAACACAATCTGTAGCGTTGAAATCAAGATAATATATCAAGAGGAGAGTGTTGTGCCAGAAACCTGTACTTTATCAGATTTGGATGAAGGAAAAAAGTTAGCTGCATTTACTCACGAATGGACGCATACCCCATCATCTTTGTTCGAACCAGATCCCACCTTGAACAGGGTATGGCATGCGAAAAGGAAACAAATCAGACTATTTGGCAGCCCTAAAGAAGTTTCTGGGGGAGTCATGGCAGAGACAGACAAACTACCACCTTCTGATCAAATGAACAATGTTTTCTGGTTGTAGATGCCATGGCATTTCTCCAACGGTATCATCTCTCTCGGA
>CM068957.1:102474825-102493005 GCA_035128595.1 Eptatretus atami | reverse complement strand
GTCTGTCATGTCTGTTGTCTGTCTGCCCGGATAGTCGTGGGGTTCTGATCCATGCTGATGAAATTTTTGGTGGGGTTTATCATTGATTAGTTAGATGTTTTCCCTGAAAATGCATGGTGCGCCCATGATGGGCGGGACACGCAAAACATTGTTTTTTTTAGGGGTAGACGATTTTAATTTGAATCTTCTCTAGGGGTTTGTCGAATCTGACGGGGTTCGGGTATTTGGTGCTCGATTTTCAATTTTCGTCCCAAGGTCAAGGTCAACAAGGTCCTGAACTAGAAAATGCGATTTTGACGTAAAAAATTCTCTCGAAGGTTTGTCGATCTAGGAGGGTTTCGGTAATTTGGTGTACCCATGACTTTCTAGCCACAGAGTCTCGATTTTCATTTCATCCCAAGGTCAAAGGCACATGTTCGAATCTAAAAATCTGCGAATTGGTTTTTAGGGGTAGCCGATTTTCAATTTGCATCTTCTCTAGGGGGTTTGTCGAATCCGGCAGGGGTTTCGGTATTTTGTTAGCCATAACTGCATAGCCCACGGAGCTGATTTTTTCATTTTAGTACAAAGTCGGTCACTAAGCGTCATGAACATAGAATTTCGAATTTTGACATAAAAACAGATGAACGCCCAAACTTGAGAGCTAGGATAAATATTTTTAATGCATAATTCTGAGGTCATTCCCCACTAAGTTGAAACATTTTCTATATCTCGAACTTCCGTGCGTCCCTTCAAGTTGTTTTTAACGTCTGATGATTCATCAAGTATGGAGATCGGAGAATGTGAATAGATGCATATTGATATATGACGTTCATATTGTTCTGATTTCCAGAGCGTTTTGCAGCCAAAGGTCTAATCTTGACCTTTGAATTATAAGTCACAAGGTCAAATTTGTTCAAGTTGTGGGAAATCGCACGGGTTTTCGGACTTCTCGACGATACTAACCAATTAGCTATAGCAGTATCCTGTTTCTTATCTTAATGTCCACATTGTTTGGGACCTTTAAAGGTTATGAAAGTCAGATTTTAAAAGTTGATGAACGTAACGGGTTTTCGACTTTTGGCAGCTAATAACTGTCTCGTACACATGATGTTGATATTTTTATACTTGGTCAACATTAATCACAATTGGTCTATCTTGACTTCTGAAAGCAATTGACGTCAAATAACGCTCCGTGACATCGTCGTCTTCAGACTTGTATACTTGAAACATTATTGGTGGACATCTTGTGAAAATTGGCCACCTAAACAGGATTATTGAGATGCCTCTCATCTAAATCATTGTAGATAATACGTTTCTTAACCCACGTGCAATAGTTTTGATACTCACGTGCACGGTAACTAGCAAAGAAAGTGCAAATTTATGTGCCCCCCGCCGTGTTCAGTTGTCTGAGTTTGATTCCCATCGTCCCAATCACACGATCCGTGTGTTTCATTTCTTCAATTTTACCCAACATGACGACATAACCAGTACATTGACATTGAACATATAAACATTGCATTAACCTGACATAAAGTATCCATAAGCGGAACCATAATGTCACATAGACCATTGAGTCATAACCGTGACTGTAAAACATAATGGTGACATACAGTATCTATAACATGACCGATCGTCACATATGTTGACCATAAAGTATCCAGTAAACTTTGAGCAATAACTGACCACAACAGGATATAAAGTAATCAAGGATCATATCAACCGTGACATAAACAGTGAGCACAACATATCCTATAACTTGACCATACAGTAATCTATAACCGTGACCATAAGTGTACCAGAACAATCCTACCCGTGACCATAACAGTCTTCAATAACGTGACCATAACAGATATCCTACGGACATAACAGATCCGAGGAACATCAAGCTCATAGCCGTGACATGAAAGTATAATAACAGTGACATAACGCTCCATATCAGTGACATAAAGTAATATACCTGTGACGTAAAGTATCAATAAGTGACATGAAGTATCCATAACTGTGACCATAAGTATCCATAGCGTGACATAAAGTATCATGAACACTGGACTAAGTATCCATAACTGTGACATATAACACGTATCCATACAGCGTGAATAACAATATTCTCGTGACGTATCATTATCCATTAACGGGACATAACAGTATCCATAAGTGCATAACAAATCCATATACGTGACATAAAAAGTATCATCGTGAAATAACAGTATCCATAAACGTGAATAAAATTTCCTAACGTATAATAACTTATCCTATAAACTGTGGAATAACGCAGTATCCATACGTCAAATAAAGATCCATGAACGGTGAATAACATTATCATTAACTGTGAATAAAGTAACCATAACCGTGAATATTATACATTATCCCATAACGGACATCACATTATCCATAACAGTGACCTAAACAATATCCATAACGTGACATCACTTAATCCATTAACATGAATAGCAGTATCCAGTACCGTGAATAACTTATCCATATAACTGTGAACATAACGCATCATAACGTGAATAACATTAATCCATAACTGTGAATAACAAGCATCATAAGTGAATAACTAGATCTAACCGGACATAACATTATCCATAGCCGTGAATAACAGAATCATATTCGTGACATAACAGTATCATAACGTGACATAACGATTATCCTATATGTGACATAACAGTATCCATAACGTATAATAAATATCCATAACGTGACATCCATTATCACATACTTGTGACTATAGCGTGACAAACAGTTTCATAACGTCGACATCAGTAACCCATAAAGTCACCATAAAGTAATCATAACGTGACTAACATTCAATGTGCATACATATCCTACGTGATACATTATCATAACGTGACAATGCACATTATCCATAAGTGATAACATATTCCATACCAGTGGACATTCACATTATCCATACAGTGAATAGCAGTATCCATAACGGACATAACATTATCATAAATGTGACATAAAGCATCATACGTGACATACTTATCCATAACCTGTGACAATAGAATTACCATAACGTGACTATTATCATAATGTGAATAAAGTATCATAAACGTGACATAACAATTATACATAACCGATGACATCAATTATCCATACTGTGAATAAGAGTGATCCATAACCATCTGGACATGAAACAGTGATCATAGCGTGACTAACAATATCATAGCCCGGTGACAAAGCATCCATAACCGTGACATAAAAGAATCCATATCCGTAACATAACAAAGTATCATAACAGTGACATAACAGTACCATATACGTGATAAAATATCCCATATCGTTGACATAAAGTATCCATAGCCGTAGACATAGCAGTATATCATAACAGTGACATAACAGTAGCATAACCGTGAATAACAGTATCAAGCCGGTGACTATACTGCTCTATAACCCGGACATAAAGTAGCCTAGCCGTGGAATATAATGAATTATATAAACGGACAAAACAGTAGCAGCAGTGACATATAGAATCTATGACGTGACATAACAGTAGCATAGGCGTGACCATAACAAGTAATCCTTAGCGTGACCATAAGTTGATCATATTAACCGGACAATAACAGTAGCCATAGCTGTGACGCATAAGAGAATCTATAAACGTGACATAAGAGTAGCCATAGCCGGACATTAATAGAATATAAGTGACATAGACAGTAGCCATAGAACGTGACCATCAATAGAATCTAATTAACCGTGACATAAAGTAGCCATAGAGTGACATATATAGAATCTATAAACGTGAGCATAGACATAATCCATATAACGTGACATAATTATCCATACTGTGAATAATAGATTATAACTGTGAATAACAGTATTCATAGCCGTGAAACCCATAGAGTATACATAGCATGACTAAATATATCCTACCTGACATAAAAGTATCCATACGTGACATAAAGTAGCATAGGTGAATAATTGAATCTATACGTGATAAAGATATATAAACTGGTGACATCGTATCATACCGTGACATAACAGTATTCCATAACCGTGACATAACAGTATCCATAACGTGCATAATTCAGTATGACATAACGTGACATAAAGTATGTCATAACTTGACCATAGTAGAATCTATAAAGTGACATAGAAGTATCCATAATGTGAATATAATATAATCTATAACGTGACATAAAGTATCATCAACGTGACATACAGTTATGAACGTCGAAAATAAGTTCCTATGAACTGTGAATTAAGTATTCTTACGTGTATCAAATACCATAACCGTGACTAAAGTATCATAACTGTGACATAAGTATCCATAACTGTGAGACATAACAAATACATAACCGTGAACATAACGTAACACTAACTGTGCATATACGTCTCATACTGTGACATAACGGTAATCATAACATGTGACTAAAGTATCCGAAACCTGACGAATTAAGTATCATAACTGGTGACCACAGTATACTAGCGTACCATAAAGTTCCATAGCGACATAATCAAGTACATAGCGTAACATAACGTATCCATAGCAGTTGATATCATAAAGTATCCATAGCGTTGACCATAACAGTATCCATAGCCGTGACCTAAAATTCCAAACCGTGACACAGGTAAACTCCATATACGTGATAACATTATCATATGTGGCACTGACATATCCTAACGTGGCATGACAATATCATAATGTGACGATAACAGTATGCATAGCGTGACGTAACAGTATCATAACCGGACATATACAGTATCCATAACGTGGACATAACAGTATCCCATAACGCGAACATAAAGGTATCCATAATACCGTGACATCACTTACCATAACTGTGAATAACAGTAATCCCGTGATTAACATAAGCAGTATCATAACCGTGGCGGACAATATCATAATGTGAATAAAGTATCATAACCGGACATCAATTTATCCATAAACTGTGACTAACAGTAATCCTAGCCGTGACATAAAGTATCCTAAGGACCTAACAGTATCCATAAAAGTGAAATCAACATTATCTATGTGAATAAATCATAGCGTGACATAACGTAATCCTAAACGCTGAATAACAATATCATACGTGACATAAATTATCCCATACCGTGAATAATAGAATTATAACCGTGACTAAAAATCATAACCGTGCATAACTATTCCTAACGTGACATAAAATATCCTAAGGAATAACAATATCCAATAACGTGACTAAACAATATCCATAACGTGACATAATTATCCAATAATATGATAAGAATATTATCCTAACCGGACGTAACAATATCCATAATGTGACATAAAGTATCCATAACATGACATAAAGAATCAGCGGGACATTAAAATTATCCATACGTGACAATGTGTATGAGCCGTGAAATAAGCATATCCATAGCCGTGATAAAATCTACCGTGACATAACAGTATCCATAACCGTAGACTAAAGTGTCATCAACGTGACGTAACATTATCCATAAACGTGAACATAAAGTATCATGCCGTGACATACAAGAACCATAACATATACTGTGACATACATTAATCCATACCGTGACCATAACATTATCATACGTGACTAAAGTTCATCGCGTGACCATAATTATCCATAAACGTGACCACATTTATCATAGCGTACCATAAATTATCATAACGTGGACATAACTTACTAATTGACGATAACAAGTATCCATAACGTCGACATAACAACCGTGTCTTTCAATCCGGAAATCTACACTATCACTATGTCTCCGAAAGTACCATTTAGAAAACCCCCCATCACTTTCTACATCCTCTCTGGAAGCAGATCTTCTTTCAAGCTTTGGTACTATCTGCATGAATTTCCTGGGAAAGCACATATTCAAACCTCACCTCAAGCAGTCGCCAACTGGGAATTCCTCCGTCCGTGCAAAGTCCTTCCCTCGGCACATGAGCTCTGACCACTTACAAAGCTTGTTGTCGCAGCCTGATGGAGTACGCTCCTCCCTCGGGCTCGGTGATCCTGCCCCGCTTCTGCTTCACGCTGTAAAAAACCAAGGATTTCGGATCATTGCATCTCGCATGAGGCTGAGTTTTGGGCCTCTCATGAATCTCCTGCAGGTTGGTCGTGTGGTCTATTGTCCTCTAAGCGTTTTCCAGCCGCCCCTGCTTCTCTGTGAATTTTGTCACCTACTGTCCGCAGGGCCTCAAAGGGTCGCACATACCCCTTCTGGTGCAACTACAAAAATCAGATCAGCTGTCAGTTCATTTTCATTCTCTTTTTTCCCGCTTTGGAATAAAACTCCTATTATTGCATTCCTTCTTCTCAGGCCTTCAAAATAAAACAGCTGTTCACAACTCTTATTATCCCATCCAAATCCTCGATTTTTTTACCGATAATCACCAAGCATACTTCAAATTCCATGCTTTCCTTCTGAAAGTCCTGTAATGTCCATCTTTATTACCATGTTCTCCGTCCATCCTCTCCTTCCACAGATTCAATGTCTCTGTTCACCACTATTTGGTCCGTTTTCCCACTCTCTCCTGTCTCAATGCCCCCCTCATGATGTGCGTTGTGTGTTAGCTTCATACGAGCTGACAGAGGTATACAAAAAAAATAAAAATAACAGTTCATCGCGTGACATCAAGAACATAACCATAACCGGACATAAAGATCCATAACGTGAAAACAGTTTTCCATAGGCTGCCATAAATTATCTCATAAACGTGACCTAAAGTATCATAGCGGTGACCGATAAAGTAATCCATAACGTGATAAAGTTCCATAACCAGTGACATACAGTATCATAGCGTGACATAACAAGACCCAACGTGAATAAGTATCATAACCGTGACATAAAGTACATACCGTGACATACGTATCCATAGCCGTGACAAATAAAAGAATAACATCAACGTACATAAGTATCATAACCGTGACGCATAACATTATCATACCGTGATCATAACAGGATCATAACGTGACCATAAAGTATCCATAGCTGACCATAAAGTATATAAGTGACCTAAAGAGTATCCTTAAACATCAACTTCAAATAACATTGTATAATTACGTCTTCTCGTGTTTTTGTCCTCCAATGGTTATTTATTGAACTGCTCATGGAGATCTATATCTCCAAATTTAATTTATATATATATTCCACATTTGGTTTGAGGTTAATATCTATCTGTGATCCCACGAGCCTGCTCTATAGTACTGCTTTGTTAATACAGTCATTTTGAGCTCGTTTATTGTTTTTTAAGTCCTCTCAAGGTGTGGAAACATTGATTTTCATTCTGGTTGTTATTGCATTCAAGATATAATTATCCCAATCGTGAAGCTGCCTGAAGAAAGTCGGCTGAAGCTTTACACGAACGAATGGCCAAGCTTGATGTTTGACGAAGTAGTCATAGCAGGACACCGGTTAAACGGTTCGATGATGGGACGTGAACAATTGATTAATATCGTGCTTCGTAACAGGATGGAGTTTGTAGTTGGGCCGAGATTCAAACTGTGCAGGATTTACTTCTCAAGCAGAGAATAGGTCTCTTCTTTTTTTCTATTTTCCAAGTAAAGGAATCTGCGATACAGGTTCATCTCAACAACACATCCAATCATTCCCATATAAACGATATTTGTGTCATAGACAGGTAATAAAACACCAGGTACGGCTCTTAACATACAATGAACTTGTTTGTGTTAACACATTGGTACATACGGGTTCTTGTTCTGATTTGGGTGATTTTCCGTATTCCATGTCACAGTTAACATGATTGCTTCGTTGTGCGAGGAGATGCTCTGACTTCAAGCTCAAGTGTTTGTGCTCGTACTTTCAACTTTTTGTTCCAAACCCCAAACATCGTGCAGTGAGAGAGGGAGTTAAAGGGTCTGATACGGAAAGAGAAGTGACGGTTTCAACATCCCGGGATTCTGGTAGAACAGGAAGATTGGGAGTCTGTGCAGGGAGAGAGAAAAACGGTGAAATGTTTAATCAAGCAATAAAACATAATTTGTGAAAGACTCTTGGTGAGAACGAAAGGTTACAATTATTGTTTGAAACATTTATTTACTTAATGTGAGCTCTTAAATACAAGCTTGGTTGATATCGTGGGAAGACAGGGTTAGAGTTTGTTAAATGAATGGTTTATGAATTCAAAATTTAAGGATTTGGGGAATCGGGATTTCCCATCATTACTCTCTACTCTGCTCCTTATTAACTCTCTCTTCTTAAAATCGAGTTAAGGTCCACTTTTCTGGAGTACTGCATGGTCTGCTGACATGCATCTCGCAAATGGGTCTCATGCATAAACACTTCTGGGTGTGGGTATCATCTGATTAACATTGTCATGGTGCTAAGTAGTAATACAAGATTGCACAATAATCAGATGAATTAAACCCCGACTACTTTCTACGGTGTGCTGACATACGTTCCTTGTCAATTTGGGATAGGAAGGAGTATCAAAACAATCATAATTCCTGGATTACAGCCATACATTTCTTTTTTTTTTATTTCTCTCTTCGAATATTTTTACATACTGTATTTAATCATGTCTTGAACTGATAAAATATTGTGAGATACTCAAGTGTCCAGGTTGTTCCTAAGCAGTGAGGAATTCCTTCAGATTGGGATTCAGGCCTGCTTTGTGTTACCGCGGAGGCTGAAAGGCTGAGAATCCTTGGTGGTAATGAATTAATTTTGACCATATTTGTGCTTTCAGGTGATTGATATAAAGGATTGTTCTGTTCTTGCTATGTGCGTTTGGCCGACGGGCAGCTATCATTTTTGGAAGCAGGCTGTGCTCGTGATGCTGTGCCCTCAAAGTATACTGGTGTCATTTTGCGACTCAGAGGATGAATGCTGGTCAACATCAGCAGCAACGGGGCTCTACTTCAGGACAAAGATCTAAACAAGGCACTTCACATGAAGCCAAACCAGGCATTATTGAAAGGTGGTTCCCCCCCCTCAAAATGTTGAATGAGGATGATGTTTTGGCTTTGAACTTTAATTTTGTTAAAAACAACTGCAATCTCCTCCCCCCTCTACTTGAAGGTGTTTTCACTCAAAGTGTACTTGGAGTAATCTGGAGCTTTGAGAGCATTGGTGTGAGTGAAAATGAATTAAAAATGTGAAGATTCGAATGAGATTAATTATGAAAAGAAGATGAATCTTCATTTCCAGGTACAGACTGGCAAGTAGATCTTGCTGTGTGTTCAGATGCCCGTGGGATTGGATACAACAACAGGATATAAATTCACAACCAACCTGTGTGTGCGGTCGACAGGGATTTGGTCTATAACAATGAAGAATAATCTTTGGACAAATTGCTAACGTAGTTTGTTGCTCCTGACGGATGGTGTGATGGTTGTGCTGTTCTGGCTGGTTCTGCTGTACCTGATTATTGGCGTCTGTTCTCTGGGGGTGATGACGTGAGCGTCGATTGGTGTTCCATCTGTTTGCGAGTGGGTGCGGCCAGAAGGGTGAGCGGACAAGGCAGCTACACATTTTGGGGACATTTCATTTGATGCACGACGACTTCTACTTGTTAAGGAGACCTGGATTTTATTTCCCCTCATGATGATTGCGGTACTTGGTCTCGTGTTAATCTTAAGTAGGCTAGTCGATAAGCTCTGCTCTTTGTTTTTTCATCAATCTCCTGTTTAAATTCTTTTATTGTTGATATTATTTTGAATGATTTGAATTAACTATTTTTACCAAAGGATAAGAAGTTCTTCGAGTTTATTTATTTTTTCTTATTAAGAAATTCTTGATGACGGTTTACATGTATGTGCTTGTCTTTCCTTCATTGATCCAGCATTGTTAATCTTGATAGACTGGGAGATTATATATTACACTAATCTAATGTATAGTCTGGCATGCACAGCGGTAAATGTCGCACCTACTGTAAGATCATATCAAGATTACATTGGTGCAATTGCGAGGGGCGTCCCCGTTCTGGAAAGTACCCAGATAAACGGAAGTTAGACAGTGAAAACTGGAATCGGGTATTAACGATTGGTGTTTGTGTTGTAAAGCAAACCAATACAAAAGTTACTGGTGAAGCGGTGGCCCAGGTCCAGGTTATCAGAGGAGAAACGAGATTCACATCACTCGCTACTCGTGGCCGTAAGTACAACATATATATATATATAATATATATAAATTATATATATATCTATATTATATATATATGTTAAATACTACTGTTTATATTTGCATACATATTTATATATTATATATAACATCAGTTTAATCTTTTTTTTTTTCCAGGGGTATGCTTCCACATTGTTAGAATAAGGATATGTGCTTTCCATTGTTTCGGGTCGCTCCTGCATTTGTTTTTTGTCATGTTAATTTATTTATATTTCATTTAGGATGCTTTCTGAGGTTCTATTTTTCCTGGTGTTCGCATTCGATCTCATGGCACAATTATGTGCCTCCAATTGTCTTGGTCATCACTGCATTTATTTATATATATAATTTTTCTTGTTTTTCATTTTTTATGTTTTGCATCAACATGCATTCTGAGGGTTTGTGATTTTTCCTGGGGGAATTTGGTACATTGTCTTGGAAAGCAAAATTAGCATGCTCCATTGTTCAGGTCGCTCACATGATTTTTTTTCATTATTCATTTCATTTGCGAAGGCTTTCCAACAGTTGTGCATTATCCCCGGGTGTATTCGTTTTCGATGTCATCGCACGTCGATTTTGTTTCTACATCACCCAGAAGTAACGATCTTTAACATAAGTTCAGTGAGTCAGTCAGTGGTTAGAAAGGAGGCTTAATATATTTATAATTGTATCTATCTTATACTATATACTATTCTATATTAATTGTTAGCCTGATGGAAATTCCAAGCACTATATAGGTCCTTAGATCAGTTATGCCCGATAACATTTGGTGTGTTCAAATAGAATTCCCCACATTGTTAATGGATTATTCGTGTAAGGGTGTGAATCTTCAGTTAGCCGTTTTTTCTTTTACTATCGTTATTTTTGGACAACAAAGAAACTCCACACCCCCTCCCTTCGTAACCGGCCCAACACCACCTCACGACCACACAGACACAGATCACATCTCACACAAATCGCATCACACCTCTCACCCCCGCCTTTCAACGACCAAATACTAGATTACACAACACCACACTCTCCACATCAAATAACGCCTCTGCCATGTGATGCTCGTCGGGAAAAGGAAACAGAGGCAGAGGTAGGAAACCGTTTGCCCCCGTGGAGTGAGGGCAGAACACAGGCGAGGGAGAGAAGTTCGTAGCGCGGTGATTTCCTCCCCTTTTCTTGTTCCGTGTGCGCCCGGAGGCGGAGGGGTGATGGGCATAGGGGTCAAAGTGAGGTAAAGGAGGGGCTGATTTTTGGGCGGAAATGCCCCCGGCGTCCGAGAGGAGGGGCGACGCGCGTGGCGTATAGAGGACCAAAGCCTGAGGAGAAGGTGCTGGCGGTTGTTTGAGAGTCCTTCTCTGGTTTTTTCTTGGAGCTTGAAGGGAGGCGTCGCCCCCGCGTCCGCGCTCTGCTCTCTTGAGGTGGTTGGCAGATTGGGTCTGCTGAGGCATCAGCCAGTTGTCGAGTGTTTGTCGGGGTTCGAGCGCTGGAGCAGGAGCCGGAAGCTGCAGTCGGTGCGAAGCTGAGGAGAGCGAGGAGGAGGCGAGCAGGCAGCTGCTGTTGCGGCGGAGCGCGTGTTGTCGTTCGGACGTGGAGAGAGCCGGAGAGAGCTCCCACCACACGAAGGTCTGAGGTGAAGGTAACCTGCCCGCGGCCTTTTGGAGCTCTTCGGTCTCAAAGCCCATGACTAAGACCCGAGAGGTCCAGTCTAACCCTCGTGTTTGAGGGGTTTTTCCCTCTGCTCTCTTCTCGCTACTCGCGCTTGCTGGAGCCAAGTGTAAGTGAATTGTATAAGTTGTTACCATAATAAATAAACGGTCGTAGTTCTTTGATTGTTTTGCTGATAATTGCATGCGTGCTTCCCATTATCATCCCCTCGCATGCTGCTTACGTGCTTAGTGTGGTTGTTTTGGAAATGAATGTGTTCTTTAAATTGTTGCCCTGTTCGTCAGTGCATTTCCAATTGATGCTCTTGCCTCGGAGTATGTGGGCTTTTAAATAGCGTATAATAGAATGGGTCAGCGAGGCCTGCGATAATACGCCGCTCGAGTTATTCCAAACGGAGCGAGCTGTTAAGGGCTCGTATAACAGGCCTGCTGAGGTTACAGATTCATTCGGTAATTGCTACTGCGGCACCCCGAATAATTAATTAGGTAAATGATTATTTGCGATCGGAGCCTGTAGCGGGGGTAGAGTGGGACAAGGTTGTGGTGTGCCTTGGAGAACCCCGTGATCGGTTTTTCGGCGTTGTTACGGAAGTCGCGATGATGAATTGCGTCCGGTGGGGTGACGCCGCGATTCGGTAAAAGCGGTGTCGCACGCCGGCAGGCGAGAATTGTAACTTGTATACCGCAATATGCTTTGCTTGCTGATGTGGTTAAATAAGGGTGGGGAGGGCAGGGAAGGAGAGAGAAAAGAGAGGGTGGGAAGAGAGGAAAGAGGGAGAGAGGGGGGGTTCGGGGGGGAGGAAAAATTAAAAGAAAGGTGAGGGTAGATGTGGGGTTTTTAGCAAAGAGAATATGTTATGCTTATTGACTGAACACAAAATCATATAAGAACAGCAGATACTCACAATGAAGACAAACAAGTTGTTTTTTAACTGGAATTTGCAAAAGCTTTGATATCCAGTTCCAGAAATTTTGTGGGACTGAAACAAAAGCACTCACTGAAATCAATATGGAGTACTGCTCACATAAACCTCAAGATCCCCATCTGAGGTTGTGAACACGAAAACAAGAATTGCAACAATTATCTGATACTTGGATACAAAAAAGGAGAAGAAGCATTGCAAATTGAGGTGTTAATACCATGGATTTGGGACTAAGCATGCGAAATCAGAAAATGACCAATAAAGACTCAAGATGAAGTGAAAGATCCTGGAAGTTGAAGAATGCAAGTTGTACCAGTGATTAGTTGGAGCGATGGGAATGTGGAAAACTCACAGAGATATTAGAAACTATCCTGGATATCATGAAAACGACTGAATTGGAAGTTCCGGGGCTCAGTGACGTTGAAGAAACATCGCATAGAAACTGTGAGAAGCTGAAAACTTCACAGCTTGGTCATGAATGTAACCACTTATGATAAAGGTGGACAATTTGAGCCACCATTAGAGGATATTTCAATTGTGAAGTTGCATATTGAGATACAATCAACGACACAACAAGACACACCACAACACAACACACAACCAGATAGTTTTAGCCACCTTGGGGATCCATTTACATTGTGAAAGTCGCAATGAGATACAAGTCAAGACACACACAACACACACCCACAACCAACCAACACACCACAGCACAGCCGGATATTTGAGCCTGGGGGGGAGCATTTAAAACAACGCTGTCTTTCTGGCAATGTTCCTGCTGCATGCAATGCTGGACATGCAGCAGGACTTGCACCACACGGTGGCTGATACCATGTGTTCGTACATGCTTGTCCCTAAGCAGAGGGGGAAGGGGTGGGAGGGAGAGATAGAGGGGTGGGAGAGAGAGGAGGGAAGAGGAATGGGGGAGGGGGGGAGATGGGAAGTGGAGAGAGAGGGAGGAGTTGAGAATCGGAATAGAGGGAGAGCAGTGGTTAGGGGTGGAGGCGAGGGGTCAGAGAAGGGAAGGAGGAAGAAGAAGAGGTGTGGTGAGGGAGATGGTTTGATGATCCGCAGATGGTGATGCGCGTTTATCGTCCATCCGAGAGAACGGCACACATTGTGAAATAACGCTACTTGTAGAACACCTGGATGAAGTTTACAAACTGGGTGGATTAACGATACTCTGCAGTTAGAAGGGAGTGGTGTACCGTGGTACTCGAGATCGAGCATCCTGTCATGCCGAGGCATTCTTACGCTATTGTATAAACAAACTGGTCGATTCCGCATGTTTGTATTTATACCGTTTAAACTCATCATGACTTATCCTTACTCTCCCAGTATCTCATGTCTCATCATGACTTAATCATGTATCACCATTACTTATCCGTGTATGCATAATGAACTTATCCCATGACTCAACATAAACCATTTATCTGTACGTCATCATGAACTTATCCATGTACACATTCATTAATCAATAGTACATCATGACTTATCCATGTACTGCTCCCATTACATTATGCATGTACTCATATGATATCCATGTACTTCATATACCTTATGGCATGTACTGCACTATTAACTTATCCATGTACTCACATTACTTATCCATGTATTCACATATTATCCATGTATCATCATGAAACTATCATGTTCACCATTACTTATCCATGTACTCACAATTAACTTTCCTGTCTCACATTACTTATACATGTAGTCACATTACTTATCATGTATTTCACATTACTTGATCCTGTACTCACTCATTACTGTATCCGTGTAAGATCAACAAGTTCCTTATCCATCGTACTTCACCTCACCATTAACTATTCATGTCTCACAATTTACAGTTATCATGGTACTACCATTAAATTATCCGTGTCTCAAATTACCTTATCCATGTTACATTAACTTTTCCGTGTACTGCACATTACCTTATCCATGTATGCAATAAATTCCCTCGTATTCAGATTCCTGATTGTTCTTCGGTTTCGATTTAATGAAGTAATAAGTCCAGTGTCGGTTTTTCAATAGGTTTGTGATTGCTGAAAGAGAGTTAGGCCATGTATGGTTCTTTTAAATGTGAACGATTTGTTTGACTGCAGAGAGGAATGGAAGTATCATGACGATAATGCGTATGTTGCCTCTCCTGATAACACCCCAGTTGGGACACCGATCCGCCCGTGTTGGTTAACGCAGTGTAATGGTAACAGGTTGTTCCTCCCAGGTAAAGTCGTAAACGCTGCTCCGTATGTGACGTCATACCTGTAGGAAGAGAGACATGGTAAACGATAGAAAAAGGGTAAGCTGGTGAGGTGTAGGAAGGTGCAAGGTAAGTATAGGTATTCTTGATATATTTAAAAACAAATGCAGGGATGATAAAACGATGACGTTAACATGGTTTACTCCCCATGCTCGCAATGTGATACAGTATTATTCTTTCTCATCAGAATATGATGTGTGACTAAGTGTTTAACAAAATCCATTTTAATTTGAACAATTGAACAAGGGGAAATAAAACATAATTATGTAAGTGAAATCCCTTGGATAAAATATGGAACGTGCAGATCGACTACAAAGGATCTGTAGGTTGAATGTGGTGTTTATTAAAATAATACAACACAATGTCAGAGGTGGATTAAGATTTTTTTGGGGCCATGGGCACAAAAAATATTTTGGTCAAAACGCAAAAAGAAAGTTCGTGTTATCTCGTACTCGCTTTGTGAGCAATCTACTGATTGTTAGTGGAACAACCCCAGCAATTGCGGGTGTGTTCAGTTTAACACCACGTTTTCTTTTCTTCTGTTTTTATGTATGTGTGACGAGGCTCGTGCAAGAGCTAAAGTTTTTGTAGAGTGCTCGCAAGCTTATTCAGTTCAAGGAAAGTCTCAAACGTTTGTGAGGACGGCTGGCTTAGCAAACGATAGCAAGCGATTGGTAAACTTGAACACACGCCAGCATGTGTGCGAGACGAGGATCTTTTTGGTTCCTGCGCTGCTTGTGTATAGAAAAAAAAGGTTAATTTGTGTGATTTTCACTTGGTGAGATTTTTTTCACTTTTTATCATCAATGGGGTCGTTTTGTTCATCTCCTTGGGACAGGTGTTTGATTGAAACTACAATGTTCCGTTGTGCACATGGGTTAGTCATTTGTCAATGGAGGTTATGTTTTGTGATGTACAATAATTGGTGGTCTGGATTGTAACATATAGATATATGTATTAAATTAGGATTATACAAATTTTATTGTGATTATTTGCGAATTTCCTAAACATTAAAATTAGTTATTATACACTTGCTTTTTCACTAACCTCATCCTAATTTTGTAATAGTCCACCAAGTTAAACATCAGGGGAAAAATTGTCTTTTTTAATTCAATTCAAATGTGTACAGTATTTTTTCCTTGAAGATAGAGATGATCTTTTGTGATGTTGTTTATACCCACTCACAAGTTGATATGATGTGTCAGCAAAGTGAGATACAACCTCAGGGCGTCTCACAAGATTGTGAACAGCGATTGGTATGTGGGGCCCATGCATTGCATGGGTTCGCTGCATCTGCCTGGGCCACAAATCGAGAACCGGGGCCCACCTTGAGCATCGGGGCCATGGCACGGACCTAAGCATCCCGTGCGTTAATTGGCTGTGAAATAGCCCATCAACTAATGCTGTGCTTTTGTATATAGAGGCAACCTCAAATTTGCGGGTTTCGACAATCGTGGTGTCGGAGGTGGAATTGGTCATACGCGCCTTTGGGGTTCTTCTTTGATGTTGTATGTTGTTCTCGGTGCCGGACCTGTGTCTCTAACGACTGCAACCAAGATTTGAGCTTCACGAGATCTGAACGAGCGTACAGGTCGCGAACCACTCAAATGGATTTTTGTCAGTTGGTGTCTGTGATTTCTGAGTGGCATTGCGGATCACATGAATGGGTAAGGTTTTTTGAAACTTGTATTTAAATAAAACAGATACAAGTCAAATGAGGAAGCTCAACCATCACATAAAATGTCATTCCTGATTCTGTGTTGAATTAGTTCCACTGCCAGATCCGTGCTGCGCAAATCAGGGGTGTTCGGTCGTGCTCGGGATGATCATTTCAATTCTTATCGCGGTGTCCTCTGTCTTGTACAGCGCCACATCAGATGATTAAGAGGCTCAGGATTTTCCAAAAAACTAATGAGTTTTTAAGCAACCTCATTATCATCGCTCACGATTAAACTGCTCTGGAATTAAACACTGTCGTTCACTCATCAGAGTTAAATCGAAGCACACGAGATAAACAAACTCTCCGATCAATGTACAAGCTCTCCTACACAGGCCTCTCGGATTTATGTAGTATAACAGAACAATCCGTGCCTTCAAGTAATGTGATTCAGTATTCTGGAAGTTTCGCTGACAACGTTCAGAGCACTTCAACGGATACTCAAGCAGTTATAGTACAATACTGCATAAGCAGTAAATTAGTGATAATAAGCAGTTTTGTACTTAATTACTGATGTGTGCGATAACGAAACTGTCAAGATTAAACATCAATTTTAATCGTCATCTGACAGGCATTTACTTTCATGTTCACCAACATCCACTTTTATGGACTGACTTCTGAAACAATCTACATCGTCAAATACCGCTCGTGAACCATCGTCGTCTTCAGACTTGTATACTTGAGAACCATATTGGTGGACATCTTGGAAAATGGCCACCAACAGATTACTTGAAGATGCCTCTCCATCTAAAATCATTAGAAATACGTTTCTTAACCCACGTGCAAAGTTTCTGAACCCACGTGCACGGTACTAGCACAAGAAAGTGCACAATTATCGTGCTCCACCGCCGTGTTCAGTTGTTCTTGAGTTTTGATTCCCATCGTCCAATCACACATCCTGTGTGTTCATTTCTCAATTTTACACCAACCATGACCGCAACCATAACCATAACCATGACCATAACAATATACAAAACCATGACCATAACCATGACCATAACAGTATCCATAAGCGGAACCATAACTGTCACCATAACCATGAGTCATAACCGTGACTGTAACCATAATGGTGACCATAACAGTATCTATAACCATGACCATAACCATAACCGTCACCATGAGTGTGACCATAACAGTATCCATAACCGTGAGCATAACCGTGACCACAACAGGATCCATAACCGTAACCATCACAGAATCTACAACCGTGACCATAACAGTGACCACAACAGTATCTATAACCTTGACCATAACAGTATCTATAACCGTGACCATAACTGTATCCATAACCATATCCATAACCGTGACCATAACAGTTTCAATAACCGTGACCATAACAGTATCCATAACCGTGACATAACAGTATCCATAGCCGTAACATCACAGCATCCATAGCCGTGACCATAACAGTATCAATAACCGTGACCATAACAGCATCCATAGCCGTGACATAACAGTATCAATAACCGTGACATAACAGTATCAATAACCGTGACATGACAGTATCCATAACTGTGACCATAACAGTATCCATAGCCGTGACATAACAGTATCCATAACCGTGACATAACAGTATCCATAACC
>CM068957.1:102450101-102465747 GCA_035128595.1 Eptatretus atami | reverse complement strand
TTAACCATAATGGTGACACAGTTTAACACTATCCTATATAACCCGATGACAATAACCCGATGTCACTATGACTGGTGACCATAACAGTATCCAGAAACCCGACAAATTCAAAAGGGTCAGAAACATTTAAGTATTACCAAACTTTATGAAGCACGATAACCTTTACCACAACACTAGTATCCAAACCAGGTGACCATACCATAATCTACAACACGCGTACCATAACAGTATCTATAAGCCATTGACTTATAACATTGATTCAAACCGGTGACCATAATGCCGTAAGCCTTACCACCATAACAGTAGTTCAATAACCGGTGACTCTAACAATATCCATAACCTACCATAAACCAATTATCCATTTAATTTGTATAATTTGAATACATAACAAATATCGAATAACCGTTGACTGCACATAACAGTATTCCCATAACCTTGAATAACCAATATCCATAACCGTTGACTTATAAACAATATCCTATTAACTTTGTGTGTTTTGACACCATAAACAATATCCATAACGTACCATAACATGTATTCCAATAACCATGACAGTAACATATCCAAACCGTGACCCAAAACAGATATCCATTAATCCGGTGACGTCATAATAACAGTATCCATTTTTAATACCGGTTTGACTGGTAAGTCAACAGTTATCCATAGCCGTGATCATTAACCAGTATCCAAACCTGTGACATAACAGTATCATAACCGTGACATAAAACACTATCCATAGCCGTGAACCAACAGTATCCCATAACGTGGTGATAAGCGAGTACTCATAGCCTGACGCAAAGCCCAAGTATCCTATTAGCGTGGACCATACAGATCCATAACTTGGGATAACATATCCATAACCTTGGTCATAACAGATCCATAGCCCGTGACATAACCGGTTCTTCTAATCATAACGCTGGAAAGTACCCTCCCAAGCCCAGTTGACCATAGCAGTTATCCATTAGCCGTACTTAACAAATCCAAAACCGTTGAGGCTTAACAGTATCATAACCTGGTCAAACAGTATCCATTTAGCCTGATGACCATATATATCCATCGTGACATAACAGGTCCATAACCGTTGACCATACAGCATCCATAAGCCCGACCATAACAATCCATAGCCGGACATAACAGTACCCATAAACCGTGACATAACAGTATCCATAAACGTACATAACATATACCATAACCTTGACAATAACAATATCATAACCGTGACCATAACAAATCCATAACCGTGACCATATCCAATATCCATAACCGTACATAACAATAATCCATAACCGACATAAAACAATATCCATAACCTGTGACATAACATATCCATAACCGTGACATAACAAGATCCAACTGACCAAACAATTCCATAACCTTGACAAAACTTCCAAACCGTGACATAACGTAATCCATAACCGGACTAACAATATCCAAACCGACATAACAGTCCATAACCGCTGACATAACAGAATCCATACCTGTGACATACAGAATCCATAGCCGCTGAACATAACACAACCAAACCGTGACAAAACTTGATCCATAACTGACAAACATTATCATAAACCGTGACCATTGAACAGCTATCCATAACCGTGAACAAAAAAACATGATCCATAACCGTGAACAATAACAAATCCATAGCCGTGACCATAACATTATCCATAACCGTTGACAAACATGATCCATAACCTTAATCACATTTTCATAACCGTTGACACACATATCCATGAACCTGACATAACAATATCCATAACCGTGACATAGAGAATCCAAGCCGTGAACATAACACTATCCATAAAACCTTGAACATAAATCAGTATCCATAACCTGAATACATTTTCCATAACCGTACATCACATATCCATAACCGTGACATAACATTATCCATACCTTGACATAACATTATACATACCTGACAATAACCGTGACAATAACAATATCCATAACCGTGACATAAACATATCCATAACCGTGACATAACAGTACCATAAACCATACCATCACAATTATCCATAACGTGGCATGAAACAGTATCCAAAAACCGTGACCATACCAATAGTGCCATAACCTATATAACATATCCATAACCGTGCATAAACAGTATCCATAGCAGTTATACATAGCCGTGACATACAGTAAATTCCATAACCGTGACATAACAGTATCCCATAACCGTGACTTAACAGTATTCCATAAGCCGTGGCCTAACATATCCATAGCCTGACAATACGTATCCCATAGCCGTACATAAGTCCATAACCGTGACATACAGCATCCATACCGTGACATAACAGACATGCTAGCCGTGACATACCAGAATCCACAGCCCGTGACATTAACAATTATCATAACCTACATACTAGTATCCATAACCGCTGACATCGACATTTTCCATAACCGTACATCACATTATCCATAACCGTAAGCATAACAATATCCATAACCGGAACATAACCATATCCAGAGCTGACATAACAGTATCCATGCTACATAACATTATCCCATAACCGTGACCATAACCGTACCATAACAATATCCATACCGACTTAACAGTATCCAAAACCGTGACAGAACAGAACTCCAATAGCCAGTGATAAACATTATCCATAAACCGTGCATAACAATATCCATAGCTTGACCATTAGCATAACATAGGCCGCTGACATAACAGTATCCATAAACCGACTTAACAGTTATCCTCACCTTGCATAAACATTATCCCAAGCCGCTGGACATAGCAGTACCATAGCCGTGACATAAACAGTGATCCATACCTGACAAACAGCATCCATAGCCCTGACATTAACAGAAGCACTAGCCTATCATTAACAGAATCCACAGCGTGACATAACTTTATCCAAACCGCTGATCATAACAGTAGCCAAACCGTGACATCACATTTTCCAAACCGATGACATCACATTTCCATAACCGTGACATAACACTATCCAATAACCTGACATAACATTATCAGTAGCCGTGACATAAATTATCCATAACCGTAACCAATAAACCGTGACCATAACAATACCATTAACCGTTGACAATAACAAATCCATACCGTGACATAACATACTCCATAACCTGTGACATAACATAATCCATAACCTGACCATACAGATCCATAGCCGTGACATAAACAGTATCCATAGCGGACTAACAGAATCCATAGCCTACATAAACAGTATCCACAGCCGTAACAGTAACAGTATCCAAAACCGTGACAAACATTATCCATAACCCATACAAACATTATCCATAACCATGGACATAACACTTATCCATAACCATGACATCACATTACCGAACCATGACGATAAACAATATCCATAACCGTGGACAAACAGTATCCATAGCCGTGACATAACAAGTATCCATAAACCGTGACTAACAGTATCCATAGCCGTGAATACAGTATCCATAACCGATGAGGCATAACGATCCATAGCCGTACATAACATATCCTAACCGTTATCATAACAGTATCCTAGCCGTGACATAACAGTATCCATAACCTGACATAAACAATATCCATAGCCCTGACAATAACCGTGACATAAACAAATCCATAACCTACAAACAATATCATAACCTGACCATAACAGTATCCATTAACCGTTACGCATAACAGCTATCCATAACCGTGACCATCACAATATCCATAAACCGTGGCATTACGTATCCATAACCGTTGACCATAAACAATTCCATAACCGTGATATAACAGATCCAAACCGTGCATAACAGTATCCATAGCCTGACATAACAGTACCATAACGCCGTGACTTAACAGTATCCAACTAACCTTGCATAAACAGTTACCAAGCCGTGACCCATAAGCAGTATCCAAAGCCGGAACATAACAGTGTCCATAACCGTGACATAAACGCAAATCCATAGCCCTGACCATTAACAGTATCCATAAACCGTGACATACAAATCCATAACCGTGACAAACAGTAGCCCATAACCGTGAAATAACAGCACCAAGCCCATAACCATAACAGTAATCCAGAACCGGGACATAACAATATCCATTAACCGTACATTAAGCAATATCCATAACCATGAACTAAACAGGATCCATAACCGTGACATAACAGGTATCCATAAACCATGACATAACAGCATCCATAACCCTGACCGATAACTGCATCACATAACCGTGATATAACGAAATCCATAACCGTGACCAGTAACAGTATCCGAAACCGTGACATAACAGTATCATAACCGGTGACATAAACACAATTCCATAGCCGGACTAACAGTATCCATACGTGCATTAACAGTATCCATAGCCGTGACCATAGCAGTATCCTATACCGTACATAACAGTAATCCATAACCTTGGCATAACGAGTATCCATAACCTTGGCATAACAGATCCATTAGCCTGACCTAACCATGACCATAAGTAACGATAATGTTGACCATAAAACACTATCATAACCATACTAAACCATCACTATGACTGTGACCTAAGAGATTCCAAACCGTACCATAAGTATCCATAACTGTGAGCATAAAAACCGTGACCACAACAGTATCCAAACCGTACCCACATTAAACATAATCTACAACCGTGACAAACAAGTATCTGTAACCTTGACTATACACAGGTTATCTATAACGTGACCATAACCTATACTAACAGTTTCAATAAACCGTGACCAAACATATGCAAAAACCGTAGCATAACAGTTAATCCATGAGCCGACCCATAACAGTATCAAACCGTGCCATAAACGTATCTAAACCATTGACATAACAGTTCCCATACGCATGACCATAGCAGTATCCATAGCCAGTACATAACAGTTATCCATAAACTAACAAACAGTATCCCATAACCCGTGAACATAAACACAATCCATAGCCCGACCAGAACAGTATCCAAACCGTACATAACAAATCCTAACCGTACAACCAATATAATAACCGACCATAACAGTATCCATAGACCCCGTACCATAATCAATATCCATAACCGCTGACATAACAATATCCATAACGTGACAAACAGTATCCATAACCGTGACTTAACAATACCATAACCTACAACAATATCCATAACTGACCATAACAATATCCATAACCGTACATAACATATCCAAACCGTTGACCACCAACAATATCCATAGCCGTGACATACAGTATCCATAGGCCGTGACATAACAGTATCCATTAGCCTGACAAACATTAGCCAACCGTGACATACAAATCCATAACCTACATAATACAAACCTGACATAACAAATCCATAACCACCATAACAGATCATAACCGTGACATCAAAATATCCATACCGTGACTTAAACAATATCCATACCGTGCACCAATAACAGTATCCATAACCTGACCACAACAATATCCCATACCTGACCATAACAATATCTAACCGTGACATAACATATGATAAACGTGACATAACAGTATCCATAGCCGTACATAACAGTATCCAGACCGTGTGACATGACATTATCCGATAACCGTACATAACAATATCCATAACCGTGACAATAATTATCCATAACCCGTGACATAACATATCCACCGTGAACCATAACAGTTTCCATAACCGCTACCATAACCGAATATCCGATAACCGTGACCATAACAATCCATAATTGTGACATAAACAATAATCCGAACCGTGACATAACAGATCATAACCGTGACATAACCAATATCCTAACCGACCGAACAATATCCATAACGATGACCATAACATATCCATAACGGACATACATTATCCATAAACCGACATAACAATCCATAACCGTGACATAACAGTAGTCCATAGCCGTTTGACCATAGCAAGTATCCCATAGCCGTACATAACAGTATCATAACCGTGACATAACAGTATCCATAACCGTAACATAACACTATCCATAGCCCTGACAAACATTATCCATAACCGTGGCATAACAGTATCCTAGCGTGACCATAGCATACCATACCGTATCATACAGATCATAGCCGCATCGACATAACAGTATCCATAACCGTGACCATAACACTATCCATAGCCGTGAACGATAACAGTATCCGATAACCGGGACCAAACAGTTATCCATAGCCTGACATAACACATCCATACCTGGCATAACAGGTATCCATAACTTGGCATAACAAGTATCCATAGCCGTGACATAGACCGGTATCCGATACCGGTGCAAAACAGTATCCATAGCCGGACCATAGCATATCCCGCTAGCGTGACATAACAGTATCCATAACCGTGACTTATCAGTATCCCATAACCTTGCACCACAGTATCCATTAGCCGTGGACCATAGTAGTATCCATAGCCGTACATAACAGGCCATAACCGGTGACATAACAGCAATCATAGCCCGCTGACCAACATATCCATAGCGTGACATACAGTTCCATAACCGTGTACAAAACAGCATCCATAGCCATTACCAAAACAGTATCCAAGCCTTGACTAACAGTATCCATAACCCGTGACAAAATTATCCATAGCCTGACATAACATTTCCATAACCATGACAAAAAACAATATCCGTAACCATGACCATAACAATATCCATAACCGTGACATAACATATCCATAGCCGTACCAAACATTTATCCATAACCATGACAAAACAATTCCATAGCCATTACCCATAACAATTATCCAAGGCCTGACATAAAGTATCCATTACCGGAGCATAACATATCCATACCATACATAAACTATCCATAACCAGACAAACCAATTCCATACCCATGACCATAACCATATCCATAGCGTGACATAACAAATCCATTAACCGTGACATAAACATATCCATAGCCTGACATAACATATGCCATAACCATGACCAAAACCAATTCCATAACCATGCCATAACAAGTATCCATAGCCGTGACATAACAGAATCATACCGTGGACAATAACAGAATCCATAAGCCGTGACAAAAACATAGTCCATAACGCGTGACAAAACATTATCCAACCTGACCATAACAGTACCATAACCGTGACAAAACATTATCAAACCGTACATAACAGTATCCATAACCTGATATGAAACAGTTATCCTAACCGTGGCGCATACATATCATAGCTGTGACCATAGCCAGTATTACATTGACGACATAAACATATTCCATAACCGTACATAACAGTATCCATAACGTTGGACTTAACAGGTATCCATAACCGGTGCATAACAGTTATCCATTACCGTTGACCATAGCATATCGCATAGCCGTGACATACAGTACATAGACCGTGACTTAAAACAGTATCCATAACCTTGCACACAGGTATCCATTCCGTTGACCATGAAGGTAGTATCCATAGCCTACATAATAGAATGCATAGCCGACATAAACAAAATCTCACAGCCGTGACATAACATCCATAACGTGACATAACATTATCCATTAACCGTGAATCACATTCCAAACCGTGACATCACATTATCATAACCGTAACATAACAGTATCCATAGCCGAACATAACATATCCATAACCGTACATAACAATATCCATAACCGGACATAACCAATATCCATACCTGACTTAACATATCCATAACCTGACCATAACAGTATCCGTAACCGTGACCACAACAAGTATCCATAGCCTGTGAACAAACAGTTATCCATAACCGTGACAAACAGTACCATACCGTGACCATAACAGTATCCATATCTCTTATCATATCGTATGATCATAACCTGACAAACAATGTATCGTGTTATACATAACCAATATCCATAACAGTACCAAACAGTATCCATAACTGACATAACAATTATCCCATAACCGACTTAACAAGTAATCCATAACCTGACCATAACATATCCATAACCGTGACTTAACAATATCCATACCGTGACCATAACAGATATCCATAACCTGACCTAACAATACAAATGTGACAAACAAATTTCCGTAACCGTGACAAACATATCCATAACCGGACATAACAAATCCATAACCGTGACCTAACAATATCCATAACCTGACCAAACAAATCCATAACGTGACATAACAGGTACAAAACCGTGACATAACATTACCATTGGCCCGTACATAACATTATCCATAAACAGAGACAAAACTATCCAAACCATGACCATACAATATCTAACTTGACATACAAATCCATAGCCTGACATTAACATTATCCCATAACCATGACAAAACAAATATTCCATAGCCGATACCATAACAGTAATCCTATAAAAGCCGCTGACCATAACATCCATAACCTGAACATAACATTATCCATAGCCGTGACATACATTATCCATAACCATGACAAAAACAATATTCCATACCATGACCATAACAAATCCATAGCCGTACATAACAATATCCATAACCGTACATAACATTATTCCATACCATGACAAAAACAATATCCCTAACATGACCATAACAATATCCCATAACCGTACATAACAGTATCCATAACCGTGACATAACAGAATCCATACCGGAATAAAAGAATCCGCATAGCCGTGACAAACAGATCCATAACCGTTGAACAAAACATTATCCATAACCTGACAAAACATTAAATCCAATAACCGTTACCATAACAGTATCCATAACCGTGACAAAACATTATCCATAACCTGACATAACAGAACCATAGCCGTAATAACAATCATAACCGTTGACATAACAGTTCCATAACCGTTGACATATTCACATTTCCATAACCGTGACATCACATATCTATAACCTACATATAACAATATCCATAACCTCACAAACAGAATCCATAGCCATGAATAAACAAATCCATAGCCGTACATAACATATCCTTAACCGTACATAACAGATCCATTAACCGGATATCACATTCCTAACCGTGCGATCACATTATCCATAACCGTGACCAGTACAGTATCCATTAGCCTGACATAACAGACCATAGCCGTGACATTAAATTACCATAAACCGTGACATAAACGTACATAGACAAATATCCCATAACCGTTGACATAACATATCATAACCGTACCATAAACAGTATCCATAACCGTGACATCACAATATCCATAACCGTGGCATAACAGTATCCATAACCTGACCCAGAACAAATCCATAACCGTATATAAACAGTATCCAACCGTGGCATAAACATATCCATAGCTTGTGACCGATAGAGTATACATTGCCGTACATAAAACCCAGTATCCATAACCGTGACATACAGATCCATAACCGTACTTACAGTATCATAACCGTGGCAAACAGATCCATAACCGTGACCTAGCGATCCCATTAGCCGTGACATACCAGTATCCATAACCGTGACTTAAAACATATCATAACCTTGGCCCACAGTATCCATAGCCTGACCATGTAGTACCTAGCCCGTGACATAACACCATAACCGTGACATAACAGCGCCTATAGCCGTGAACATAACAGAATGCAAAACCGACATAACAGAATCCACAGCCGTGAAATAACATTTATCATAACCGTACATAACAGTATCCATAACCGTACATACATTCCATAACCGTGACATCACATTATCCATAAACCTGACTAACAGTTATCATAGCCGTGACATAAAACATATCCATAAAACGCGTACATAACAATATCCATAAACCGTGACATAACAATATTCCATAACCGTGACCATAACAGTATCCATAACCGTGACATAAACATATCATAACCGTGAACTTAACCAATATCCATACCGGACCAAACAGTATCCATAACCTACCACAACAATCCATAGCCGTACAAAACATTATCCATAACCTGACATAACAGATCCATAGCCTGACATAACAGTATCCATAGCCGTAGACATTATTCCATAAGTGACATAACAATATCCGATGATCATAACATATCCAAACCGTACCTAACAGATCCTAAACCTGAGCATAACAATACCGAAACCTGACATAACAAATCCAACCTACATACATATCCATAACCTTGACATAACAATATCCATAACCGTGACCATAAGCAAATATCCAAACCTTGACAAAAACAGATCCATAACCGTGACATAACATATCCATAACCGTGACATTACATATCCATAGCGCGTACTAACATATCCATAACCTGCAAAACAATTCCATAACCATGACCATAAACAATATCCAAACCGTGACATAACATATCCTTAACCGGTGACATAACAGAATCCATAGCTGTACATAACAAATCCATAGCCGTGACATAACAAATCCATAAAACCTGAAAACAATCCATAACCGACACATGATCCATAACGTACAAACAAATCCATAGCGTACATAACATTAATCCAAACCTGACATAAACAGTATCATAACCTGACATCACATTTTCCATAACGTGACTCACATTCCATAAACCTGACATAAAACAATATCCATAACCTGACATAAAACCAGAATCCATGCCGTGACAAACATTATCCATAACCGTACATAACAGTATCCATAACCTGACATACATTTTCCATAAACCTTGACATCACATTATCCATAACCGTGACATAAACAGATCCATAGCCGTGACATAAACATATCCATAGCCGTGACAAACATATCATAACCGTGACAATAACCGTACATAACAATATCATAACCGTACATAAACAATATTCATAACGTACCATTAACAGTATATCCATAACGGACCATCCCAAAATCCATAACCGTGCATACAGATCCCAAACCTACATAACAATAGCCATACCGTGATATAACAGTATCCAACCTGCATTAACAGTATCCATAGCTTGACATACGAGTATTAGCGTTGACATAACAGTATCAAACCGTGACATTAACAGTTATTCCGAAACCGGGACTACAGTATCCATACCGTGCATAACAGTATCCATAGCTGACCATAGCAGTATCCATAGCCGTGACATAATTACCAAACCGTACATAAACAGCATTGCAAGCCGTGACATAACAGGAATGCATAGCCTTGACATAACAAATCCACAGCCGGACTAACATCCACTAAACGGACAACATATCCATAAACCGGTGACATCACATTTTCCATAACCGTGACATCACATATCCATAACCTGACATAACAATATCCAACCTGACATAACAGTATCCATAGCTGTAACATAACAGTAGTCCCATAGCCGGTGACATAACATTATCCATAACCTGACCATAACCGTGACCTAACATATCCATAACCGTGACTTAACAGTATCCAAAACGTGACATAACAGAATCCATACCTGATTATTAACAGTATCCATAACCGTGCATAACAGTATCCATAGCTGTGACCATAGCAGTAACATAAGCCGTGACATAACAGTATCCATAACCTGACTTTAACAGTATCCACACCTTGGCATAAACAGTATCATAGCCGTGACCATAGCATATCCATTATCGTGACATAACAGTTCCATAAACCTGACAAACGCATCCATTAGCCTGACATAACAGAATGCATAGCCGTGACATAACAGAATCCACACCTGAATAACTTTATCCATAACCGTGACATAACAGTATCATAACCGTGACATCACATTTTCCATAACCGTACATCACATGATCCATAACTGACATACAATATCCATAACCGTGACATAACAGATCCATAGCCGTTACATAAACATTAATCCATACAGTGACCAAACCGTGACCATAACAATATCCATAACCGTGACATACCAGTATTCCAAAACCCTGACATACAGAATCCATAAAGCTGACATAACATATCCATAAACTGTGACATACATATCCATAACCGTACATAACAGTATCCATACCTCATACAGGTCATAGCCGTGACATAACAGTATCCATAGCCGTGACATTACAATCCACAGCCTAACATAACAGTATCCAAAACCGATGACATTAACATTATCCATAACCAGACATAAATATCCATAAAACCATTGACATAAACACTATCCATACCGTGACTCACATTATCCAAACCATACATAAACAATATCCATAACCATGACATAACAGTACCATAGCCCTGACATAACAGTACCATAAACCGTACATAACAGTATCCATAGCCCTGACCAATAACCGTACATAACAATTCCATACCTGACATAACAATACCATAACCGTGACCCAAACAGTACCATAACCGTGACCATCACATATCCATAACCTGCATTACAGTACCCATAACCGTGACCATAACAATATCATAACCGTGATATAACAGTATCCATACCGTGCAAACAGATCCATAGCCGACCATAGCAGTATCATACGTGACTAAACAGTTATCCATAACCGGACTTAACAGTATCCATAACCTTGGCATAACCAATCCATACCGTGGACCAGTAGCAGTATCCATAGCCGTGACATAACAGTGTCATAACCGTGACTAACAGCAATCCAATAGCCCTGACCCATAAACAGATCCATAACCTAATAACAGTATCCATAACCGTGACATACAATCCATAACCCGTTGGGGGACAATTAACCCCCCCATCAATCCATTAAACCGTGACCAAAACATTATCCATACTGTTGAACATAACGTATCCAAAACCGGACATAACAGTGTCCATAACCAGAACATAACAGAATCCATAGCCGTGACTATAAACATTAGTACATAACCGTGACCAACTACCCATAACCTGTGACCATAACAGTACCATAACCGTACCATAACTTATCCATAACTGTACATAACAGTATCCATAAACCGTGACCATAACATATCATAACCTTGACATAACATATCCATAACTGTGACATAACCTATCCATAAACCGTGACCATAACATATCATAACCTGGACCCAAACAGTATCCATAACCGTGACATACCAGAATCTAAAAACCGTGACCATAACAGATCCATACCGTACCATAACAGTACTCCAAACGTGACATACCAGATCTATAACCGTGACCTAACAGAACCATAACTGACGCCATAACCAGATCCATAACCGTACATACCAGAATCTATAACCGTGACCATAACAGTATCCATAACCGTACCATAAACAGATCCATAACCTACATACCAGAATCTATAACCGTGACCATAACAGTATCCCATAACCTGACCATAACAGTATCCCTTAACCACAACTATAACTGAACCATAACCAGTATAATTCAAGTCTCCTCATGTTTGAATCCTTCCACGTGGTTTATTATGTTGAACTCCTCCATGAGATCTAAATCCCAAATATAATTATAAATAAGTTCCCCATTGTTGAGTTTCTTATCTTCATCTGTTTCCTGAACGAGCCTTCTGCTCCTCAATCATATCTGCTTCCGTTAATACAATCAGTCAGCTCGTTTATTGTTTTTAAAAAGTCCCTCTTAAGGTAGTTGGAAACATTGATTCATTCCCTTTGTATTCATTCACCAATATAGATTATTTCGCCACTCGTGAAGCTGCCTAAGAAAGTGCTGAATTCTTTCACAACGACTGCCAAGCTTGACGTAGAAGTAAGCCAGAGCAGGACACCCGGCTTAACGTCATCCGAGGCGCACACCCACATTGATTAATCACCGTGCCTCGTAACACCAGGATGCCGTTTTAGTTGCGAGATTCAAACTTATACCGGAATCTTACCTCTCAAAGCAGAGAAATGTCTCTATTTTTTTCTATTTCCAGTAAGAGATCTCGAACAGTCATCTCATACAAACACATCCACAAATCATTCCATCTTAACGATCTTTGTGTCCATGAAAGTAATAAACACCAGTGGGCTCTTAACATACAATAACTTGTTTGTGATACTCACAATTGTACATTCAGGTTCTTTCCTATTTGATATTTTCCCGCCAATTCCATGTCACATAACATCATGCTCCGTTGTGCGAGGGAGAAGCTCGAATTTCAAGGCTCACAGTTGTTTGTGCTCCGTCAACTTTCAACCTTTTTGTTCTAATCCCCGACATCGTCAAGAGAAGAGATAAAAGGATCTGAACGAACAAGAGAATGAACGTTTCACCATCCACCGGAACTCTGGTGAGAACCGAAAGTGGGAGATCTGCTGCAGGAGAGAAAACGTGAATGTTTTCAACACACCAAAACTAATCTCTGTGAAAACTACTTCTGCGTTGAGAACACGAAAGTTCAAATATTCTGAACAGTTTATTACTTAATGTGAGCCATCTTAAACCTACCAAGCTGGTTATCCCCGTGAAACCAGGTGTTCGAGTTGTTTAATTGATGTTCTGATTCAAAATTACAGGATTCTGGAGAATCGGATCTTCCCTCGATTACCTCTCTACTCTGCCGTCTTTATCAACACTTCTCTTCATTATTAATGTGTTAAGGTCCCACTTCTGGCGATACCTGCCATGGTCTGTGACATGCATCCCCAATGTAGGGTCCCATCAATAAACACCTTCCTGGGTGTGGGTATCATCCTGATAACTTGTCATGTGACCTACAAGTAGTAATCCAAGATCTGCACAATAATCAGATGAATTACCCCGACTAACCTTTTCTACCTGGTCGTGCCTGGTTACAAACCGTTCCTTGTCAATTTGGGATAGTGAAGGAGATATCAAACAATCATAACTTCCTGGATTACAGCGACATTCTTTATTTTTTATTTCTTCTTTCGAATATTTTACAACATGATTAAATACATGTCTAATGATAAAATGTAGAAACCTCCAGTGCCAGGTTCAACAGTGAGAATTCCCTTCAGATTGGGGATCTCAGGCCTGCTTTTGTTACCGGCAGCTGAAAGGCCTGAGAATCCTTGGTGGTATGAAATTAATTTTGACCAATATTTGTGCTTTCAGGTGAATTGAATACTAAAGGATCTGTTCTGTTCTTGCATGTGGCAGTTTGGCCGACGGGCAGCTATCATTTCTTGGAAGCACGGCTGTGCCGCTGATGCTGTGCCCCTCCACCAGTATACTGGTACTCATTTTGCCGACCTCAGAAGGATGACAGGCTGGGTCAACCCCACTCAGCAGCCAACGGGGCTCGACTCAAGGACGCCAAGAGATCCCAAACCAGCCACTCACCATGAAGCCAACACCAGGCATTAATAGAAAGGTGATTCCGCCCCCCCCCCCCCCCCCGCCCCAAAAAAACGTTAAATGAAGATGATGTTTTGGACACTTTTGAACTAGAATGTTGTATTTGGAAATAACCGACAACTGCCAATTCTCACTACATCTTCCACCTTGAAGGGTTTTCACTAAAAATGTTACTTCGGAGTAAAATCCTGAGCTTTGAGAGCCTATTGGTGTGAGTGAAAATGAATTAAAATGTCAAAGATTCGAATGAGATTAAATTATGAAAAGAAGATGGAATTCTTCATTCTCCGCACAGACTGCCAAAGTAGATCTTGCTGTGTGTTCAAGATCCCCCGTGGGATTGGATCACAACCAACAGGATATACATTCCACACACCACCCTGTGTGTTGCGGTCGAACAGGGATCTTGGTCTCATAACAATGAAGAAATTTATCTTTGGACAAATTGCAACAGTCAGTTGTTGCTCCTGACGGTGGGTGATGGTTGTGCTGTTCCTGCTGGTTCTGCTCGTACCTGATTATTGGCGTCCCTGTTTCCTGGGGGTGATGACGTGACGTCGATTGGTGTTCCAGTCTGTTTGCGAGTGGGTGCACGGCCAGACAGGGCGCTGGCAGCGGACCAAGGCACGCTCACACATTTT
>CM068957.1:102430652-102445278 GCA_035128595.1 Eptatretus atami | reverse complement strand
GTTCTCGGTCACTCACCCCTCCTTAAAAGGGAGCTTAAAATGAGACAGAAAAAAAGTAGTAAATGAAGGATACATTGTAAAAATACGAAGAAAAGTAATAAATAACAGTGGAAAACTTGCCTATTGTCCGTATTGCATAGCTGGTTTCTGTTCTGTCGACAGTAGAATCACTCGAATAACTCACACATTCAACTTGTCTGTAACCATATATAGTTCTCTGTGCATGGCTTTAACAAATTCAAGATGGCGAAGGCCGCACCACGCGGTGGACCAATGACGTCTGTCACGTGATCAGATAAGATGTTCACTCATATTTAAATCCTAATGCTGATGGCCTCGTTCCATGTCAGGTACTGACTTTCGGTTGAAGGTCCATAGAACAAAGGGGGCAGAGCTATAGCGTTTACATGTTCCACCAAGAGAACACTCAGCCAATGATGATCAACTCATGGATCAAATTGTTTTAAAACTATTCATACACCCCAATACATTATTTTTGCATAATGAATGTTTATCACAGCTGATGCGAAAACATTCATCTTCCGCTAATATAAATACGTATGAAGTTTCCGTCCCAGTGATGAAAAGGTCAAGGGAAAAGTAATCTGTCGATCGCCACAGTGTCGTTGATGTACTTAGTTGTATTAGTTTTATGTTCTCCGTGAGAGAAGACAAACTTTAATATACATATTTCACGTTGTGAGATGAAGCAGCATGAAAAGGGTGCCAAGGAATGCTCGCGCGGTGGTCGGTCAAGTTCATATGGAATTGTGTGTTGTTTACTGGAAGAAAGCAAATAATAAGCTACATTATTGAGTGGGAGGACATGGAATAATAAGATGCAATAATGCGTCAATAGAGTATAACATTACAACGGCACAAACACCACCCTAAGTTAAGAAGGGATCCCTCCATATCCCCTAGACCCGATTTCCCTTTTAAATGCCGGCTACCCATATGTAACCATACCCCTATGCGATATGTCATGCGGTGAATTAATGGTTGTGCGTCAAGCTAATACAAGGTAGTTCGACTCGTTTATTGTTTTTTTAAAGTCCCTCTCAAGGTGAGTGTGAAACAGCTTGATTCTACATTCCTGTTGTTATTCATTCAACCAGATCATAATTTATTCCCACCTCGTGAGGCTGCCTGAAGAAAGTTCGGCTGAAGCCTTATCACCGAACCGACTGGCCAAGCTGACGGTTTGACGAAGTTAAGCCAGAGCAGGCACCACCCGGGCAACTTAGAACACTTAACATACATCCGAGGGACGGACAACATTGATATCCCTAATCACCCGTCCCATATCCTTTTTAACACCAGGATGGCTATAACAGTGTGTCTTGTAGGTCTCGGGCCAGAGATTCGACTATATGTACCGGAAAATCTAACTAGTTGCCTCAAGATCCGGAGCAGAGAAGTACAGCAACAGAACCATCGGGTTCCCTTTTCGTCATCTTCTTATTTTTCTACAACTTTCCGCAAGAATAGCGATGAAGATCCCGGAACAAGGTTCATCTCATGACAAAAAAACACAAACCAACATCCTTACAATCATTATCCATCTAAACCTGATCATCATGTGTCCATGACAAGGTTCTTTGCACCTATAACATACCCAAAGTGTGGGCTCTGGCTTAACTAGTGTCAACATATTGGAAGACTTGCTCTTTGTGCTCTGGTGTATAGAATCTTTCACGCTCATGCTGTATTACATTCGTGCCGCAAAAGCGTGCGGGTTTCTTGTTACTTTGACTTCGTCAATGAATATTTCTCCCTCGAAGCGATATTCCAATGTCACTCCGCCGTCGGCCAAACAGTTACTATGGTGACTTTGTTTGATCTCCGTTGTGCGATGCGGAGAATCCGCTCATAACTGAATTCAAGGCTCACAGTTTGTTTGTTGCTCCGTATCTTTCAACCTTTTTTCGTTCATATTACCATGCTAGTGCCCAGACACATGGCCGGGATGACAGTTGCAACACCGAACATCGTTGCAGATGAGAGAGAGAGTAAAATGCTCTGGTCTTGACATGGAACCGTGTAAAAAGAGAACCGTTGTCAATCACAGAGGGTTTCACCCATGCACGCAAACCCAAGGGGAACTCTGCGGTGAGAACCTGGAAAGTGAGAGAACTTGTATGCATGGTTTAAACGATATGTTGTTAAAACGCTTTTAAATTAATCAACTAATTCTATGTCAGACAGCAATACCAAAACCCTAATCAATCTGAGCTTGAAAATACTACTTCTGACTTGTGACGGTGAGTGAAACCACAGTAAAGATTTCAATTATCTTGAAACATTTTTAATTCTAACTTAATGTGAGACTTGCCATTAAACCTCCACTTAAGCTTGGTGTAGTGAGGAATAACCTGTGGGGAAAACGAGATTCGGCTCTTTGTTAAAATGATGGTTCTGATTAAAAATTTGCCAGGATTCTGGGGGAAATCGGTTGATCTCTCACTCCTCCAGTACTTAGATGTACCTCTTATCTTAACGTCTTGGTCCTTCTCCTTTATTCCAAGTGACTTCTCTTCATTATTAATGTGTTGAGGTAGTCCCACCTTTTCTCTTCACAGAGAAATAAACCTGCCTTTTTAGGAAGTTACTGCTGATCATGTTTCTCTCTCTCACCAAATCCGAACGTCCCTTCAATGGCAACAACTGTGCCTGCCAAACGATGGTTGCGAGCTATCTTCCTGATAAATCTATGTTATCACCTAGAAATAAACAAACTTGGTGAACCTACAAGTAGTCTAATCCAAGATTCTGCTACAATAATTCACTTATGAATTACCCCCGAGCTAACCTGTCTTACCTACTCATGCCTGTCGTGCTGCTTTGGTACAAAACCGAATATTCTACTTGTGGCTACATTCGGGTAGAACAGTTTTTACAGGAGATCCTCCATAAGCCAATCTAGACAAAAACAACATACGATATCCTCCGGATTATTTATGACTCATGTCAGGTACGAGGCGGTTTATTTTAAATGGTTTTTTTATTATTCTTCCCTTTGGGATAAAAGCATTTTTACATACATATAGTTAATCAACATGTTTGAATGATATTATAGGAGTATAATTCTGTAGAAGATGGCCTCTGAGACCCTCCACATGTCACAAGTGTTTCCAACGCCGCCAGTGAGCGCAAAATCTACTCTTCAGGATGCTTGGAGGATCTCAGACTGGCTTTTTGTCCACCGGCAGCTGAAGGCTGAGAATCCTTGGTGGTATGAAAATGAATTTTGACCAATATTTGTTGCCCATTTTCAGGTGAACTTCGAATATAACGAAAGGATCTCGTTCTGTTCTGGCAAATACTATACAGGGAAGCAGTTTGGCTGATATACCGAGCCAGCAACCTACATCATCTTGAAGCGAACGGCCCGAGTGCTGCCGTAGGAATCAGCCCTCTATGCTCCGCGGCGCCCCTCCAACCAGTACACTGGTACTAAATTTTGCCGACCTCAGCAGAAAGAGTAAATTATTGACTGGTGCTCGTGAGAAGCTTGTTCAACCGTCCCACCCGGTGTTACAATTTCTGTCTCTGCACCACAGACCAAATCTGTGCCTCAGAACTCGAGGGCACCCAAAGAGGAAGGAAATCCCCAAAACCCAATTTCTTCAACCCTCACCAATGAAGCCTAACCACCAGTGGAGTCTCATTATTATCATATACCCAAGGAAAGGTGGATTGCGACTCGCCCCGCGCACAAAAGCACCATGAGTGTGACTTTTGAATGCTTAGATAGGATGATGCGATTTTAGAGATCTTTTGTTAACTTACCACATTATGTGTGTCTAGACAAGAACATCAAAAACAAAACTGCCTCATACGTCCCCCCTCTTCCACCTTTGAAGGTCGTTTTTCCTTAAGAGAAGTTACTGTGCACCATACTTTGCACAATCCACCGAATGTTTTGTTGCATGAGCCTTGATCGGATATATCTAGGTTAAGCAGCTTCAGAGAAGTGAGAACACAATGATAATAATTAATTTAATGTCATAATAGATTTCTGAATTATCGTAAATATAATCCATTAAATGCAAAAATTAGAAGTGTGCGAATTCTTCATTTGATTCTCTGCGCGCCACAGAGAACCACTGTCGCCTAGAATGGACCTTCCTGATCATGATTGAGTGATATCAAGATTCTCCCGTGTATATACAGAAGGACTTTGGATCTAAGCGAGACCACAGGATTAGCTATCTTCCACACCTTCACCACTACCCTATGATGTGTTGCGTCAATAGGTTGTCTTGTGCATAGCATCTCCCCGGGATCTTGTCTAATAACAATGAAGAAGTTTTATCTTTTGGACATAATTGTCAACGACGATCAGGTGTCAGCTTGTCTTCTGTGTTTGCTCCTACCGGGTAGGAAGAAGATGTTCTGAAGTTTTTAGCGGAAATTCATATGGAGACCATGGCACGGTGTGCACCCATTCAATAGCTCCGAGTTTCTGCTCGTACCTGGTGAGGTGCTTACGCGTCCCCTGTTTCCTCCGCAGGGGTGCTTGCAATGCGTACAAGCAAGAAGATTAAGCATAGAGTTGGCGAGTGGAGCTAAGGAGCCTCAATGTGGGGTGTAGAACTGTAAGTTAGTGTTGTGTGCCCGGTGTCTAAGAGTTTCATCTCAATCTGCCGGGTGTGGCCATTGACTCATGGCTTTCCGCTTTCTGGAGGAAGGCTAAAGGTAAGATTGAGACAGAGGAAGTCCTTTCAAAGCCTCTAATGTTATCGATCTTTCTCTCAAATCCAGAGGATGGCTGAGAGCCAGCCCACCCATTCTAAAGCTGCACCGTCGAGTGAGTCCCTATGTGATGGACCCTTTGTGGTATTGAGATCTCAGTCAAAAATACCGCTCATCAAATAAATATGCCTGCCTTCATGTACGTTTATCGTCGCCTGTCCCAATGTTGAACCGAGAGATTCTTGGCGCTAACATTATCTTTGCCTTAATATTACTGACTTACAATCGTAACAAAGCACCCTTTTGATCTCCAAATCCACAGACAGATCTCTCTATCTCTAAGCTATACATAATAACTAGAGGAGGCTTGCTTCCGAACTCGAATTTTCCCCGCCCTTACTGTAGATTCAAAACTGATGTGTCGACTGCGTCCGATTGAGACCTTTTGTAAAATATTTATTACATTCTATCTATATTATGCCTTGAATAACTATAATCATATGAACCATTTCCATAATTTATTTGAAGTGTGCTTTGTCAGGTGGTATGTCTATAAGTTTTTCGCCTGTTCGATGGCCCCTTAAGGTGTGGGATTCGAGCCATAAACACCACATTTCCCATGTGAGCCAATATACACATCTGTGCCTCCATCTATCATACCGCTCTTTTCCGCTCACCAACCATCCCGCTATTTTTCCATTATAATAATCAATCTCGCAAAGCAATATCGAAGCCGTGTCCCTGCCTTCTAATAAGCAAAAACCATTCGGGCTAATCCAGGCTGGTAGTGTAGGACTGCCCGTCACCATACTTATTTGGGTCGGGCATTTAATTCTGGACCGCCACCACCATGACAGCGACCCTTTCAAGCTTACTAGCAAAAACTCATCCCCTGCCGACACACCAACGGATCTTATAGGATGTTGGTAACAGAGGGATCATTTTTCTTTATTAATCTCACTCTGATTTCTCGAATGTTCTAGATATATTTATAAACAAAAGTCCGTTGTGGAATGGTTGATTCCCTCAAAATTAGAGTTAGTTTTACTGCCCTCCTCCATTTCCGATTTTTTTATAGTTGCTCTCACACTATCGCTGGTGTGATGTGAATATGTTTCCCATCTACCAATTGTTAATATTTGATTTATTTTGATTAAAAAAAAAAATAAAGCTCACGGTCAGCTGTTCCTGGAGCAAAAGAAAGGCTATTTATTTAGATTCTTTGCTTTGATATGTTTTAGTTGTCTAATTGTTGGTTGTGGAATTGATTTCAAGCATGGCCGTGCGGCTCTCGAGCTAAAATCCATTAACCCTCTGTAGCTTCTGTGACTTCCGTATTTTACGTGCCTTTGCGCCCCTTCCTCTCCTGTGCGTGCCAGTAACCTCGCGAATTCTCCGGCTACCATTTCAAGGGAAATCGTTTCGGCATCTGTCCAGGTAGAGGCAAACCCCCTGGACACGACACAACTGTAGTCAGGTAGTGGGATTTAACCCCCCCCCCCCCTCCCCCGACACGGCAGTGTACCCGATTTAGATGGAACTTTCGGGTATGTTATCACTGTCTGCACAGTTTTCACCAGTGAGAGCAGGACATTGCCTATTTATTTTTATATGCCAGAGTCAAGGTTTCGTGGAAATGGAAGAACATTGAACAGATCAGGGACGCAACAGGGACAAAGGACAGTGGTGTGAAGACATGACACCAACAGTGGAGTTGAAGGAGACTTGGACAAACCAATGGGAGTGGGGAGGAATGTGGTGAACAAGGTGCGATACAGAGGAAAATTCTTCCACCTCCGTCCCCCTCCTCCCCTATTCTCCTCCTCTCACCCACCCCCTTCCCCTCTCTCTCTCTCTTTCCTCCCATTCTCACCCCATCCTTTGTCCCCTTCCTGGTCTCCACCCTCCTCCTCTCTCTGTATTTCCGCGTTCTCTATCCTTTTTAAATGGTGAGCGTCAAGCAAGAGTAAACACATCCCATGTTTGAAGTCAATGAAGATAACTCATTAACTTGGTCGGGTTTGAAACACCAAACTCCTCGGACTCTTTACAAATTCCGTCATCGACTCACCGAATAATTCAATTTATGTGTATTTGGGGAACCTTCTTTTGCACGAATCCGATATTTCTTCGGTTACATCATAAGCAGAGACATAAAATGGAATTAAGGCGATAATATATCTTTCTTGAGAAAGCTGTAGATTCCATACTATTTGTCGCCTTACACTGCAACCTTGTTATTCAAAAGTGACTTATCGGTGCACGGATATAGACTGTTACTGCCCAATCTGGTAGCTCTTTCCGTTTCTGCGAGTGAGAAGTGATTTTTGTAAGGTTTCAAGTTTATTCATTTTTCAATCCAAGATGGGTGTCTGTGGGTGGCCTGGCTTCGGGAAATCACCTGCTGACCTTTGAGGATGACATCAAAAATTTAAATTGGTCCCTCGTAGTCTTCAAAGGCCCCGTTGGCTGCTTCTGAATTCGTATATCGCCTAAATTTCAGTACACAGTTCTGGTAACAAGTGTGTGGATTGAAGTTTCCGTGCAGTGCTTATTACAATCTGGCTCAATTATCGGGAGGTCTAGCAAAGATATGTTTTAGTCTATCAAGGATGGCCCGAGCCCAAACCATGCCCCATGACTTCTGAGCAGTACGGCAAGTGTACAAGGAATTGTAACATTGTAGTTTGCACAGGGCACCATCTATGCAGAGCACTCTTGAAGTGACACAGCCGCGTGCTTCCTCAGTGAGAAATGACATGGCTAAATGCAAGAAAACATTAGCAATGAGGATGGGACAAATGCGCTTGCACTCTTATATAAGCGCCCTCTGTGCGGCCCAAATGCAAGAACAGAACAACACAGGCTGCTCGTTATTAAGAATTTTCACATAGGGGGATTATGTTGATTCACATTGTGAAGAAAACACCAAGATGGAGATGCGATTGCAATTTTAACTGTATATGTTCTGTCTTCCTTTGTGTTTTGTTTTTTCTAGTCCTAATCCAACGCGGAACCGGTGAGTGTTTTTCTCTGACAACCGCTTGTTGGTATGACGCAAAGTTTTCACCATGGGAGCGACAACTCATGCAGAATGTTTAATGATAATTATGGACGTTCATAGGTCACGTGCCCGGTGTGGCAGCCATCTCTCGAAACGCGATTAAAAGATGAGAAAACCAGTCTTATGATCCATCTCTGATTAACAAACTTTTATCGCTCATTACTGTGAAACTGCCACCCAACTTGCCCTCTGGCAGAAAATTGAAAAACTTTATAGCCTGGGGCATGACCATTTGGCAAGCACTTCCAACGCCTGGGGCGAATTCTATGTGGCATTTTTAAAAATTGTATATTACGAGCACAGGTCTGCCTCTTGTGTTGAGATTGTCATAATTCCCAGAAGTAAGGAAATTGTAACTGTGCTACATCCGGATGCGAGGCTATGAAAATTTAAGTCTTGGGTTCTAGGTGTCAACGATTGTCGAGAATAGAACTATATGGTCAACATGCCGAAAACACATTGATTAAATCGATCATCGTTTCTGACTTTCGCGAGGAGTCAGAGATTCAAATAGAAGAAATATCACACACTTTTCCGAACCATTTGGCGTTTAACAAACGTTACGCAGGGTATAGCAGGAACAATTATAATCTGCGTATGCGGTTCACTTTGGTCTGGGGCAGCCAAATATAGGATTGGAATGAAAATCTTTCATAGACGGCAAAAGTATTTCTTCACTTGTCCAACGTAATTCAGTGTGTTCGCCATGGACGGTCTCAATCTGCCGAGACTTTCAGCCCTTCTGACCCGATGTATATTAGAAATCTCGATAGCATTTATGTGGTTATATTTTATAAGAAGAATTTTAAATCTTACAACCTAAAAAACTTAATCAGCACAATGGCGGCATGGCCGATACTGCAGTTCAGAATTAAATTTTATAAGCTTTTTATTCGACTCGTGGGTGTAATGAACTGTGTGTTCAATATATAATTTTTTGGAACATATAACTATGTCATACACTTGTGTGAGCGTGCTGCACGCCAGATGGGTTATGTTGAAAATGTGTTCGAGTGAATGAGGACGCAGCTTGAGAACTTGACTGCCGAATACGCTCTATCACCGAAAGATTCTCTTGTCTTAGAGTAGTTTCCTATCCTCAATGCCTATATACGACGGCTACCGTACTACGATTGTTGGTCTTCCAATCGCTTGATTTTGAATTGTTCTGAATTTTTATATACTCATCCATCTAGAAGTTCAATTCTATGAATATGAAATGTCCATGTGGTCAGTCACGTGCCGATACTTAAAATCGCCCTCGATCACCAGGGGTTTTGACTCCCGCCATCACGAATCAAAAAAAAGTGGGACGATTCTTAAACCACCGGGTTACCGAGGTTCTGACAAATTCGCCCATAGGGAGACCGGACCGATATTTTTAAAAGGTTGTAATCCACAAGCCGGAAAAAAATTTCCAAATTGCACGGTTTCGAGAGAGGACAGACCAGTGATCCACAAAAGTTTATCGCGCTTAGTTTGATTGCAAAGATGACTTGCGACGGCGCAGTTCCACGCCAGCATCCAGGAATGAGCACTCGACAAAGATTAATTACTAACCTGATTGTGCCCCTATCAAAAAAGATTACATACTATGGATTGGCCAAATTTAAGTGGTGACTCGACTGGGAAAGTCGCTGCAGTCATCACTGCCAGCAGTTCTAGATTTCGCGAATCGTTCTAGCTGCCCAATTATAGTAAAAATTATAGGCGAATTTTACACACTCAAGTCACATTACAAACGTGCCCAAACAAGAAGAGCTACACTGCAAAAACCACTCCACAAACAAGGTCCAATGCCTGCGCGCCGCGGATAGCGAAAGGTCTGCAATCTCTGATTGATCTTTTTCTTGTTCAACTGGATAATCCTCAAACTCTGATTACAGCAGAACATACATCAATGGAAGATGCCGAATTACAAATCCGATATTGAAGTCTTTTAATCTAGATATATTGCCGTAAATAATAAAAGCGGGAATGAGGATATAAAACCAAACGTACTATAGGTATACTACGTTGCTCGTTTGCCACTTGCGTTCCCAGCAGTAGTTAGAGCAGGAACTTTGTTGACATGTATGCCCTCTTCTAGCGTTGCCTGGCGCAGAGCTCGTATTCTACTCTTCGCTGAATAAGGAACAGCTGTCCGGTACGAGGTCGTTAACATCTCCAGGACTAATGTCGTGGAGGGGAATATGCCCAGTTTAACCTGTCTCCATCGGAGAGGATACTGTACACGCAATAATAATGACTTGGTTTTGAATCAACCTATAATGCCTCTGGAATACAGCAGCATGAGAAAAACCACCAAAGTAGTGACTCGGTATCTCTCCCTCCGTTTGCAGCTGGGTTCGGGAATATCAAACACCACTCAGGCCTGGACAGGCGTACTTTAGAAGTTGAACTGTGTGCTAACTGTTTAAGACATACTGCCGACTTAGGTACCCTCCAACACCATTACCGTTGCCCAGGACTCTGGGAATTCATAGAACACTGCCCCTGGCACTGTTAATAAAAAACCAAACTGCGAAATGTGTCATGACCTGCCGTAGTATTTACGTCCTACCGCTTGTTTCCGTCACGAACCCTCTACCATTATGCAATACTCATACATTCCCGGGACTTTCTGAGATGACCTGTGTACTCACCATTAACTTATCCATTACTCACCAGAGTCTTACGAGCCCTCAAAAGCTTTCTCTCAGTCCCATTTTCCGGTACTAGCCACCGCTTAAACTTATCCGTAGTACTCACCATAATATAAATCTTGATCCGGCATTCCCACAGAGAAAACATAATTTAATAGCATGCCCGATTACTAAATGCAGCCAGTTGTACTTTACCATTCAAATCGTGCATGAACGGCCCGTGGCGTGTAGCATCCTGCCATTAACTTAATCCGTGTCCCACCATTAACTTATCACGTTGTAATCACCATTACTTATCCGTTTAAACTCACCATTAACTAATCCGTGACTCACCATTAACTCTATCCGTGTCATTGTACTCACCAAATATATGATGTACTACGAATAACCATGTTACTCACCAATCCTCAACTTATGCCGTGTATAGGCAGTCACAAACATGTAACATAATAACACGATGTAAACGCTCACTCATTCTTCAAATCTTATCTCCGTTTTGTATCTCATTACTCACGTAACTTTAATCTCGCAGTTGAGCTTGTCCTATCACCATTTTTCACTACTATTCCGTGGGTCGACGATATCGTTCCCCATTAACTTATCCGGGATTGTACTCACCATTATTAACTAAATTAGTCACGTGTATCTCACCATTGCCTGATATTTCCTTAACTGTTCCCTACATACCAAAACGTGTACTCACCATTAACTTAATTACTTGCGATGGTGACTTGCACAGCATTCATCGACTAGTGGTTTCCGAGTCTTTCTGTAAAAAAATCAACACCATCTCAACTTATCTGTGAAATCTCTACACAATTAACTTATCCATCAAGTTCTCCGATTTTTCACACTAGTATAATTTACATCACTCCAATTTCTATAACTTAAGGGTCTGCCGTTTGTACTCACCTCTACCTATATGAAGTTATCACGGGTTACTCACCATTAACTACGTCTCAATACACATGGTACTCATATCCATTATACTTACTCTCCATGATTTACTACCATTCATTCCTTCTTATCAATGACTCACCATTAACTTATCATTACTCACTATTAACTTCAGTGTATACCATTACTCTATCCATGTACTCACCATTAACTTAATACATGTACTCACATTAACTTATCGCTGTACTCACCATTAACTTATCCATGTACTACCTCTACCATGTAATCACAATAACTTATCCACTGTACTCACCATTATATCATGTACTCACCATTAACTTATCCTGTACTACCATTACACTCCTCCATGTACTCACCTATCAACTTATCCCGGTACTCACCATTAACTTATCCTGTACTCACCATTAACTTATCCGCTGTAACTCCACCATACTTATCCGTCGAACGAGTTGTGAGTACTCACCATTAACTTATCCGTGTTACTCACCATTAACTTATCCAGTGTTTACTCACCAATATAAACATAATATCTCCGGTGTACTTCACCATTCATGAGGCTTTGATATAAACCTGTTTGTAAACTTGTATATGGCTTACCATAACCAATTACAAATATGGATGGTAATCCATAACATTATTCAATTATCCAATTCTGAAGGTTTTCGTGTACTCACCGCAATTAAATATTAGATAATCCGAGCGCTACAGTCACCATTAACTCTATCCATGCGGACTCACCCTCCCAATTGAGCACTGTATCCAATAGCTAATTCTCACCAATTAAACTTATATTCCATTTAGTTACCTTCATCAACATTTCCAACTTAATCACAGTGATGGGCGTGTCACTCACCATACTTATCCGCCAATGTACCATCTCCACGTGCGAACTTGCGAACTACTCGCTGCATAATTTTTGTTACCTAACGTTCGTGTTGCACCATAGCTTACAACTTATCCGTGGATTTGGTATAGCTCACCATTAAGATACATTATTTTGTGCAGTGGAATTTTTCTGCTCAACATCTAACTTCGATATCAGCGCCATTTGTAAAGCTAGTATCCACAGAGAATAAATTAACTTATCCGTCATTGATTCTTTATCCATTACTAATATCCGTATGTCCTTGCTTTAAACTCTCAACCATTAAACTTAATGCCATGGTGACGGCCACCCTCCATAAAATCCATAATCCATGGTAGTATCTTTACCATTTTAAGCTTGACATGTCCGCTGATAATATCTCACCATTATACTTATCACCAATGGATCTCGTACACACCTACTAACTTATCATTGATGGCTCGCACCATAACTGTATCCAATTGTGATACCATGTCTCGCAACCATTAATTCTTATCCTTTATGTACTCCTACCATTCTGCAACTCAGTGTCATCCATGTACTCCACCATTTTACAATGCTATACCGCGTGTCTCAGGATAGAACATCCCACCATTACTATTATTCACATTTTTAGTACTCACCATTAACCTTACCCATATTTTTCTAAATATAGTTTCACTAACACCATGCATGTCTAGGAGCTTATCCATGTACGCTCACCATTAACTTTACCCATGTAACTCCCATGTGAACCATTAACTTATCCATGTACTCACCATTAACTTAATCCATGTACTCACCATTAACTTACCATGTACTCACCATTACTTAGTCCACCTGTATCTCACCATACTACATTATCCATGACCATATTTAGCAAGTTAACTGACCATTAAACAAATGACTACTTGTTTATCCATGTACCTCACCATGAACTATTCATCCACTGTACCTCACCATTAACTTATCCCTGTAACTCCACCATGAACTCTCAGTACATGTCATCCTCACCATTAACTTATCCATGTACATCACCCGATTAACTTACCCATATGAAGCAATAGCCTGCTGCCTGTGAAGCCTTTTTCCCCTGATCAGGTCAGCTTGTGTTAACTGCCTCACCCCCTTAAGCTAGATAGAAGTTCCACTGTTTGCCTAGGTACTGTCACCATGATACTTTACTAGTCTATCATGTACCCTTCACCATGAACTCTATCCGCCATGTACTCACCATTAACTTATCATGTACTCACCATTTAACTTATCATTAGTAATTGGAAGATGCGCCTCACCATTACACCTTATCCCATGTACCTTTACAACCATCCGACTTGTATAACTTATCCATGTACTCACCCCAGCTTAACTTATCACCATCTAAGTGAACGTGAATCAACATGAACTTATCCGTGTATACTATAACACCATTAAGAGCTTGTAAAAGGCACTCTTCCCATTGGCTGACCCCTCACCAAATTACTATACGTGTAAAGTTTCGCTCCTATCCATGTACTCCTCACCATTAACTGCTTCATCCTGAATCATGGTCCTTCTTCCACACTTTACATAGTTATCCATGTACTCACAATTAACTTATCCATGTACTCACCATAACTTATCTGTGGACTCACCATTAACTTATTCCATGTTACTCACCATTAAAACTTTATCCATGTATCCACTACTTTAACTTTCCATGTTACTCACATGAACATCATGGACCTCACCATTAAACTTATCCCATGTACCACCATAAGTTATCAGTACCTCACCATAACTTATTCACTGTTTACTCACCATAACTTATCTGTTTACTCACCAATTAACTACCATGTATCCCATCCTACCATTAACTTATCCATGTACTCACCAGTGAACTTTATTCCCTGTGTAATCCCATTAACTTATCCATTGTACTCACCATGTACATTATCCATGTACTCACATTAACTTATCCATTGTACTCACCATTAAACTTATCATACTCACCATTAACTCTTATCATGTATCTCACCATTCTAACTGTATCCCATGTACTTCAACCATTAACTTAATCATGTACCTCACCATTAACTTATCCATCGTACTCAAACAATAACTATCGTGTACCTGATAATCACCATTAGCTTATCCATTCCATGTACTCACCATTACCTTATCCATGTACTCATCATGAACTTATCCATGTACTCACCATTACCTTATGCATGTACTCACCATTAACTTATCCATGTACTCACCATTAACTTATCCATGTATTCACCATTACCTTATCCATGTACTCATCATGAACTTATCCATGTACTCACCATTACCTTATCCATGTACTCACCATTAACTTATCCATGTACTCACAATTACCTTATCCATGTACTCACCATTACCTTATCCATGTACTCACCATTACCTTATCCATGTACTCACCATTAACTTATCCGTGTACTCACCATTACC
>CM068957.1:102407511-102420842 GCA_035128595.1 Eptatretus atami | reverse complement strand
AGGTTTTTCGGGCTCTATAGGGTCATAGGGTTTGAAATGCTCTAACATGTCTGTAGGGTTTGGGGGTCTTAAGGGTTTGAGGTTCTGAGGTTTAAATGGGGTCTAAAGGTCCAATGGGGTCTTGAGTTCTTTAGAGTGTAGGGTTATAATGGCTCAACAGGGTCTATGGGGCTTTGGTTCTAAAGGGTCTAATAGGGTCTACACGATCTTCGGGGTCTTAAGCGTCTGAGGGTTCTAAAGAAGTCGCATAAGGTCTGTTGAAGTCTAAAGGGTTTAAGGGTCTAAAGGGAGAAAGAGTCTAAAAGGGTGAAGTGGTCTAAATAATTCATAAGGTCAATTGAACGAAGTGGTCTATGAGGCTCTGAAAGGTCTAAGGGGTTAAAGGGAATGTTTCAACAGTAGTTACAGATCTATAGCGTGGAAGTGGTAAAAGGGTCCAATCAAGGTTCTAAAAGTCCAAATGCTCAAGGGTCGAAGTGGTCTAAAGCGTGTAAATGTCTTCAGGATTCGAGGAGTCTAAAAGGTCTTTAAAGGAATCTTTGATTGCAAGGTAACAATAAACATACAAAATAAAACAGACCAGATCAACCAATCCATCCATTGGACCATATGATACTCTTACAGAGCATCGTTGCTGCCGAAGCAGTCTCCTGGGCCTATTGGGCACAATCCTGGATGGTGGGCCACTCCGACACAGGATATGAAAATGGGATCAACTTTTTTTTAAATTTTGTGGGATCACTTATGGGAATGGGATCACTTATGAATTTAGATTTTGCAAGTAACAAACAGAAAGACCATTGAGACATTCAGACAAGCAGGGGTGAAAGCATAACCCCGTTCATGTTCGGTGGTAGAGGTAACTAAAGTGTGCCACATTTAAAAAACAATGCCAATGCCAAGTGGCTAAATGTTGCTGCCCTTGCCTCAGTGACTGCATTAGGTTCGGTCGCAGAATAGACGGTTTTAAAGTCATTGCTTCGTACTTACTGTACTTCACAAACTTGGTGGAATCATCTTGTACCTCTCTCCCAGCCGAGCCTTTCCGCATTCATGATTTATCTGTTTCTTCCAGCTTCATATCAAATTTTCGGTCGCTCTCTTTCTTTTTCAGGCGTAACCACAAAACCCAGTACCTATGATATTAAAAGCACTTTTCCCTTCCTATCCACCCCCTCGACCTTGTTCGTGGTCCACAGTCCTGCCACATACTTCCTTTATGCCCAAATTGGGGATGGTATTACAAACTAGAAGGGCACTCGGTTGAGTGCTTACCTTCACCAGGCTGAACAGTTTACATTTTGTATCCCACTGAAAGGCCCGCTCTGGATCTGGACCTGAACCGAAATCGAATCGGCTTGTTCTTGTCATATAACCCTTTGAGATATCGTGTTATAAATCGTTTTGCCCTGTCACTGAATGGTGAAGAATCACTTTAAAAAAGTACTCGGATCCGGATTCAGATCCTCAGCAAAATTGAATCAATTCTTTGTTGTCACACACCTAACTATCACCAATTTTAGTCTGAATCTGTCCACAACTTCTTGAGATATCCTGTCACAGATAAGATAAACACACACCCACCCATATATGTTCCATCATTGACCCCAAGTCCCCACTTTTCCCTACCAACACTAAGGCATCGACCCCTGCCACTCAAGCTTTCAAAGCCCCCACACCTCCCTCCCACTAAAAAATCCTCAACCCACCTCCCTCTTTCAAAGTTGTCCCATCTTTACTCTCACGCTCCCCCTGCTCATAAAAGTAAATGGGAATTCCAAGTGAAACAGTGGAATGTTTAATGCTTTCTCATACCAGATCATGTGATGCCATCATCGATTGCACAGAAAACCATTACAATTTCAGAGAAAAAGTCAGAAATAACAGCAAGCTACCTAACCTCCACAGTAAAAGTGATGCTTGAGAGAAAAGGTAATTCCAAAGGGTTCTTAAAGGTAATTCTCAAGGTATAATTTAGGGTAATTTTTAAGGGCTTTTGAAGGGTTATAAAGGGTAATTTTAAAGGGTTCTGAAGGGTAATTCTAAAGGGTAATTCTTTCGGGTTCGTAGGGTTATCCTAAAGGATAATTTTAAGGGTTTTGAATGGTTCTGAAGGGTAATCTAAAGGGTAATTTTAAGGGCTTTGAAGGGTTATAAAAGGTAATTCTAAAGGGTTCTGAAGGTAATTCTTAAGGGTAATTTGAATGGTTCTGAAGGTAATTTTAAAGGGTTCTGAAGGGTAATTTCTCAGGGGGTGATTCTTAAGGGTTCTAAAGAGTAATTCTAAAGGGTAATTCTAAAGGGTAATTCCAAAGGGTAATTCTAAGGGTAATCTTTCGGGTTCATAGGGTAATTTTTTAAGGGTTTTGAATGGTTTTAAAGGTAATCTAAAGGTTCTGAAGGGTAATATAAAGGGTTAATTTTGAGGGGTTCTAAAGGGTAATTCATAAAGGGTAATTTTGAAAGGGTTCTAAAGGGTAATCTAAAGGGTAATTTTAAAGGGTTCTGAAGGGTAATTCTCAGGGGTGATTCTAAGGGTTCTAAAGAGTAATTCTCAAAGGTAATTCTAAAGGGTAAATCTAAAGGGCAATTCTAAAGGATAATTCCAAAGGGTAATTCCAAAGGGTAATTCTGAAGATAATTCTGAAGGATAATTCTGAAGGATAATCCTAAAGGGTAATTCTCAAGGTAATTTTAAAGGGTAATTTTAAAGGATAATTCTGAAGGATAATTCTGTAAGGATAATCTAAAGGTAGTCTAAAGGGTGATTCTAAAGGTGATTCAAAGGATAATTCTAAAGGATCTAAGGGAATCTAAAGGGTAATTCTAAAGGTAATTCTAAAGGGTAATTCTAAAGGGTAATTTCTAAAGGGTTAATTCTAAAGGGTAATTCCAAAGGGTAATTCTGAAGAATAATTCTGAAGGATAATTCTGAAGGATAATTCTGAAGGATAATTCCAATGGGTAATTCAAAGGGTAATTTAAAAGGATAATTCTAAAGGAAAATTCCAAAGGTTAGCTAAGGTGATCTAAAAAGGTGATTCTTAAAGGATAATTCTGAAGGATCTAAAGGTAATCTAGAAATTCTAAGGGTAATCTAAGGTAATCTAAAGGTAATCTGAAGGATTAATCTGAAAGATATCTAAAGGGTAATTCTAAAGGGTGATTTTTTAAATGGTAATTCTAAAGGTAATTCTGAAGGGGTAATTCTAAGGGTTTAAACGATAATTCTAAAGGGTAATTCTGAAGGATAATTCTAAAGGGTAATTCTAAAGATATCTGAAGATAATTCCAAAGGTAATCTAAAGGATAATTCCAAGGGATAAGGGTAATTCTAAGGATAATTCAAAGGGTAATTCTAGGGTTAAGGATATAAATTCTAGGTAATTCTGATAATTGGGTATTAAGGTCTGAAGGTTACTGAGGATAATTCGAAAGGGTAACTCTAAAGGATCTAAAGGGTAATCCAAAGAGTTAATTCTAAAGGGTGATTCTAAAGGTCATTCTGAAGGATAATTCCAAAGGGTAATTCTAAGGGTCTAAAGGGAATTCTAAAGGGTTCCGAAACCGGTGGCTGTCGTCTATAAATTGTGGAGGAGTTAGACGAACTGGTCCAACCACTGAGTGGAACTCACATGCACGACACACAGCTCCTTTTATAGCAGGATTATAGGTCTACTCTTAATCTGCTTCACTGCTGTCATCATCATCGATACTGAAATATCACATCTGTCAAGCTGGCAGACAAGACCTTCAAGTCATCATCTTCATCGGCATCCACCGAAGTTTGTCTTTCAGAAAGAATATCCCCAGCTCCCGTGTATCCTGAGAACATAATGATATCCAACAAATAAAAATTGTTCATCCTCTGTCTATATGTTTCATGTTTTCTGCAAAGACCGTTGTGCTGACAACCACCAAAATTTGGCACACAGACCAATTCTGACCCAGGACTGTCCGAAGGGTATTTTCATCCACCACTTCAGCCTTTTGAACACCTTTTAGACCCCAAACACCCCTTAGATCCCAAAGATCCCTAAGACTTTAGACCCGGTAGACCCTTTCAGACCCTTTAAGACCTCAAGACCCATAAGATCCTTAAGACCCTTTATGAACCCGAAGACCCTTTAGACATTGAAGAATCCAAAGCCCCTTTATGAACCCTTACACACTTCAACCTGATTATACAGCTTGGACCCTGACCATTTCGAGCTTAGACCACTTGGACCTTTATACATGCTTGAATGTTTCGACCCTTCGATCCCTTAGACACTAACTACAATTGGAACGAACCTTTACACCATCTCAAACCTTTTAAATACACCTCAGCAAACATCTATAGTCTTCTTCAAAAACACAACTATACATTTTTCAGCAAGTAATGCACAAACTCATCCCACCCAAAGGGTGGGTACTCACTGTGTATAATAATAAATTCGTCGGGAGGTCGCCTGATAAATTGCCGAGAGAGATGCTTTTCACTTCTATTTTAGAAGTTATTATGTACATGTACACTTCACTATACACCCTGCAAAAATAAAAATTGTGAGAGGAGGGAGGGGAGGGGGAAGGGCGAAAGGGTGGGATCAGGGAGGGGTAGGGTGGGAGGAGGTGGGTGGACGGAGGGGAAGGGGTGGGGTGGAGGAGGGACCTGGCATTGCGGGCAATGCTGGGTACCTTTGCTAGGAGATAATAATGGCCCATTGTAATTTAATGTGACTGAGTGCACTAAGAAAAGCTTGGAGAGAGCACTGTAAATACCTATGAAGCTAACTCCCCTGGCCTTGGGCCACAGCACATGGTGTCCCATCAAAACAGAGAAATCTACACTCTCACACAAATTGGAGATGTAAGAGCAGTAACGAGTGAAAGAGGTGATGACAAAAGCACAATTACTGATGGAAATGCCCTCCTTCACTCAATAATCAGTCTTCACAGAACTTTGGACAATGGCTGAAAAGGTATCAGCTCACCACCAAACGCAAAAATAGGGACTTTGTGATGATACCTCCAGACAAAGAAAACACCACGCTTCTCAAATTGGCAGAATGTAGGTGATGAGGTACAAATGACTCTTTCCTCGCAAAGGACGATTAACCAAACTTCCAAGAGATTGGAACTCATTCCTTATGAACAGCACAAACAAACAAGAGAATCTAACCAAGCTTCTTTCAATGAGGGAACAAAAGAAGAACTGGACTGGCAACTCTTCTTTGTTTGTGGGGAAATCTGTGTGTTCTGACAAACACTGATGGTCCACAAAACATTAGCAATCAGGTACCTGAGCTCACCTTTCACAGGAAGAAGCAGATTGAGGATCTTGCGACACTGTTTACATGCAGCACAATCAATGTCCTCCACGAATCATTTCATCTACTGCTGAACATGTGATCAAATAACTCCAAATATTTACGTTGACACTGTATTGTGAACAAAACAGCACCTACTTGATATCAAAAACTCTCCATGATAATGCACGGTCATGGTATATGTGTCAAGCACTGGTTGGCTTCCTTGCATTAACAGAAGTGATACAACCAGCACCTTTGTCAGAAAAGGAAAAATCGACCATGTAACCTTCTGATGATAAACAGTGAATTTTAACTGCCTTTCAAGAACATGGAAATGCACTGGTATCAGATGCCCATCATAAGTGACCTTTGAGAAATTTGTTTCCTGTCTGGTTTCCATAAGACGGGGACCCCAGGTCAATGTGGTTGAATTGTTGGCGTTCACGGTCGATTAGCGACCCGCCCTGTCACAGAGTTATCCGTGTTGCAACGGCCTGCGATTCTGGAGAGTCTGGTGGGAATCCAAGGTAGCTTCCCTCCTCGTTGTCTTCTTGCACCAACCCCGGGTCCCAACAATGTATAAATGTATATATATATATACATATCTATATATTTGTGTTTTAAAAAATGAACTTCGGAATTCAAATTTGCAGAACCGACCATTTTGTGTCATTTAATGGAAAAAGTAACTCATGCAAATTTTTGTGAGAATTGCATCATATTTGAGGTTGTTCAAGCATGTTGTAACATGTGCCTTGTATGTATAGATGTCGTAGACATAAGGGGTTGTAACTTCGCATTCTTGTTTATTTCAACTTTTTTCAAATGTTGAATTTGAACTGTTTGTAATTGTGTTTCTCTTTATTTTCAGCTTTTTATAGTCTGAGTTTGAACAAATGGCCACGGAACTAGTTTGAAAAATGGAGCTTTGGCTCATTGGATCAGCCAGTTCCTCCCTTCCAAGCCAGAAGCTTCCATAGAGGGGAGAGGATCTGAAGCTCCTGTTCCATCTTCACTGTGAAGAAAAAAAGAACCTGACTGAATGCATCATCATCACATCCAGAGCATTGATGGAAATTCTGGCACAATGAAAACTTCCCGACGGTAACAAACCAAGATGTCTGCAAACACCTTTGTCTCCTGCATAAAGAATGGAGAGGTCTTCAAAAGAAATCTCAAGGATGAGTGAGACAATTTGCAAAACAAAGCTCAATCAAGTGGAATCTGAATGACCCTGTTTGACATAGCTCACAGGCATGCACTTTCACTCAAGATTCCTGAAGACAAAGAGATCTTGATTGCCCAATGAGAGACAGACCAGAAGGGAAGATGGGAGCCTCAGACAACAAGCTTCCAAAGCATCCCAGAAACAGAAACAATCAGAAGCTGAGCAAAAATGCATGAAAGAGAAGATCAAGAATCAACATTCAGATCTACTACTGAAACTTTAGAATCCTCAACATCATCTTCAAGTGAAACTGAAAGAGTTGAAGCATGTCTTGAGCAAAAGCCAACAAATATCCACGAAAGAAAAGCAAGGTACAACTGCAATAATTTCTGATGTTGCAGCAGCTCTGGACCATACTCAGACAAGCGACAGGTCAGCACCCATATTCTGGTACTGGAGCAGGATGAATCATTCTGTAAGCACAAACAGCAGGTGTGCATCACTTCAATGTTGTCAATCACAATGCAGAACGAGGGTGTTGCCTTTTCAGTCCTTCACGACAAGCCAGGACAAAGGATGAGGAGCAGGTTCAGTACCTCCTTCAGGTAGTTGTGGCACACAGAAAGGCATTCCCAAATGGCTCAAAAGCTGCTCGCAGAAGTAATCTGTGTTTTTGTGCACTGAACTGATTCTGCACACATCAGTAAATGACGAAAAACGTATTTGGGCAAACAGTGATTGATTTTTTGTGATGGTGTACAATGTTGACTCGGTAAACCTTTGTTGGCTTGGCAACCCCTAAAAAGCAATAATTCAGTTGAAATTTTGCAAGTGTTACTTTTAAAATTACAACATAAAATAATGAGTTCTGCGTTGCCATCTTGTTTGATTAAATTTTCCCATCTATTCAAAATCACCCTAACAATGTATGTATATATAATATATATTTAATATATATATAATATATTAATTAAGTCGGCTGTTGGAAATCGCAACCAACATTCAGGTCCGTAGTGAGATATCTTTTAAGTACATGTTATAGTTAGCCCCAACCCATTGTTAGAGGGAATTAATTGATTCATTCGGGCTCGTCCCTTTAGTTAGCATTTTTCTGTTCTACAACCTTATTTGAACCAACCGCCCAACCGTCACAAAACAACAACGCCAGCAGCCACAACCATCCTTCACCACCGCTCCCGCAAACCCTCACATCACCGCGCCATTCCAAACGGATCATGGCCATCGCCACCGCCGAAAAAACACTCCACCACCTTCCTCTCTCCTACGGCCATTCCGCACGACCCTGTGGGCACCGAGCGTCGTCGGCTATCTTGGGCCTCGTTCAGCGATCAGACACGCGTAGCCGCGAGTGCACATAGCGTTTTTTCCGAGAGAATTCGGAATCAGGAAGCTACACGAGCCCACATCGATCCATCCAATTAGGAGAAGCGCGGGGGCGGGCTTGGCCACGCCTTCAGACAACATACTGAGAGAAATCAGATATGCTAATTTGAGGATCAGGGAAGATTCACGCCCCTTTCCTCCGATCCAATCGGCGAGCGTAGCTCCGCCCTGAGGTCGTTTGATCCGAAAATTTGCTATGGTGGTTCCTGAGCCGAAAAAGGGCGAGCGGAGATCTGCTGCGGCATGATGAGGTTTTGAGGCGAACGCTGCGGAGGAGATCGCTGCGGAGGAGATCGGCTGCGGAGGCGGAACGGCTACGAGGCGAACGCTGCCGAGGGAGATCGGCTGAGGAGAACTGGGAGTCGGGTCTCGGGGCGAGGAGACGGCGGTCCGGCGACAAGGTCGCGTGAATCGTTCGTCGCGGACTCAACAAGCCACCATACTCCTCCCCAGAAGCAATCAAACAATTCCCCTGTCTCCCCGCGCTGAGAAGTGCGAAAAGGGGGCCCCCGTCCACTTTACTCAACACAGGCTTGCCAACGAAACTGGGGCGCCGCCGTGCAGCGCATTTGCGGCTGCGCCACGAGGCTCGGGGTAGGACCCTCGTCTCGTGGACCTGCCGCATCATGCCAGGTCCACGCGCATTAAGGCCCCATCGGGCCCAGTCTGAACTCCCTTGCCTTTGAGGGGTCCTTTCCTTTGCTTTGTGTGAATGCGTGTTGTGGCGCCGTGTCCTGTAAAGTAGAAACGTTTAAGTCATGTAAATAACCTTTGCTTGTATTCGGTAGTAATTCTTTCTTTGCATTCTTACTGTATGGCTGATAATGTGTGGCTACCGTGGTGTCGTGAATTAAATGTCTACTTTTGAACTGTGCCCCAGTTTCGCTTCGTCTTTTTCTTAATTGAAACCTGCCATCTTGCTTCACGTAAAGGGAATTCGAGTGGCGCGCGATACGCCGAAATTAATCTGAAACCGTCAAGCGTCGACGATAACACCCGCTCGTTACCCGATAGTAGAACGGGCCGCTAAGCGGTCGTGTCGAGTCGACCTGTGGCGTGTGCAAACCCCTCGTCGGTTACCCGTGCGGGTACTAGTAGGTATATCGACTTTCGGCGATTGCACCCTACCTCGCACGGGTAGAATGCGGACCTGGGTTGTGGTAGGTTAAAACCCCCACCCGCTACTAGCTCCGGCGGTTTAGTAAGAGCAGGGTCCACGGACTGAATTGTCCGATCGGTGGGCGAGGCGCGTCGCGATCGAGTCACGTGGCGATCGCAGGCGCCGGCGGGCGCGAATTTGCACACTGGTGTCAGAGAGCGGGAAACAAACCCTCCTGCTCCAGCTAAATCCACAGGGAATCGGTCCCAGGGGTGAGAGTCCTCCTATTACCCCCGATGTCCCTCCAAATTACGAGCGATTAAATTAACCCGTTAAACGGAAATAAGATGGCGTCCAAGGCGAGGGGAGCCGGGGATTAATAGGAATGGATTTGATGGCTGTAGAATCCCACTGGTTTCAGGATGGAATCCCCATTGCAGGGTTTTGCGACATATATTGCTGTCGTTGCAGCTGACGAACTCCCCGCCAACCAACACTAGCGCAGTGAAGGCCCGAAATGTCCTGAGGCGCAGCGGCGCGCACCTGGGCGGACAATTCCGGGTTGGCACCTCCTCCCCCCCTCCGCCAAAACCCCCCGATCCTACGCCGAATCGGCTCATGCCGAGTGCACTCGACATGAGCCCCAGCTATGCGCAGCTGGCAGGAAATCAGTGGGGACATGCAAGAAATGAACACCAAATGGATGTAAATACGCAACAAGCACTCGAAATGAAAGCAACATAAAAGGCATGAACGAAAAGATGATACAAACACAAACCGAAATAAAACGAAAATGGATACAAACACAACAAAAGTGAAAGAATGCGGGTGAGATGCCAGGCAAATGGGCGAAGCCTGCGGCGGGCATGAAGGCAATAACCAGGGGAGTGCGTAAGGCGACGCCACTGTGGGAGCGAACGAGCGGGAAGGGGGTGCAACCGTTGCCAGGCCCGCGGTGAAGGCGGGTGAAGGAGAAAATAATTCGGTGAGACGTGGTTGGCGAGGTCGTGACAGAGAAAGTGATCGGTGACCGAGAGGGAAAAATTAAATGGGGTGACGGAGACGTGCACGGGGAGATAACAAAGGGAAGAGACATATTGGAGAACACGGGAAGATAGAGGTGGAATTGGACGGGGTTAAAGACGCCACACACACAACACGGAAGTTAGTGGAAGACCATAGGGGTAGCTTGGTGGAGCTGTGTTCGTTGACCCGGTGCGAGCAGCGGATGGTCCTCCAGAACGAGGGGAAGGATCTTGCCCCCTTGAAGCTGAAATCACGACCAAGGATGGGTTCGGTCGTGCTTCGCGGAGTTTGAAGGGGACGGTGCTGCAGACGGGGCACGCCGAGCTTGGGGGATAGAGCCCCGGACCCCTTGTGTGGCACGAAAATCCCAGCGGTTGTCCGGCGTGTTGTGGTTGGTCGAGTGTGTGTGTAACACGAGCGTGCGAAAATGCAATGCTGCAAAGCACGCAAAAGCGGGGTGAAAGGCGTTGTGTGAAAGGGAACCGCGTGTGTGAGTAAAATGGTGTGCGAGGCTGCGAGTGGGCCGAAGTGCGTCTCCAGCGCCCTGGTGGAAATGAGGCACCGCGGGTGAGTGCCCCCCCGCGTGTTGTGATGGTGGTGTGTGTCGCGAGTGAGCCGAAAGTGCGTGCCTCCCAGCACGCCGTGCGTGGAACAACCACGGGAGTGAGTGGAAGGCCGCGAGTGAGAGGAACCACGGTCGAGGGAGTGGCATGCGAGGGTGAGCGGCCGAGTGTGAGGGAGACCGTGTGTGTGAGGTCTCTGTTTGTAAGGGAGATGACGGTCGGCATGCGGGAGCACATGCACAACGTCTCCCGGTGTAATGTGAGTTAAATGGAGTGGCAGTCCTGTGCGTCGTGACACGCAGGTGTGCGTGGGTGGAATGGCGACGCCAACGGCGACAAAGGACAAAACCGGTAGCGGCCGTATGTTTGGGGACTCGTGCCGGGTTCACCCAGCGGCGAGCGCGAGGTCCGTGCCGGGCAACGGCACGAGGCCGGCCAACGTGCTGCGCTTTGCGGAGAGTGAAGCCCGGTCCGGAACGCCAAGCGGTGGATTTGCCGATCCCGCGGACGGAGCAAAGGTTAGGCAGGAATTACGGATTTGGACCAGACGGGTCTCCACGCAGCTGTGTTAAGCTCCAATGGGCCAGAGCACATGTGTTCTCGCGTGGGAGCCCCTCGGAGTGGAGGTTTTGCTTTTGGGGGCGCAGGGTGCGTCATGCGCTGCACGTGTGTTCGGGATCCGGCAGGAGGGTGAATCCCTGCCGGGGTGCCGTCCGGAGGACGAGTACACGTGCACTGCATGACGTCACGGGCAAGGTGGCAAAGTGCGCGAGCTGTGAGTTGCCGCGCTGGTGCTGCGCATGATTGAAAAAAAAATTTAACAAAGCAAGCCTCGCTTCCGGGTGAACAAGGATTCCCTGAGGCAAAGGGGTGGATGTCCCTTGGCAGGGCACCAGGAATACACTGAGCTAGGGGGAAGGGTTAGTGATAGTTAGACCGCTTTCAATGGGCAGGGGGTAGTCCTCATGGAGCCCGTGGAATGGATGAGGTAAGCGATGTTAGTCAGATTTAGGTTGGGAAATGGTTGACAATTTGGGGGCAGTGAACAGACTGTTGAGTGTGTAGAGGGGACTAGCTCGCGTACGTAGTGTTAATGGGAAACGTGCTGTCAAGCTTAATAAGGACGACGTGGGAGCACGAGTTAGTTAGGGGATGTGTGAGCAAGGTAGGCAAGGGATCAGCGGATGTGTGAGTTGAAGGAGTTGTGACATGTTGAGTGAGTGAGGCCAAACGGGTCTGTGGGTATGGAGTGATTGGGAAATGCATGGTGCGATGAGTGATTGGGGGGAGGATGACCCGCCAAGGGCCCGGGTCAGTGTAGGTGAGCTAGCTGGTTAGTCAAATTGACAAAAAATGGACGGTCGTCTGGGTGGTGTTTGTGGGAAGAGTAAGGCTCGAGAAACCTGGGGCGTTTGGAGGGTGCAGGAGCCCTGTTGACCGGGGCCTGGGAGCACGAAGTGGCTGCGAAAGGTGAGTATCGCTGAGGGGTACCCCGGGCACCAGGCTATCGGCCGTACGGTAAGGGCCAACCGCGGGCCATTGGGCCCGGCACCCGGGTTAGTCGTCAGTGGGCACACGCTGTTGACGCCACGAGCATGATTCGGGCCCGGAGCGCCTTAGCTGCCGGTGGGCAAGTGTTGTGGGTACCGGGTGACCCTCGGAAAGGGGCCGGGAGGCCAGCCTGCACGTGAGCGTTTCAGGGGAGCCGCCGCCATCCGCCATGGGAGGCGCGCCAATCTTCCCGGTGTTTAGGAGCTGGTCACGTGACTTCGGACTCGGCACGTGCTAGCGAGCCCCCAGCCTGTGCCCCGGGGGTACCCCCTCAGGCGATACCGAGCGGCGGGTGCCATAGCTGGAGAATTCTGCGGCACACGGAGGGTCGCCACTGCCCTGCCACTAATTGTCGTGACCGTCCATAACGTCAGGCTGCTCCGCCCAAGCCATGAGCACCCTCGCATAACGTGGTGAGGGGTGTCGAGCACTAGCTTCTCCCTGACAGCCGAAGCGAAGCAGAAAAAATTACGGAGAAGGCCTGACGCCATCCGATAATTTGTTGCTGATGGTACACCGAGACCACTAGCGACGGTGGAATACTGGGTTGTTAGGCAATCCAATACTTTACAGACGAAGAGGCGCTTGATTGAAACTCAGCCCCGGTGTCTAGTACACTGTACCGTCCGGTAGAGATTTGGATAGGGTAGATCAGGCTTGGGCGGAAGAGTGTCACACCCTCCGCTACCCATCCATTCCCTTCGCCTCCCCCAATCGACGTGTTGCGCCGCTGGAATCCGCGCTCACTACTTGGCGCGTTAGATATTCGGGCTGCATAATTCCCCAGATTTGGTGCAGGACCATCCCTCCTGAGGCTTAGCGTTGGGTACCCCAGACCACAGGAGCACTACGAAGGCTCCCTGCTGAGCCCTCATATCCCTCCTACTCGGAAGGGAAACGTAGGGTTGGGAGTCATGCTAGGGGTACACATAGTTTAGCCGAACAAGAACGTAAAATGGGGTTAGGATGGACTGATATTTCATTAGTCGGGAAATGAGAAACGTAAACAATAAACGACAAAAGCTAAAAAAGATAAAACAAACTACACAACTGAGAAGAACCAAAACAATGGGTTATAATGGGCTCAACAGGGTCTATGGGGTCTTTGGGTTCTAAAGGGTCTAATAGGGTCTACACGATCTTCGGGGTCTTAAGCGTCTGAGGGTTCTAAAGAGTCGCATAAGGTCTTTGAAGTCTTAAAGGGTTTAAGGGTCTAAAAGGGAGAAAGA
>CM068957.1:102394466-102407324 GCA_035128595.1 Eptatretus atami | reverse complement strand
CAAATCGCTCAAGGGTCGAAACGTGGTCTAAAGCGTGTAATGTCTTCAGGATTCCGAGGAGTCTAAAAGGTCTTTAAAGGAATCTTTGATTGCAAGGTAACAATAAACATACAAAATAAAACAGACCAGATCAACCAATCCATCCATTGGGACCATATGATACTCTTACAGAGCATCCGTTGCTGCCGAAGCAGTCTCCTGGGCCTATGGGCACAATCCTGGATGGTGGGCCACTCCGACACAGGATATGAAAATGGGATCAACTTTTTTTTAAATTTTGTGGGATCACTTATGGGAATGGGATCACTTATGAATTTAGATTTTGCAAGTAACAAACAGAAAGACCATTGAGACATTCAGACAAGCAGGGGTGAAAGCATAACCCCGTTCATGTTCGGTGGTAGAGGTAACTAAAGTGTGCCACATTTAAAAAACAATGCCAATGCCAAGTGGCTAAATGTTGCTGCCCTTGCCTCAGTGACTGCATTAGGTTCGGTCGCAGAATAGACGGTTTTAAAGTCATTGCTTCGTACTTACTGTACTTCACAAACTTGGTGGAATCATCTTGTACCTCTCTCCCAGCCGAGCCTTTCCGCATTCATGATTTATCTGTTTCTTCCAGCTTCATATCAAATTTCGGTCGCTCTCTTTCTTTTTCAGGCGTAACCACAAAACCAGTACCTATGATATTAAAAGCACTTTTCCCTTCCTAATCCACCCCCTCACCTTGTTCGTGGTCCACAGTCCTGCCACATACTTTCCTTTATGCCCAAATTGGGGATGGTATTACAAACTAGAAGGGCACTCGGTTGAGTGCTTTACCTTCACCAGGCTGAACAGTTTACATTTGTATCCCACTGAAAGGCCCGGCTCTGGATCTGGACCTGAACCGAAATCGAATCGGCTTGTTCTTGTCATATAACCCTTTGAGATATCGTGTTATAAATCGTTTTGCCCTGTCACTGAATGGTGAAGAATCACTTTAAAAAAGTACTCGGATCCGGATTCAGATCCTCAGCAAAATTGAATCAATTCTTTGTTGTCACACACCTAACTATCACCAATTTTAGTCTGAATCTGTCCACAACTTCTTGAGATATCCTGTCACAGATAAGATAAACACACACCCACCCATATATGTTCCATCATTGACCCCAAGTCCCCACTTTTCCCTACCAACACATAAGGCATCGACCCCTGCCACCTCAAGCTTTCAAAGCCCCCACACCTCCCTCCCACTAAAAAATCCTCAACCCCACACTCCCTCTTTCAAATTGTCCCATCTTTACTCTCACGCTCCCCCTGCTCATAAAAGTAAATGGGAATTCCCAAGTGAAACAGTGGAATGTTTAATGCTTTCTCATACCATGATCATGTGATGCCATCATCGATTGCACAGAAAACCATTACAATTTCAGAGAAAAAGTCAGAAATAACAGCAAGCTACCTAACCTCCACAGTAAAGTGATGCTTGAGAGAAAAGGTAATTCCAAAGGGTTCTTAAAGGTAATTCTCAGGTATAATCTTAAGGGTAATTTTTTAAGGGCTTTTGAAGGGTTATAAAGGGTAATTTTAAAGGGTTCTGAAGGGTAATTCTAAAGGGTAATTCTTTCGGGTTCGTAGGGTTATCTAAAGGATAATTTTAAGGGTTTTGAATGGTTCTGAAGGGTAATCTAAAGGGTAATTTTAAGGCTTTGAAGGGTTATAAAAGGTAATTCTAAAGGGTTCTGAAGGTAATTCTTAAGGGTAATTTTGAATGGTTCTGAAGGTAATTTTAAAGGGTTCTGAAGGGTAATTTCTCAGGGGGTGATTCTTAAGGGTTCTAAAGAGTAATTCTAAAGGGTAATTCTAAAGGGTAATTCCAAAGGGTAATTCTAAAGGGTAATCTTTCGGGTTCATAGGGTAATTTTTTAAGGGTTTTGAATGGTTTTAAAGGTAATCTAAAGGTTCTGAAGGGTAATTATAAAGGGTTAATTTTGAGGGTTCTAAGGGTAATTCATAAAGGGTAATTTGAAAGGGTTCTAAAGGGTAATCTAAAGGGTAATTTTAAAGGGTTCTGAAGGGTAATTCTCAGGGGTGAATTCTAAGGGTTCTAAAGAGTAATTCTCAAAGTAATTCTAAAGGGTAATCTAAAGGGCAATTCTAAAGGATAATTCCAAAGGGTAATTCAAAAGGGTAATTCTGAAGATAATTCTGAAGGATAATTCTGAAGGATAATTCTAAAAGGGTAATTCTCAAGGTAATTTTAAAGGGTAATTTTAAAGGATAATTCTGAAGGATAATTCTGAAGGATAATCTAAAGTAGTCTAAAGGGTGATTCTAAAGGTGATTCAAAGGATAATTCTAAAGGATCTAAGGGAATCTAAAGGGTAATTCTAAAGGTAATTCTAAAGGGTAATTCTAAAGGGTAATTTCTAAAGGGTAATTCTAAAGGGTAATTCCAAAGGGTAATTCTGAAGAATAATTCTGAAGGATAATTCTGAAGGATAATTCTGAAGGATAATTCCAATGGGTAATTCAAAGGGTAATTTAAAGGATAATTCTAAAGGAAAATTCCAAAGGTTAGCTAAAGGGATCTAAAGGTGATCTAAAGGATAATTCTGAAGGATCTAAAGGTAATTCTAGGAAATTCTGAAGGGTAACTAAGGTAATCTAAGGTAATTCTGAAGGATTAATCTGAAAGATATCTAAAGGGTAATTCTAAAGGGTGATTTTTAAATGGTAATTCTAAAGGGTAATTCTGAAGGGTAATTCTAAGGGGTTTAAACGATAATTCTAAAGGGTAATTCTGAAGGATAATTCTAAAGGGTAATTCTAAAGATTCTGAAGGATAATTCCAAAGGGTAATTCTAAAGGATAATTCCAAGGGATAAGGGTAATTCTAAGGATAATTCAAAGGGTAATTCTAAGGGTTAAAGGATCATAAAGTTCTAAGGTAATTCTGAGATAATTCAAGGGTAATTTAAGGTCTGAAGTTACTGAGGATAATTCGAAAGGGTAACTCTAAAGGATTAAAGGGTAATCCAAAGAGTAATTCTAAAGGGTGATTCTAAAGGGTCATTCTGAAGGATAATTCCAAAGGGTAATTCTAAGGGTCTAAAGGGAATTCTAAAGGGTTCCGAAACCGTGGCTGTCGTCTATAAATTGTGGAGGAGTTAGACGAACTGTCCAACCACTGAGTGGAACTCACATGCACGGACACACAGCTCCTTTTATAGCAGGATTATAGGTCTACTCTTAATCTGCTTCACTGCTGTCATCATCATCGATACTGAAATATCACATCTGTCAAGCTGGCAGACAAGACCTTCAAGTCATCATCTTCATCGGCATCCACCGAAGTTTGTCTTTCAGAAAGAATATCCCCAGCTCCCGTGTATCCTGAGAACATAATGATATCCAACAAATAAAAATTGTTTCATCTCTGTCTATATGTTTCATGTTTCTGCAAAGACCGTTGTGCTGACAACCACCAAATTTGGCACACAGACCAATTCTGACCCAGGACTGTCCGAAGGGTATTTTCATCCACCACTTCAGCCTTTTGAACACCTTTTAGACCCCAAACACCCCTTAGATCCCAAAGATCCCTAAGACTTTAGACCCGGTAGACCCTTTCAGACCCTTTAAGACCTCAAAGACCCATAAGATCCTTAAGGACCCTTTATGAACCCGAAGACCCTTTAGACATTGAAGAATCCAAAGCCCCTTTATGAACCCTTACACACTTCAACCTGATTATACAGCTTGGACCCCTGACCATTTCGAGCTTAGACCACTTGGACCTTTATACATGCTTGAATGTTTCGACCCTTCGATCCCTTAGACACTAACTACAATTGGAACGAACCCTTTACACCATCTCAAACCTTTTAAATACACACTCAGCAAACATCTATAGTCTTCTTCAAAAACACAACTATACATTTTTCAGCAAGTAATGCACAAACTCATCCCACCCAAAGGGTGGGTACTCAACTGTGATATAATTAAATTCGTCGGGAGGTCGCCTGATAAATGCCGAGAGAGATGCTTTTCACTTCTATTTTAGAAGTTATTATGTACATGTACACTTCACTATACACCCGCAAAAATAAAAATTGTGAGAGGAGGGAGGGGAGGGGGAAGGGCGAAAGGGTGGGATCAGGGAGGGTAGGGTGGGAGGAGGTGGGTGACGGAGGGGAAGGGGTGGGGTGGGAGGAGGGACCTGGCATTGCGGGCAATGCTGGGTACCTTTGCTAGGAGATAATAATGGCCCATTGTAATTTAATGTGACTGAGTGCACTAAGAAAAGCTTGGAGAGAGCACTGTAATACCTATGAAGCTAACTCCCCTGGCCTTGGGCCACAGCACATGGTGTCCCATCAAAACAGAGAAATCTACACTCTCACACAAATTGGAGATGTAAGAGCAGTAACAGAGTGAAAGAGGTGATGACAAAAGCACAATTACTGATGGAAATGCCCTCCTTCACTCAATAATCAGTCTTCACAGAACTTTGGACATGGCTGAAAAGGTATTCAGCTCACCACCAACGCAAAAATAGGGACTTGTGATGATACCTCCAGACAAAGAAAACACCACGCTTCTCAAATTGGCAGAATGTAGGTGATGAGGTACAAATGACTCTTTCCTCGTCAAAGGACGATTAACCAAACTTCCAAGAGATTGGAACTCATTCCTTATGAACAGCACAAACAAACAAGAGAATCTAACCAAGCTTCTTTCAATGAGGGAACAAAAGAAGAACTGGACTGGCAACTCTTCTTTGTTTGTGGGAAAATCTGTGTGTTCTGACAAACACTGATGGTCCACACAAACATTAGCATCAGGTACCTGAGCTCACCTTTCACAGGAAGAAGCAGAATGAGGATCTTGCGACACTGTTTACATGCAGACAATCAATGTCCCCACGACATCATTTCATCTACTGCTGAACATGTGATCAAATAACTCCAAATATTACGTTGACACTGTATGTGAACAAAACAGCACCTACTTGATATCAAAAACTCTCCATGATAATGCACGGTCATGGTATATGTGTCAAGCACTGGTTGGCTTCCTTGCATTAACAGAAGTGATACAACCAGCACCTTGTCAGAAAAGAAAAATCGACCATGTAACCTTCTGATGATAAACAGTGAATTTTAACTGCCTTTCAAGAACATGGAAATGCACTGGTATCAGATGCCATCATAAGTGACCTTTGAGAAATTTGTTTCCTGTCTGGTTTCCATAAGACGGGACCCCAGGTCAATGTGGTTGAATTGTTGGCGTTCACGGTCGATTAGCGACCCGCCCTGTCACAGAGTTATCCGTGTGCAACGGCCCTGCGATTCTGGAGAGTCTGGTGGGAATCCAAGGTAGCTTCCCTCCTCGTTGTCTTCTTGCACCAACCCCGGTCCCAACAATGTATAAATGTATATATATATATACATATCTATATATTTGTGTTTTTAAAAATGAACTTCGGAATTCAAATTTGCAGAACGACCATTTTGTGTCATTTAATGAAAAAGTAACTCATGCAAATTTTTGTGAGAATTGCATCATATTTGGAGGTTGTTCAAGCATGTTGTAACATGTGCCTTGTATGTATAGATGTCGTAGACATGAGGGGTTGTACTTCGCATTCTTGTTTATTTCAACTTTTTTTCAAATGTTGAATTTGAACTGTTTGTAATTGTGTTTCTCTTTATTTTCAGCTTTTTATAGTCTGAGTTTGAACAAATGGCCACGGAACTAGTTTGAAAATGGAGCTTTGGCTCATTGGATCAGCCAGTTCCTCCCTTCCAAGCCAGAAGCTCCATAGAGGGAGAGGATCTGAAGCTCCTGTTCCATCTTCACTGTGAAGAAAAAAAGAACCTGACTGAATGCATCATCATCACATCCAGAGCATTGATGGAAATTCTGGCACAATGAAAACTTCCCGACGAGTACAAACCAAGATGTCTGCAAACACCTTTGTCTCCTGCATAAAGAATGGAGAGGTCTTCAAAAGAAATCTCAAGGATGAGTGAGACAATTTGCAAAACAAAGCTCAATCAAGTGAATCTGAATGACTCCTGTTTGACATAGCTCACAGGCATGCACTTCACTCAAGATTCCTGAAGACAAAGAGATCTTGATTGCCCAATGAGAGACAGACCAGAAGGGGAAGATGGGAGCTCAGACAACAAGCTTCCCAAAGCATCCCAGAAACAAGAAACAATCAGAAGCTGAGCAAAAAGCATGAAAGAGAAGATCAAAATCAACATTCAGATCTACTACTGAAACTTTAGAATCCTCAACATCATCTTCAAGTGAAACTGAAGAGTTGAAGCATGTCTTGAGCAAAAGCCAACAAATATCCACGAAAGAAAAGCAAGGTACAACTGCAATAATTTCTGATGTTGCAGCAGCTCTGGACCATACTCAGACAAGCGACAGGTCAGCACCATATTCTGGTATGGGAGCAGGATGAATCATTCTGTAAGCACAACAGCAGGTGTGCATCACTTCAATGTTGTCAATCACAATGCAGAACGAGGGTGTTGCCTTTTCAGTCCTTCACGACAAGCCAGGACAAAGGATGAGGAGCAGGTTCAGTACCTCCTTCAGGTAGTTGTGGCACACAGAAAGGCATTCCCAAATGGCTCAAAAGCTGCTCGCAGAAGTAATCTGTGTTTTTGTGCACTGAACTGATTCTGCACACATCAGTAAATGACGAAAAACGTATTTGGGCAAACAGTGGTTGATTTTTTGTGATGGTGTACAATGTTGACTCGGTAAACCTTTGTTGGCTTGGCAACCCCTAAAAAGCAATAATTCAGTTGAAATTTTGCAAGTGTTACTTTTAAAATTACAACATAAAATAATGAGTTCTGCGTTGCCATCTTGTTTGATTAAATTTTCCCATTATTCTAAAATCACCCTAACAATGTATGTATATATAATAATATATTTATATATATATATAATATAGTTATTAATTACGGCTGTGTGGAAAGTTCGCAACCAAATTCAAGGTCCCGTAGGTAGATTCTTTTAAGTACATGTATAGTTAGCCCCAACCCATTGTTAGAGGGAATTAATGTGATTCATCGGGCTCGTCCTTTAGTTAGCATTTTTTCTGTTCTACACTTTTTGAACCACAACCGCCCAACCGTCACAAAACAACAACGCCAGCAGCCACAACCTACCTTCACCACCGCTCCCGCAAACCCTCAACATCACCGCGCCATTCCAAACGGATCATGGCCATCGCGCCACCGCCGAAAACATCCTCCACCACCTTCCTCTCTCCTACGAGCCATTCCGCACCCCTGTGGGCACCGAGCGTCGTCGGCTATCTTGGGCCCGTTCAGCGATCAACACGCGAGCCCGCGAGTGCACATAGCGGTTTTTCCGAGGAGAATTTCGGATCAGGAAGCTACACGAGAACCCACATCTGATCCATCCAATTAGGAGAAGCGCGGGGCGGGCTTGGCCACGCCTTCAGACAACATACTGAGAGAAATCAGGATATGCTAATTTGAGGATCAGGGGAAGATCACGCCCCTTTCCTCCGTCCAAATCGGCGAGCGTAGCTCCGCCCTGAGGTCGTTTGATCCGAAAATTTGCTATGGTGGTTCCTGAGCCGAAAAAGGCGAGGGAGTCTGCTGCGGCATGAATGAGTTTTGAGGCGAACGCTGCGAGGAGATCGGCTGCGGAGAGATCGCTGCGGAGGCGAACGGACTACGAGGCGAACGGGCTGCCGAGGAGATCGGCTGAGGAGAACTGGGAGTCGGGTCCGGGCGAGGAACGGCGGTCGGCGACAAGGTCGCGGTGAATCGCTCGTCGCGGGACTCAACAAGCCACCATATCCTCCCCAGAAGCAATCAACAATTCCCCTGTCCCCGCGCTGAGAGAGTGCGAAAAGGGGGCCCCGCCCACTTTACTCCAAGCAGGCTGCCAGAAACTGGGCGCCGCCGTGCAGCGCAATTTGGGCTCCCACGAGGCTCGGGGTAGGACCCTCGTCTCGTGGACCTGCCGCATCATCCAGGCCACGCGCATTAAGGCCCCAACGGGCCCAGTCCTGAACTCCCTTCGCCTTTGAGGGGTCCTTTCCTTTGCTTTTGTGTGAATGCCGTGTTGTGGCGCCGTGTCCTGTAAAGTAGAAACGTTTAAGTCATTAAATAACCTTTGCTTGTATCGGTAGTAATTCTTTCTTTGCATTCTTACTGTATGGCTGTATGTGTGGCTACCGTGGTTCGTGAAATTAAATTGCTACATTGTTGAACTGTGCCCGTTTCGCTTCGTCTTTTCTTAATTGAAACCTCCATCTTCTTCACGTAAAGGGAATTCGAGTGGCGCGCCGATACGCCCGATAATTAATCTGAACGTCAAGGTCGACGATAACACACCGCTCGTATCCCGATAGTAGAACGGGCCGCTTAAGGCGGTTCGTTCGGAGTCGACCGTGGCGTGGTGCAACCCCCTCGTGGTTACCCGTGCGCGAGTACTATAGGTAATATCGACTTTCGGCGATTCACCCTACCTCGCACGGTAGAATGCGGACTGGGTTTGTGGTAAGGTTAAAACCCCCCCCGCGTGACTAGCTCCGCGTTAGTCGAGAGGGTCACGACTGAATTGTCCATCGGTGGGCGAGGCGGCGCGATCGAAGTCACGGTGCGATCGCAGCGCCGGCAGGCGCGAATTTGCACCACGGTGTCAGAGAGCGGGAAACAATACCCTCCTGTCTCCAGCTAAATCACAGGGAATCGGTCCCAGGGGTGAGGAGTCCTCCTATTACCCCCGATCCCTCCAAATTACGAGCGATTAATTAACCCGTTAACGTGAAATAAGATGCGTCCAGCCGAGCGGAGCCTCGGGGATAATAGGTAAGTGGATTTTGATGGCTGTAGAATCCATGGTTTCAGGATGGAATCCCCATGAGGGTTGCAAGAATGCCTGTCGTGCAGCTGACGATACTCCCCCCAACCAACATAGCGCAGTGAGGCCCGAAATGTACTGAGCCAGTCAGCGAGCCGCGCCCTGGCTAGGGAATCGGGTTGAGCGACCTCCTCCCCCCTCCCGCCAAAACCCCCCGATCCTACGCCGATATCGCTCAGCCGAGTGCACTCGACATGGCCCTAGCATGCGCAGTCGGCAGGAATCAAGTGGGGACATGCAAGAAATGAAACCAAAATGGATGTAAATACCAACAAGCACTCGAAATGAAACGAAATAAAAGGCATGAACGAAAAGATGATACAAACACAAACCGAAATAAAACGAAAATGGATACAAACACAAACAAAAGTGAAAGAATGGCGGGTGAGAATGACCAGCAAATGGGGCGAAGCCTGCAGGCGGGCATGAAGGCAATAACCAGGGGAGTGCGTAATGGCGACGCCACGTTGTGGGAGCGACGAGCGGGAGGGGGTGCAACCGTTGCCAAGGCCCCGGTGAAGGCGGGTGAGGAGAAAATAATCGGTGAGACGTGTTGGCGAGGGTCGTGACAGAGAAAAGTGACGGTGACCGAGAGGGAAAAATTAAATGGGGTGACCGTGAGACGTGCACGGGGGAGATAACAAGGGAGAGAGAAATAAATATGGACGACACGGATAGAGTGAGGTGGAATGGACGGGATTAAAGACAGCCACACACACACACGGAGTTAGTGGAGGACCATGAGGGGTAGCTTGGTGGACTGTGTTCGTGACCCGGGTGCGAAGCAGCGGATGGCTGCCTCCAGGAACGAGGGGAGGAATTTGCCCCCTGAAGCTGAATCACGACCAAGGATGGGTTCGGTCGTGCTTCGCGGAGTTGAGGGGGACGGGTGCGCAGACGGGGCACGCCGAGCTTGGGGGTATAGAGCGCCCCGGAACCCCTTGTGTGGCACGAAATCCCAGCGTGTTGGTCCGGCGTGTTGTGGTTGCGAGGTGTGTGTAACACGAGCGTGGCGAAATGCAATGCTGCAAAGCACGCAAAAGCGTGGGGTGAAAGGCGTTGTGGTGAAAGGGACCGCGTGTGTGAGTAAAATGGTGTGCGAGGCTGCGAGTGGGCCGAAGTGCGTGCTCCAGCGCGCCGTGGTGAAATGAGGCAGCCGCGGGTGAGTGCCCCCCCGCGTGTTGTGAGTGGTTGTGTGTGTGTCGCGAGTGAGCCGAAGTGCGTGCCTCCCAGCACGCCGTGCGTGGAACAACCCACGGGAGTGAGTGGAAGGCCGCGAGTGAGAGGAACGCACGTGTCGAGGGAGGTGGCATGCGTGGGTGAGCGGCCAGAGTGTTGAGGTGAGCCGTGTGTGTGAGGTCTCTGTTTGTAAGGGAGATGACGGTCGCAGCGGGAGCAGATGCACCAACGTCTCCCGGTGGAATGTGAGTTAATGGAGTGGCAGTCTGTGCGTCGTGACACGCAGGTGTGCGTGGGTGGAATGGCGACGCAACGGCGACAAAGGACAAAACCGGTAGCGGCGTACGCTTTGGGGACCGTGCCGGGTTCACCCAGCGGCGAGCGCGAGGTCCGTAGCCGTGCAACGCACGAGGCCGGCCACGTGCTCGCTTGCGGGAGTGAGCCCGTCCGGAAACGCCAAGCGTGGATTTTGCCGATCCCGCGGACGGACAAAGGTTAGGCCAGGATTACGGATTTGGACCAGACGGGTCTCCACGCAGCTTGTTTAAGCTCCAATGGGCCAGAGCACATGTTTTGCTCGCGTGGGAGCCCCTCGGAGGGAGGTTTGCTTTTGGGGGCGCAGGGTGCGTCATGGCTGCACGTGTGTCGGGATCCGGCAGGAGGGTGAATCCCTGCGGCGGTGCCGCCGGAGGACGAGGTACACGTGCAGCTGCATGACGTCACGGCAAGGTGGCTAAAGTGCGTCGAGCTGTGAGTTGCCGCGCTGGTGCTGCGCATGATTGAAAAAAAAATTTAACAAAGCAAGCCTCGCTTCCGGGTGAACAAGGATTCCCTGAGGCAAAGGGGTGGATGTCCCTTGGCAGGGCACCAGGAATACACTGAGCTAGGGGGAAGGGTTAGTGATAGTTAGACCGCTTTCAATGGGCAGGGGGTAGTCCTCATGGAGCCCGTGGAATGGATGAGGTAAGCGATGTTAGTCAGATTTAGGTTGGGAAATGGTTGACAATTTGGGGGCAGTGAACAGACTGTTGAGTGTGTAGAGGGGACTAGCTCGCGTACGTAGTGTTAATGGGAAACGTGCTGTCAAGCTTAATAAGGACGACGTGGGAGCACGAGTTAGTTAGGGGATGTGTGAGCAAGGTAGGCAAGGGATCAGCGGATGTGTGAGTTGAAGGAGTTGTGACATGTTGAGTGAGTGAGGCCAAACGGGTCTGTGGGTATGGAGTGATTGGGAAATGCATGGTGCGATGAGTGATTGGGGGGAGGATGACCCGCCAAGGGCCCGGGTCAGTGTAGGTGAGCTAGCTGGTTAGTCAAATTGACAAAAAATGGACGGTCGTCTGGGTGGTGTTTGTGGGAAGAGTAAGGCTCGAGAAACCTGGGGCGTTTGGAGGGTGCAGGAGCCCTGTTGACCGGGGCCTGGGAGCACGAAGTGGCTGCGAAAGGTGAGTATCGCTGAGGGGTACCCCGGGCACCAGGCTATCGGCCGTACGGTAAGGGCCAACCGCGGGCCATTGGGCCCGGCACCCGGGTTAGTCGTCAGTGGGCACACGCTGTTGACGCCACGAGCATGATTCGGGCCCGGAGCGCCTTAGCTGCCGGTGGGCAAGTGTTGTGGGTACCGGGTGACCCTCGGAAAGGGGCCGGGAGGCCAGCCTGCACGTGAGCGTTTCAGGGGAGCCGCCGCCATCCGCCATGGGAGGCGCGCCAATCTTCCCGGTGTTTAGGAGCTGGTCACGTGACTTCGGACTCGGCACGTGCTAGCGAGCCCCCAGCCTGTGCCCCGGGGGTACCCCCTCAGGCGATACCGAGCGGCGGGTGCCATAGCTGGAGAATTCTGCGGCACACGGAGGGTCGCCACTGCCCTGCCACTAATTGTCGTGACCGTCCATAACGTCAGGCTGCTCCGCCCAAGCCATGAGCACCCTCGCATAACGTGGTGAGGGGTGTCGAGCACTAGCTTCTCCCTGACAGCCGAAGCGAAGCAGAAAAAATTACGGAGAAGGCCTGACGCCATCCGATAATTTGTTGCTGATGGTACACCGAGACCACTAGCGACGGTGGAATACTGGGTTGTTAGGCAATCCAATACTTTACAGACGAAGAGGCGCTTGATTGAAACTCAGCCCCGGTGTCTAGTACACTGTACCGTCCGGTAGAGATTTGGATAGGGTAGATCAGGCTTGGGCGGAAGAGTGTCACACCCTCCGCTACCCATCCATTCCCTTCGCCTCCCCCAATCGACGTGTTGCGCCGCTGGAATCCGCGCTCACTACTTGGCGCGTTAGATATTCGGGCTGCATAATTCCCCAGATTTGGTGCAGGACCATCCCTCCTGAGGCTTAGCGTTGGGTACCCCAGACCACAGGAGCACTACGAAGGCTCCCTGCTGAGCCCTCATATCCCTCCTACTCGGAAGGGAAACGTAGGGTTGGGAGTCATGCTAGGGGTACACATAGTTTAGCCGAACAAGAACGTAAAATGGGGTTAGGATGGACTGATATTTCATTAGTCGGGAAATGAGAAACGTAAACAATAAACGACAAAAGCTAAAAAAGATAAAACAAACTACACAACTGAGAAGAACCAAAACAATCATATGATACTCTGTACAGAGCATCGGTGCTGCCGAAGCAGTCTCCTGGGCTATTGGGCACAATCCTGGATGGGTGGCCACTCCGACACAGGATATGAAAATGGGATCAACTTTTTTTTAAATTTTGTGGGATCACTTATGGGAATGGGATCACTTATGAATTTTAG
>CM068957.1:102326654-102337641 GCA_035128595.1 Eptatretus atami | reverse complement strand
CACTCCAACAGAAACGCAAGCCACCAACACAACACCAAAAACAAAACTGCAAGCAACAACACCAAAAACAAACACAGAACAAACAGGACAATAAAACACAAAACCAAACCAAAAAAACAACCGAACCACCACCAACCGCACAAACACCAAGCACCCCCAAACACCCACAACCGCCCAAACAAAGAAAAAACAACACCCAAAAAATCAATCACACCACACACAACACCACAAACCAAACCATCACAACCAGAACAACAACCACCCACAACCAACCCCCCAAAAAAAAAGACCCCAAGACAACCCCCCCAAAAAAACACAACAACACAAAAAACAAATACCCCAACCTACAACAAACGCACAGCACACGAAACCAAAAACGCAACCACACCAACAGCAAACACAAAAAAACCACACACCAACGAATTAACCCAACAAAAACACACCAAAAAAAAAAAAAAGACCACACCCCAGCAGAAACCACAAACAACCAACTAACACAAAAACCAACAAACAACAACACCAACAACAACCCCCGCCAAACGCACAACCACCACAAGCAACACAACGACAACACAAAAAAAACAAACAACACCAGAAAAGCCAAAAAAAAAAACAAAAAAAACAAAACAAGCCAACAACACAAAACAAAAACAAAAAAAAAAAAAAAATCAAAAGCAAAAAAAAGAAAAAACAAAACCAACAAACGAACACAAAACAAAAACAAAAACAAAACAAAAGGCAAAACCCCAACACCAAACGACCAACCAAAACAACAACCACCAACCCACCCCCACAACCAAAACCGCCAACCTAAACCAAAACAAACAAACAACAAACAGCCAACAACAAAACATAAACCCCCCACCACAAAGAAAAAACCCACCCAGCCACACAACCCGCCCCACAACAAAAAACCACCCAAAACACACCACATCGCAACCACGAAATCACGCCGAACCACGCGCCCACCCCCCACTACCCACACACGACCCAGACCTCCCCACCCCGCCAACCAACCCCACTCAACCCCCGAACCCAAATAGACAACAACCACCAAAACGCCAGCCCACAACAGACGCCACCCCCCAAACTAACGCCCCAACCCCGCCCACCCCCAAAAACCATCCCAGGCGCTGCAAAACCCAAACAAGCACAGACACGAACCACAAACAGCGAAAACAGCGCCACAACAACAAAACAAGAAACCACCAACCCAAAAAACCACACCACCAAAAAAAACGACCGCAAAAACCACACCACGAAAAACACACACAAACCCAACCACCAACCCAGACACCCCCCAACCCAACACACCCACCAAAAAAAAAACCACAACAAAAAAAAAACAAAGCAGACAACAACTAGTTGCACAAGAAGAAGGCACACCCAGCAATATAATAATTACTCTGAGGACCCACCAACCAAACATAATAATGCACACCACAAAGCCCACACACAATAGAAAACAACTAGGAAGCGACTGAGAGACACAAAAACAGCACACCAGCCGAATTCCTGTCTAAACCCCAATGCCGAAATGCGTTTGTTTAGCGAGAAACACTCCCCCGCCCTGCCCATTTAAAAACCTCATCAAACCCAACCACGCGAAGAACATAGCGCACCCGGCGCGCTAAAGAGGCAAACAATTCACCAGAAGTGACAAACTACCAACAAAACCTGGCTCAGTGATAAAGCTTGCCAAAGACTATGGTTCTAAGATAACCCTGCCTTGCAAATACACTACAGAGAAAGTGGTCCAGAAACCATTGATATTCAGAAGACCCAAGTCTCCGCACACCAAAAAACCGCAGAAACGCTCCAAAACGCTCACAGATTCAATGTCTAGCCGCCGCGCCTTGCACATTAGCACAACAAACAAAACCACAGACTTGCTCAAACATCTCCACAAGGCGACACATGTGAGTATAATTAAAAGACCAAACCTCAACCTCTAAATTCAACCAAAAAGGAAGACCCCAACTTGCGGAGGAAAAATCATGATCCTGCTGGTGATCAAACAGCCCCTTTGACCCCCCTATTACGAGAAAAGCTAGAGCACACCATGCTGCTCGAAGCCAGTGCAGCTCCCCCATACTCCCCAACACAACCGCACAGAAAAACTCCCACCCACATCCACAGAAAACAGTTGCTATATATGAAATATTCTATTAACTTAGGCCATCGCAAGAGCTCGCTGCAGCCGAAAAAGAATTAAACCGGTCTGCTAACCAAGATTTGCGAAGAGCCAACAATTGTTAAATAACTTAAAACTCTTCCATGATATGATAGATTTTCGCGCACACCAGAAGAGCCCCCGTTCCATTCTCTGCAAGTCTGGAAACCAGACTATACTTTGTCTGTTAGTTTCCATCCCAGTTTTCGAACTACTTTGCAGCGATCGGACCTAAAAGCCGATCCGCGTAACAACCCAGAAACTCGCCCCGCATAACATAATCAATTCTTCCAGACAGATAACACACCTCGAATAACAAGGTTCAAAGCTAGCCTGGAAGTGAAACAGAAAACAACTGCCATATGACTAATCCCAAAAAAACAAGCGAGAATACGCCCATCACCAAGCTCGATTTGGTTTCCGATCGTTTAACTTGGCCAAAACAACCAAGAAAACGAGCAGAGCAAGGGTTAAAAATTATTCATAGGTGTCTTAAGTAGCCCAGGATACATCTTCTTGCACATTGAATGTGTAAGCATGCACGATAGTCCATCATGCACATAAAAAAGACACACAAAAACCATTCACCCCGGATAGCACCGTTAGTATGTCCGGAGCGACAGAGCCAACCCAACAACCACACAAGTTTCCTCACGCATTTAAACTAAAAGGGTTTTCAATGGAACCAAGACCACTAAAGAAGACAAGTCCGCAGATAAGGGACCCCTTGCCTAATACTTATTCTCTCGGTAACAGTAAAGGGAGAATCAACCATTATATTTTGAATATAAACTATAATATGTGATACAACAAACTCGAAACACCATAGCAACAAAATAACACATGACACACACCAAAACCAGCCTCTCTCAACGTAACGACAAACAAAAACAGATAGCAAATACGCCCAAGCAACTACAGATCAACCAAACACAACAACCACTTACTATCACAAAGGAATCAAATGCTCCTTATCAATAACGAATTAACCAGCCCCACAGTAAACTTTAACACCCACATACTGCACACAAAGAATCAACACCAACCCAACAATGTTCGCAAAAAACCAACGAACATAGCACCACAAGCAATCTCACCCCCATCACCATCAAACAAACACAGCGTATATTGATCATCCAGGCACACAACATGTTTGCACAGGACAACAATGCACCAAAGACTGAACTACCAATTTAAGCAGATGAACCAAAAAGGCAAGACCACACTCCTTGAAACAAAAATCTTGTAATCGCAAGGCGGGTGGCAAAGTAAGGAGACAACAGGTACGACCACAATTTAACTGAACCCTCTCTCTCTCGGCGCGAGACGCCAAGTAGACAACACCAGACTCCGTAATGGTACACATATATAATACAACTGTCTCCCTTAGTCACCTTTAACCCCCCCCCGGTTAACAACGCACAAACCCCCCCAGAGAGCTCCCCGCCACCCCGAAACTAATCCCCCCCACCCCCAGCCGCGGGAAAGACCCCCTACCCCCACCGCAAAACAACAACCACAGTCCTATTGGAAAACATTACCTTGCCGAGATTGAGATTTAACAAGTATAATCCTTCACAAAAAATATACCAGACAAAGAGAGAGCGTACTAAACCAACAACAAACATCCAAAACCAACAGCAAAATAAAAAAAAACGAAAAAAATGTCACCAAAGAGGATTGTAAGAAAAACATTCAGCGAGAGAGTAAAAATCCCAAATCACAAGCATCAGAGAACGTTTCCCGGAGAAGCCCGCGGCAAATACCTCTGGATCAAAAAAAGAGCAAGCAGCCCAACTCCAAATCATCCCCACCGCGCCCCTGTCACGAGCACACCTCCCTCCCAAAGAGCGACTCACCGCTGCGACTCTCAGCACAACATACTACACAGCGCCCTCAAACGAACGTCTCCAACTAAACGCCACCCCCTCTCTCTCCAACACATATGCAAATCTACAATTCACTCTTCTCAGCACCAGCCAAATACACACGAACACGAACCCACAAACCAAACCACTAATCGCTCACCCCCCCACCCCCCCACCCCCTACCCAAATATCGTAAAACACATATAAAAAAAATAAATACATCTATTACAGGTTTCCACACCTCTCTACCACTCCACACACATTCCCTGACCATACAAATCAGGTGTATGAAACCCTACAGCTCAAAATGAACTATCAACGTCCGAACATCCCACGCTGATGTCCTGCAATTCTAGTCTTCCATTCATCCCACAAGCAAGAAGAACAACACAACCAAAACACTATATAATGGAACAAAATATGATAAACATCACCCAACACCGTGTCAAAAACAACTACCAATATCGCTATCAACAATCTCCACCAAATCTTAAGCAAAAAAAAACGCAACTAAAAAATACCTGACCCGCACTTTAGACGCCATTTCATTTGACAAGCACTCCTGTAGAAGTCGAAAAAAGCAAAACAAACAAAACCTACTATTAATACCATTATAGAGTAAATAAACGTCATAACACCTTCTATTCAACCAAAAACGCACACAAAAAAGGTCTAATCCTCCTATAATCTGATATTGTCACTGAGAATACTCGCAACAACTAACAACAACGACGACCACCTATGTAACATATCTCTGCATCATACCACAACACTCCTTCCACCACACAAATTAAACAGAAACTAGAATATTCCATATATCATACAACACGACACAGACAAATATCAGACCAACACCAATGACAGAGACCCCAAAAAGTGTAACAACAAACAAAACAAATGAAAATCCATACAAACACTTAGAAAACTCGCACAATAAAGTTACCCAACAACACCACCTATAACAGCTACAAATAAAACAACGCCCCTACTACTTGCTGACAAAAGATTTTTGATTGGATTTTTACAAATGTCTCCACGACCCATTGAGCCAATTGCACACACTTGCATATCTCGAAAAAAGCTACATTCTCTACCTATCAACCGAGCAAAGAGGAAACCAGGTAACCAAAAAGTCAAAACAGCCAATTAAACAAAAAAAAAAGCCACAACACCCCACACACCAACAACCCCCGAACCAACACCAAAAAATGCCACAAAGAAACAAAACAAACAACAAGATCTTACAAAACAAAAACAAAAGCACTAACATATATAATAAAACAAGAGAACCACCAAACCCAACCACCCCAAATAGGCACATCATAACAGCGTCGTTGAAGATTAGTGAAAAGTTAATTTTTTAAAGAATACGTCAACACAGCCCCACAAGAAACAAAGAGTCGAACCCAACACCAGAGTGATCACGACAAAAGAGCCAGAGGGAGAAATTGCCACAGTCCCGAAACCATATCGCACATGAAGCCTCTAAACCACCTGACAGAACAAAACAATACATTCACTCATCTCAAACATAAAAATATTAACCATCTTACCACAAAAACAAGCTAAAAGCTTCAAAATTCAAACGCCGACCAGTAGCAACGCACGCCACCACTAAAAACCAACTCAAACCAAAAACCCCTATGCTCTATTCGAAAGCACCACTTTGAACACCGAAAAAAGCCAAACACACCCTCCCCCAACAACGACAACAACATAGTGAAATCCACCTACACACTCTACGTGGGGTTGCTGCAATCTCCAACATCGACAAAACCCCCACACTCAAATCAAGTACTTTGCATCATCCGAAACTCCGCACAAAAACCTTTTAGCCACCTCCCAGTCACCGGATCAGAACGCCACACGCGAGCAATACGCTTATCCTACCAGCCTCACCAAAACTTCACCCTCAAACCCCCCAGAGAAATCACCCAGCGGCTACCAGGAGAGCTATTCCCCAAGGCGCAGCAAACCATATCAACAACGAACTCTCCAAAACCCACAAGCCTACAACCGCGCCCAAGCCCCCCAACACACAAGACGGACCAAACTAAAATACACAGACCACTGTCTCCAGCGCCGACTAAACAATCAATCAAAAAACCACAAAACCAACAATCTGCCGAACAAACACCTATAAACTTTAACTAAATCCCTTCGCTCGCAACAGAGAACCACACCAATTACCATCAACACCAAGCCATACAAATCTCTCACATCAGACAACAATAACAACAGATCTCCAAAAGATATCACCGAAAATATTCATCAACCCCTACAACTCATACCACAAGCGTAACAAAACACCCCAAACCCAACCTCCACACATAAAGGCACAAATGACCTCTGCATGAATCATGAAAAAAACAAGACTCAATATAACCAAAGGTACACAGCAGCAACCAACATGAAAGACACCCCAGCGCGATCAAACGCAACAACCCACAGCGAAGAATGAAAAAGCCCCCAACAACAAAATAACCCCAAACTCCTACGACCACAATACTGCAGCAATATCGAAAAGGAACTAGACAAACCACAAGAACACCCCTAAAATCAGCGTATGTCGCGTACTCTTACAAAGACACCAAAAACACACCAGCAAACCCACACGCCCCACAATGCTCCATAAACAGACACGACTCAGACCAACAGAACAAGCTACGACACACACAAACAAACAAAACACCAAACACACCCGAAACCAACCAAAACCAACCAGTCACAGCAATAGCACCATCACTGAAAAGAAGAGCTAATCAACCATGTTTTGAATCAAAGATACTAACACTCCCAACAGCCGAGCTAGAGGATACTCCGCCCACACCACAAATACTAGACAAGCAGCGGACACGCCGCCCCCCATTTATGTTTAAATAACTTTTTACACTATAAAAAAAATAAACTCAGCAAAAGCCCACAGCACAGACCCTCGCCATAATGCCAACCTGAACACATCATAGGTGGCAGAAACAGCCCACGCACCAAACACCCACACCCATACGCCCGCCACAACGAACGACCAGGGATAGACCCATACAACACCAACACGAAAACAAACAAACCCGACACAAGAAAGCAACCCAACTCTATATACACACACAAAACGAAAAAACACAAAACTATACCTCTTACCCACACAACACTAATCAGCCAAAACCACACAGCACAACACTTACATATTTTCTCACCAGAAGTTCTAGCACAAACCTGAACAAAAACATAACAACATAGGATTCCCATATACGCGACCCCAAACCCCCTATAAACGAACGCGCTGTCCGCACAAATAGCACAACAAAAAACTCTCACACACTTTAACGAGCTACAAACTCACAACAGACCGAAAAACATGCTAAGCCCCACCCAGACAAAAACCGTCACACAATAAAACCAATTTCACTCTCAAGAACCACAACCCACTAAGGAGAAAAGTTGCGCGGGAAAGTAGAAATCAAGGAACTACTTTCAGAGCTCTTAAAATTATTTCTGAACAAGACTATCTGGCAGAAAACGAGCCACAAGAACAGAAACAAAACCCATAATAAAAAAACACCATAGACCAAACATATCGCACACAAACCACCACCCAGAAAAGAACACCAAACCCGCAGACGACAAACAGCCGAAGCAGGGAGCACCAAACGAATTAAAGAAAGCCAAACAATCCCCCATCAACTCTAAAAACCCAAAACCCAAACCAACCCGCGTCGCTATCGCATGACATCATCCAGCACACACCCAACACAAATAGCCACACAATAGAACCAACAAAACTCAAAACTACGACAAAGAGAAAATACTCGGATAAATACAACAATGAAACAAAAAAAAGAAGTATCATACAATACCCGAGGAAACACCACCCACCACCCACAACACCACGCCCCAGCCGCAATACATCCCCGAAAACACACAACCACCCAACAACCATTGTTCAAAAAAATATTGAAAACAAAGCACTATCCTCTTACTTCACCCGAATCATAGTACACACCACAGTAACTCAACAGACACGACCTGCTGGATAACATCAAGAGTATCTCACGAAACCAGAGTACAAAACCCCACACCTCCAGCATTGGCCGAGCAAGAACACAACAATTCTAAAACCCTCCATCCTAATTACAACTAATCCTCTACAACGAAAATGCGGCAACATGAGACACCAACCTAATAACAGAACACGCTCACTACGAACCACCAAAAACCAAAAAAAAAAAAACAACCACAACGGACAATCGAGCGACACAACACCCAGGTGTTGGCTAACCCCTCTACTAGACAAGGCACAATATCTCTAAATACACCCAAGAAGTATCAAGAACAAGAGCAAATCAAGCCAACAATCACTCCGAAAAAAACAAAAACCTAAAAAATAAAACAAGAAAAACAAATAAACAACTAAAAGTCAAAAATAGCAAAACAACGTACAGTTTTGGTCAGATTGCCTCCAGAATTCAAACACGGTCGTCTACGCGACAAAACACAAACAAAACTAATCAGCTCTCTAGAGACAAAAGCACCAAATCGCACAAAAAACCGACGCTTCCTGAACACACAAACCGTATCCATTAGCAAACAAGAAACCAATTCAAGCCTGTAGTTACCAATGCCATCTGAACTACGCAGCATTCCAGAACACGGTATTAGGGCACAACTCTCAATACAAACACGAATAGGAATATACCGACAGAGAAGTAATATCATGGAACACACACAGTGACCTATTATAGGTAATAAACACATAAACTAACTTTGAATGCATGAAATATGGCGTTCTTAGAACCAAACTAGACAGTCGTAAGGAAAAACCTATACCAGCAAAAGAGACTAACGACCTCAGACCATCCACTGCTTATCAACACAGAGATAGATATCCGTATTCAAAGCAGACAGACACAAACATCATGATCAAAAACACAAGCACCAAAAACACAAAACAAACGACCCAACGCTACAAGTTATCGCCTCAATCATCCACAATGGAACCAAAAATCTAGCATAAGAATCCGAGGAAATTCATGTAATGAAGCTCATCAATCAGAGCTACTCACTACGTACAAACACCAAGATAGATCGAAGGGCAATCACAGCATCAAACATAGCCTGGAAAAGAATTTTAGCCACTAATTTACTCTCAATTACCTCAAATCAGAGAACACATGGAATGAAACCCCAATCATCGACACAGAGCGGATCGCTTCAGAGGAACAAATAACTGACAAACAGACAAAGTGTATATCAAACTATAAAATAACTGCATATATTTGGATACCTTTACGATTTTCATAATAACAGTGTCACCCAACACTTAAGACACTCAATAGATATTTTACGCAAAGGTTGTTGTGAATTTCCCGAAATCTACACCACAAAATGAAGACATCAGTCTTAGGCACACCCAGTGACCCTCTCCATCATTTACATTAATATCAACCTTACTATGCATATCTTTTACAACGCCCAACTTGAAGGCATTCATATATTATCATGTCCAACCATAATAGTCCAACAATTTAGTAAATCACCATCAAAATCATAGTGAATAGCGTGGCCAAAATGCTCACGGACCCCAAAAACCGATGAACCTCTCTCAGACAAAGTACCTGAAATTCTCTCCCTCCACACTAACATCAACCGATACACTAACAGCTCAAACCAACGAAATGCCTTTGGACTTTTGGATAATAAATAGTTGAACGTCCGAACACGGAAAGAAAAGCAATATCGTTTTGTACTGTGGTCCTAAAAACTAAAAAGCAGAAAGCAACTATGACTAGCTTATTTTCTGAAACACACCAGCTGCCATATGTCTCTCAAAGCGCTCCTTAACTCGCTCCGCTTTCCTCTGCTGACGCGGCGAACGCGCACAATACTCCTCCAGCGCACCAGTCACCTTCATCAGACTCGCAACATCGAGGAGGTGATATGCAAGAGGCAACTATATCACGGCCCCCCTCCACCTAGTCTGCCTCCACAGCGTGTCGCCCACTATTTCCTTGTTAGCGTTACGAAAGATAAACATACATGCCTGAGTTCATTCTCGACGTGCAGCTATGATACCTATCGCATCCGAGCACCAAGCGACACCACCAGACAACACCACCGACCACACCCGAAATTAATACTCTCCCGACACACAAAACAGACATACTATATCCTCAACTCGAAGCCCACGCCCCCATATATCAGCCAAGGCCACGTTCGTGGCCCTCCAACGCGAAAACCCCATTATTATACACCGAACGCCACCTTACACAACAAGAGCGAACTAACAGCTCAACGGTCGCCATGTAATTCGGCGCCGACCCGCCAAAAAGACCAATAACAAACTCAATGCCTCGGCCCCCACCGCGCCCATATACACACAACATATAAACACACAAAAACCAAAACCCCAACACCAACAAACCCCACTACCCGGACATGGACTGACAGTTGCGCCTGCCGCTGCCTCTGAACAAAACAACTAAACCCAAAGAACAGCAAAAACCCCCAAGCCCGAGCAGCGCAGGTAGAATTCTCTAAGGATATACTCTCAGTAATAAACTCGCCAACCGCATAAAAAATAAAATCCACCCCACCCCAACTACTACTGAACTATATCACTACTCTATATATATAGAATATAAATAGACAGACACACTCATAGCAAGGAAAGGACAAATAAAAAACAGGAAGTACTTGGAGTTGGATAAAGAGGAACACACAGGGGTAGGGTGGGATGGGAGAGATAAAGAAGGAAGGTAGGAAGAAGAAAAAACATCAACAATGGAGGAAAAAAACGAATGGAAAAAACAGAATACAAAAACCAAGAAAGAGGAAAAAGGGGTAGAAAGGAACTCACAAGGACAAGGTGAAGAGGGTGAAGGGAAAACAACAATTGAAAAGACGAGTGGAATAAACCAGAAACCAAAAATAAAAAAACATAAGCAAAGGT
>CM068957.1:102066828-102080346 GCA_035128595.1 Eptatretus atami | reverse complement strand
CATTGCCCTCATAGCCAAGTTTGGGTAAGCTGCGATTTCCTCACACCAAAACTGCTTGACATCCATCCCAGTCCTTTCAAAATCAGCTTTCTTTCTTGGGTCTTCTTGGAAGTCAATGAAATCATCCTTTACTGAATCGTTGTCACTCAATCTCGATATATCAAACGAGAAAGGGTTTTGGATCCAAACAGATTCGATGCTACATGCCATTCACATGGACTGCGTTATTTCATCCCATAACGTGATGATATATTGTCGATGCATGCTTGATATATTAATACTACCGTTATTCAGGGATAGTTGGCTGTCTTCTCCGAAATAAACTTTTTTCTACGTTTCATATTATCACTGAGAATCATGCAAAAGCATATTATCACCAAGTCACCCTAGTGACTCGGATGATATTGCTTCTTATGCGCCACAGGAAATAAGCACTTGAACATCATAATGATGCCTCTGGCCCATGTGGTTGGCCGCAAGGAAGTGGTATTGGTGGAAAAAGACAACCACCTTGATGTTTGTCAGCTAACATTCCTCAATGTTGGTGGATGATCTCAGCAATGATCAAAGCCTTGTTGGCAGATTATCTTTGCACAATATTCATTGATGGTGGTGGAGACATAATGCTGCCAGTAATCCGCAGAAGAGACCCTCCGTCATCGCAAGCTTTTGTGTTAAACACCCCACAACAACAGGAAAATGGAGGCTGAATGTAACCCTTTTGAAGGCCTTGGTTATTGGAGCAGTAAACCAAGAGAGGCTTGAGCTTAAATTCCCCAAACATTGCCTCCAAGCAGAAGAATTAGCCGAATCTTTGGTCCTGCCTTGAAGCACGAGGCAAGTATTCTCGTCCCTTTGAGATGAAAGCAGGTAACATGGCAGCATTTTCTTCCAGAAGAGCCCAGTCTCACCAAGTTGGAAACTTGCCTTTCTGAAGTGCACCTTCCTTTTGATGATCATTTCAACTCCTCCGGGAAAGTTTTCTGCTGCCATGGTATCTTGCATTCAAAAGGCCTCCTCCATCACCTGATGTTATGCAAATTAGAAAGTTTATGAAAACTTTCTCACACAGCCATGGCTGGCCTTGAAAATATTAGCAGACATATGGATGATTCTTCACCACACTCACGTTGCTTCAAATCTTCCCATAGGAATTTGGTGTCCTGCTGGATCAGCAATGAAGGGAACATTCGCTGGTTTTGATCCTCTTATCCAAAAGTTCAGCAGGCTTTTCCATGTGTTTTCATGAAAATGTCTCTTCCTTTATTTAATAGCAAAAGGAACATCGCAGGAATTGCATCTGTGCCATATTTATTTAGACTATAGGCATTCTTTGAATGAGGGTACCAACAGTGGATGCCATGCAGACCTTAATGGTATGGGGCCAATACGGCGAAGTTTCTCGCCATTCTCATTTGGTTTTATAATGCCCATCTTCCATGTCCAACATTACTACCGTGGTGAGAATGTTTCGCTGGGGGAACAGTTAGCTTGAGGAATGAGCGAGGATTACGCCGGTATAAATGAACGAGCAACAAAGGTATAGTAGACTGATGGCATCACACCATGATACACATGGCTGTGATATGGCCAATTACAGGGAGTGGAACACTATTTGAAATTTCGTTTGTAGTGGCTCTACTGTACTGTACAATACTTGAATTACGTTATCGTGAAAAAGGGGGATTTAAATCGAAAAACATGCCGTTTAAAAGTTAATTTTGTAATAGTGAAAAAAAGTAAACCGAGGCATTTGTAAATTCCGAAGGGACATCTATGCAACAATTCCTCAAAGGGTTGTAACTGACTGGATGAGAGTGAACAGGAAAAATTCCAAGTTGATCTGGCTTTTCCACAACTTGCTTTTATACATTACTAAGGATCCATGCTATACCAATCATTTCTTGTATCCATGACTTTCTACTTTTATTACATTGCCATTTTAGCTTGGAAAGGAAAACAAACTAGAACTGTAGTTGGCAGGTTAAAAGGGACCACTAAGACAAAAAATGAGAATTATTAAAACTGAAATCAAGGGAAGGCACGCAAATACTATCATCTAAGTATATAATATATATATATATATATATATATATATATATTATATATATATATATATATATATATATATATTATATATATATAAATGAAAAGCACGGTGGAGGCAGTGAGTCGATGAGTTGGTGAGGTCGTGAAGGCGTGAAAGCCATCCATCAGTCCGCTGAAAGAAAACTATATGCCTATTAATCAACGTCCTGTTTGTAATGGTCAATTCCCCCAAGACCCTTAAGATCTCATTAAAGACCCAAAAGACCCTGAAAACCAAAAAGACCCGAGACCAAAAAATAAGCACAAAAGTCCAGAAGTCACCAAGGGACCTAGAAGACGCCTGAGACCCAAAAGACCACAAAGACCACCAAAAAGACTCGAAAGACCACAAAGACCAGAAAGACTCGAAGACCCAAAAGAACCGGAAGGTCACCAAGAATCCAAAAGACCCCAAAAGACCCCCAAAACCGCATGTAGAAGTGGATTTCCTCTTTTAGTAATTTTTGTTAATCAATTGCTTGAAATTGTGGGCTTTCATAAGAAGTTGTAATCTCTTTTAATCTTTCACCTGTAGTCTCAGTTAATCACTGAATAATAATGAATTCATCTTGATATAACTCGTATTATTAGAAACTTATTAAGAAATGTAATCATCTGTCTTTTTGTATCCTGTTCTTATAAATTTGACGGACTTGTTAATTGAGTTGACATTGTATCCTGTAAAAGGAATTGCCACACCTAAATGAATTGGAGACCACTTTATGAGCTCCAGTCAACATTCTTGCACGATTAACATGTTCAAATATTATGTATATATAATATATATATATATATATATATATATATATATATGTATATATAATATACACACACACACACACACACCACCACCACAAGTGGTGGCCGTACGTGCGGAAGAAAAAACAAAAACTCAAACAAAACCACACAGTCTGTTCCTTCGCTCTGTGTAAACGCCGACTGGATTGGGGCCATTGTGTTTATCTATAAATGCGGCGTAAGAAATGAGAAATTATTATAATAGCAGCAAGTCATCACTATCCCGGAAGTCCGTAACGTTGTAACCCGTTAATGGGGAACGCGCTCTAACTTGGCCATATAAACTTGGGAACCACTTGTCCGGATTAATTAAACCTTTTGAAAGGCAAACAAACAGAAGATGGCTGGAAATTATAGATAGATAGAAGATAGATACTGTGGGTGCAAAACGCCCAAGCAACGTGTCCTGTCATTGGTAACTAAGGCGCCCTTTCCCCATCGCCACGCCTACGCAGCAACGTGTCCTGTCATTGGCTTGGTAAATAAAATGGCCATAACTGGAACCACTTGTCCGATTAATATCAAACCTTGAAAAGCACATACTCAGTCCCCAGCAATTTACCTGAAAGTTTCAATGAGACGGACCAGTGGTTGTCGAGAAACATGGTCACAGACAGACAGACAGACAGACAGACAGATTGCTGGAATTATAGATAGACAGAAGAAGATATATATAATATATATATTATATATATATATATATGTGTTGTTGTATGTCATTTATTACCTAATGGTAACACAAACCATTTTATTACTTGATAATGTAAAGTAGCCTGCTCGCAGTTTGCCTGTTTGGATTTGTGGCACAGTGTGCAATCCCCAGCCTGTTTGACGGTTGTATATTTTAGGCCTGGCAGAGATGGTCTGGGAATTTTGCCAGAGCGATAAGAAAAACCCTTTCCCCTGCCGTGATAGTCGAAACACTCAAGACTTATTGCTCTTTGAACCTTGAACATTACTTGTACTTTACTCTCTTGAACTAGCTGAGGTCAGTTATGGGTCTCAGTGATCTGACCACTTCATATGTTTCCCCTCCCGCCTCCTGTCTCCATGGGGATCTTCCCTCTGCTATTGGACAGCCGCACTCAACTTTTATTTTTAAATTCATATAATAGAATATACATATACATATACACATATACATATACATATACATATTATACATATACATATACATATACATATACATACACATACATATATACATACATAACATACACTGGCAAGTGGCGTGCGCCTGTAATCCGGATACTCTGAGGATTGGGTTGGAGGATCGCTTGAGGACGGAGCTTCTGCGCCGGGCCGCGCTATATGAGAGGGTGCAGGGCAGCCTGGAATCATGGCGAAACCCAATCCTTAAGGGGCTGTCACACCTTGACGTTTTAGCCAGCGTATGGCAAGGTAATCAAAATGTATGTAAACGCTGGCGTACGCTAACTATTGATGTTTTTTTTAAGTTTTGGGTGTATAATAACGTGTTGGACGTATGCATAACGTATTTAGTAACGTACACAGAACGTTTCAATCACATATAGATAAATTATACAACGAATGCTGAGCGCTGTTGTCGGCTTCACAACTGATGCCAACGATAGTGTAACTTATGCATAGCGCGGCCAGGTATCGCCGACGATCACGTGGCGTAGGCTATTAATAGGGCTGCGCTCGACGATTCAAATCATTAACCGCACTAGACATCGAAGTGTGAAGCCGCTGTCACACCTTGACGTTTTAGCCAGCGTATGCCGACGTATGAAAAATTTGCCGAACCAAAGCTGGCACACGTCAAATACGTTTTGGGTAAGTTTTGTATACGTTAAGAGCACGCTGCATACGTCGTAGTACGCTGCATACTTCGTCATACGCCGAGTACGTCGAGAAATTTTCAGCATGTTGAAAATTCTCGACGTACTCGGCGTATGACACACGTTCCGCATACGCTGGCCATAAGTTGTAGGCACGTTACGCGATCGTTGACACACGTCACTTGTAAGTACTCATAAGTCGAAACACGTCGAGGTAATGGTTAGCGTCAGTGTTCCAGACTCCCTGTTTTTTTGTTTTTTTTCTCTCTTCGGTATGACGGTGATGTTGACTCTTCGATTTCTCGTGCGGTTATGATTTAAATCGGTGAGCGGCAGCCTATTAATTATATTATATTATAACCACACTAGAAATCGAAGTGTCAACATCCCGACATACCGAAGAAAAAAAAACCAAAAAAAAAAACCAGGGAGTCTGGAACACTTGACGCTAACCATTACCTTGACGTGTTCGACTTAATGAGTAAACCTTACAAGTAACGTGTGTCGACGTGTGTCAACGATCGCGTAACGTGCCTACAACCACATTACTCATAGGTTAGAATAAGTTTCGGGTACGCTAAACATACCTCGACGTGTTTCGACTTATGAGTAACTTACAAGTAACGTGTGGTACGGTGAGTTATGCGCGTACGTGTGAGTCATACGCTGGCATACGTCGAAAATTTTCAAGCGTGGAAAATTTGTCTAACAGCTCGGCGTACTACGACTAATGCCAGCGTACTACGATGTATGCCAGCATACTACGACGTATGCCAGCTGGCTCTTAACGTATACAAAACTTACCCATAACGGTATTCGACGTGTGCCAGCGTTTTAGCCCAAATTTTTCATACGTCAGGCATACGCTGGCTAAATCGTCAAGGTGTGACAGGGCCTTATCCCTGTGTGTAAGAGGTGACCAAGGGTGCTCAGGAAGGGCATCCGGCATAAAACCTATGCCAAATCAGTATGCGGATCATAAAAGGATGATCCGCTTGGCGACCCCTAACGGAGCAGGCCGAAAGACGAACAACAACAACATATAACATACATACATACATACATACATATATATATTATAATAATTATATACATACATACATATATATATATTAATATATATATATAATACAGTATGTGAGAAAGTTCAGGCTGCTACATTGCTCTCTTCCTTGCCCCCCCCCCCCCCCCATTTCCTTCCACCCTTCCTGGCTCCTATATAGAGAGAGACCCCTTTAGCTCCGGTTAGCCGGAGATCATTGCAATGTCTGCCTCAGCGTTTTCTCCTCCGCGTACGTGTTATTAAAGATTCTCTTTTGATGTACCTGAACCCCAGAGCGAAACTAGATTTCTTATCCACGACACCTAAAACACCAAAAGACCCGAAGACCCAAAAGTCCCAAAAGACCTGAAAGACCCAAAATAACCCAAAGACCCCGAAGACCCAAAAAGACCCAAAAGACCTGGAGATCCAAAAGATCCAAAAAGACCCCAAAGACCCAAAAAGTCCCGAGACAACAAAAGCCCGAAGACAAAAAAGACCCCAAAGACCCTGAAGACCCAAAACACCCCAAGACCCTTTAGACCTCTTCAACCTTCACATCATTTAGACCCTTCACACACTTCAGACAAATTAGATGGCTTAGAACCATGACCATTTAACCACTTGCACCTTTTTATCTCACAAATAAATTACAAATAAATATAATATCACCAATATTACAAATAAATTTGTGGAAAAGAAACGTTTGTATAATGATTGGTGTAAATCATGACAACATAGCAAACTGTGACGTCAAAATCTGCAATGACGTGTGGAGAGGCGAGCGTAGTGAGCCAATCCACGCTAGTTTTCAATAAAAAGAAAGAGGAGTTAGACAAATGGTCGGAACATATGCATGGGACAAGGTTTCAGTTTGTCCACAAAAAGGATCTGCTCACTTATCGCTTGTGAAGAGCTTGTGAATAAAGGAATTTCTAGGTCGTATCCAGTGGGCAATTCTCCATTGGAGGTCACGAACATGTTTTGGTACAGGTTGTTTGTAATTCCATCCCCAATTGGGCATGAAAGGAGGGGTATGGCGCAGAACTGTAGATGTGCAGACCATTACAAGGTGGCAGGGTGGACAAGGAAGGAAAAAGTTTTTAAGAATTTTAGGTACCAAGGGTTATGGGTTGTTATCAGAAAGGGAAAGAGACAGGCCGAATTTCATGGGTTCTAAACTGGCAGAACCAGATAAAATGAGGAACCAATCAGCCTAGCGAGGGACACCTGATTATTAGCCAGTTAAATTGATGGATAGTAGATTTTGTAATGATGAGACCAAAGTCCCTAACTCTATTGGCTAACAGTTTTGCAGGTCCAGGATGAGGTTCTGCCCTCACCTTTCTGGTCCTTTTTGGTTGCAGATTGCAATTAAAACACCACCCAATTGTGATGCACTTTTGCAGAATAATCTGCCTCATGTAAGGTCCTAATGTAGTATAAAATACTTGTCAGTCTGTGCTATTTGAAAGGGCATAAACATTTAATAAAATAAATTTAGTTTTGTTGGAAACAAATTCCAGGCAGCTAAATGCAGCTGGAACTAGAACGGTACCCAGTGGTGTGCATTCCTCCACCAGGCTGAACAGTTTACGTTTTGTATCCCACCAATAGGCCGAATCTGCATCCAGACCTTAACAAAATTCGAATCAGTTCCATCGTTCTTGTCGCACACCAAACGTGTCTACCAAGTTTCGTCCGAATCGGTCTAAAAGTACCTGAGATGATATCTTGCTCAAAAACAGACAGACAAACAAATGAACATTCACAAAGGAGAAAAACCTTAAATATCCCTTTTAATGGTTCTCAATTCGAAAAAGGAAAGTGATCTATCAAGGCATTTCCACTCAGCACTGGCTGAAGACATTGTGAAAAATATTAATATTTACCATTCCCTCAGTCCTTCCACTGGATTCAATCATTTACGGGAAGAAAGTCAAAATAGAAAAAAGCACTTGGGTGAGAGGACAAATACTCGTACAATATTTGTACTCGTACAAGGCAACCCAGCCAAAACTATTAAAAGTTTATAAAAAATTCCTGAATTCAAACTAAGCGGAACATGAAGTATACTCCATCACTTTGCACCCCCAGCTCACAACAAATTAATCTACAAGGAAAAGTGAGACATTTCAAGCAGAAAAAGGTTCAAAACATACTTATGATAATGCCAGGATGGACCGACAAATGATACAAACAAACTCTCCAAAAAACAATATGCAAGAAGTTAAAAACATTATCTTCACGGCACATTCATCCCATCCATCTGAAATAAATTCTCTACCATCTCTACGATTCCCTTTAAAATAACCATTTAGTCAATATACAATTATTAAGAGTGAACTTAACAACTTGCCTTGTCATGCAGGGTTTTTGTTGCTTGATTGATTATTTTCCCACCATATTCCACATCACAGGAACATGATGCTCCGTTGTGTGAGGCAGAGGGCTGTGAATACAAGGCTCACAGTTGTTTGCTCTTCATGAAATCCTTCAACCTTTTTTGTCCCAATTCCCGAACATCGTGCAGAGAGAGAAGAGGTTAAAAGGGTCCTGGACGGTACAAGAGAAGGAAACGTTTTTACCAACCAATGGGTCCTCTGGTTCGAACCGGGAAGTTGGAGGATCTGGGCAGGGACAGAGAAGAAGTATATTTTACTCAAAGAGAAAGTCGTTTGAGTGTAGTTTTAGTGTCGAATGAGTGTGGTTTGAGTGTATCATGTGTGTGAAGTTTTGTGTTTGTGCACCAGGGTGTGGTTGTGTGTCTGTGCCTTGTGTGTGATGCGAGGATGAAGATGGTGTTAACAGTTAAGTTAATGCTCCATAACAAATTAAAGATGTTTCAGCTTTCAGTGAAAACCTGAACACATCTTGGTATGTTAACTGCTCAGGCTTATCAAAGAGAAAGGCGTTTGAGTGTAGTTTGAGGATAAACTGGGTGTAAATGGTTGAGTTAATGCTCCATAATAAATGTTAAGTTGTTTGGGTGAAAACATCGTACTGCAGTCTCAATGTTTATGAATTATTTGTGGTTTCAGTGTTTCCCTCTTTTCTCAAGCATTACCATCTCCAGAATCATTATAGTTTGAAATAAAGATGCTGTTGGAACATTTTGGCCCAAAATTGCACATCATGCCTGTAACATAATATGACATGTGAAGGGTGTCATGTCATGCGTAGCTCTGTCGCCTTTATTCCCATGGCCAGAAGTGGAATTGCGTCATCACGTATGGTACTTGTTGCTTGTCTCCAAAACGAAATGAAGATGTGATTTCACAATATCACTGAGTACATGAATATTTGAAAAACAATGTGATTATTGGGTTGTTTACTTCACTTAAACTTCACATTTCATTTCATTAATAATAACAGGCACTTTAACAATTGATAAATCTCAATCTGAAAGTTTCACAATCCAGGTGTTTAGTAAATGTGCACAGACCAAGAAATGTTCATATTTTTTCTTAATCCATTAATATCATTCAACGAACTCACTAAAACAACTTCCAACCCAAAATTACTGTTTTACTCATTTTGCAAGCTTATCACCTTTTTATTTTTGCTTTAAACTTCCAAGAAAGCCAATTTCAAAGAAATTCTGTCCGCTGAACAATCCAAGCTGAGTAGGAATATTTACAAATCAACTGCTTTGGTTCCCTGCTGATACATCCACTTCTGATGCTGTACTCAGCTGGGATTGACACTCATGGGTCTGCGTTTCAGTAGCTTCCCTCTGGGACTAGTAGGGACCGCTGCTGGTGGACCTAGTTTAGTTAATTTCTCTGGCTTTGTAGTTGCCTCTGGCTTGGTAGGGGACCTCGGTATGGTGGTGACCCAGGTTTGGTAGTTGGCCTAAGATTGGTCTTAGCAGAAAGTTGATGGTACTTGCTATTAACAGGGTAAGTGGCTAGCCACAGGTGTCTATGGTTTCTCCTGTACCTTTTGCCATAATGATCAACAATGTTATGACCATGGTGACCGATGTTCGATGACAGATGCAGGTAGCCATTTAGATCCAAGTAGCGTGACATTCTCACTGGATCCCCCGGCTTCAGCACAGGTAGATGCAGACCAGCTTTCCTGGTGCAATAATAGATCTGCTTCTCTTTCTGCTCATTGAAACTTTGCCTGACATTTGCAGTCATATTGCTTGGCAGTAGACAGCTTGTTGCATGGTTGCCATCCCATCAGCAAATGAGCTGGAGATAGATTACAGCTGATGAGGGTTGTTGTTCTGTTGTCCACCAGGGCTGAGTGATTGTCTATGCATTTTCTTCACAGACATTTCACTGTTTGTACTGCTCTTTCTGTATCACCGTTGACTGTTGGTGATGGGGTGAAGATGTGTGGTGGCCAATTTTGTAGCTGTGGTGATGGGGTCAAGATGTGTGGTGGTCGATTTGTAGTCCCTGCAGAAAGTAGGAAATTTTGTTGATGCATATTGGGGTCCGTTTTCAGTATGTGGAACCTAGGGTATGCCATGATGACTAAAGTGAGACATCATGACATCTATTGTTGTGGGGCCGGGTCTCGGTGGCAACACGACTGCTAGGGGGAGCAGTAGAGTCGGCTTCACCGAACAAACCGGAATTTAGGTCGTGACCTCGGATAAGTCCGAAAGGCACGGGCCCCTTACAGGACCATGAATCGCAATAATTCGACCGCGTGTGGTAGGGTTAATTGCCAACTTCAATATACCTAAGTACCTACGCGGCAAAGCTTACCGGGGAATTCACAACCCTCGACAGGCCTCGAGGCGAATGAGCCGTTACCGTGCTCGAACCGTGTGTAACCTGAGCGGTTGGTTACCGAAGCCTGTCGGTCCAAATGAACAATTTACTGCTTCACTATGTCTCAACACGCACCATGCTAAGCCAATGAAAGAAACGCAGAAACGATCTGGAACATATTCAACAAAAGGGATATTTATTTATAACAAATAATCGGGGAGGGGAACACAGAGCAGAGTTATCATGAATAAAGAAAGGTATCAAATGTACAAGCAATTCCTTAAACAATACTACTTAGAGACAGGGTCCACGGACACACACATGCACACCCCAGAAAGAGATGGACCTCGAGGTGTTTATTGCCCCTTCAGCTCTGAAGGAAACGAGCTGAGGGAAGAGAACGTGCTGGCTACCTGGCCGCGTTCGCGCGGCTGTACGACCGCACCTTCCCGGAGCACCAGTCACCAAAGAATGGACCAGGGCAGCCGAACCCAGAGGAGGCGAGACGAGGTGATCTCCCGTGATGAGATGGTCGACTGCTTGTTGTAATGTGCCAGACGAGATGCCTCGGATGCGCGGGATGCAGTCAGCCGCAGACCCAGACAGAAGCGCGCTCGAGCAGAAGGGACCCACTCATCAATCCTTTTTCCGTCGCTTTTTGGGGTGCAGTCCGCTCCCCCGTCGCCTGCTCTCATTGGGTGAACGGCGTGTCGCGGCTCCGCCTTCTTGAAAAGGACCGTCCCGGCTCTGGTCCGCGTGTCGCCCATTGGGCGGAAAATGACGCATACCCTTATTTGGCATGCAGCCAGAGCGAAATGCTTCGTGACCATATTTGGTGCAAAATCCACACCGCCTGGGCATGGAATTCCGCACACGCCCGCATGCCGGCGAGCCGTGAAGAGCGCGGACAATGCGGCGAGCAGAGTGTTTTTTGTTGTCGTTGTGTTGGTCATGTAAAAATCCGAACTATAAAAATGATTCACAGCGCACGTACAATTAATCACTCATTAAACATCGGACGGGACCCTACCTAGAAAACACATACTTACCGATATAACTGATCTATTAGGACCTGAATGTTGAGTGCTCATGGCTGCCAGATTCGTAATACTATCACAGCAGCATAGCTGAGGGTGCTCAACTCATCAACTTTGATGAATTTTGAGTAACAGGACACAATTATAATGAACTGCTACCCTCCAAACTCTGACCCCAATTTAAACTTTAGTTTTCTCTGATTAATCTCCCATTGTGGCCATTTTAAGTGTAGGCTATATTTATCATAAGCCTAATTATGATTATAAGATGTGGTAAGTATAACATGGCTATGGGTTGGTAGGCTTATTGGTGGCAAGGGGAGGTGGTTTTCATGGGGGTCTTAATATCATTTTGCATTTTTCTCAATGAAGCCAATTTTAATTAATGATGCTGCTAGCACTGGTTTTCCTAATGTGACATGGTTCTGGTACCAATTAACTGTTTTAGGAATGACACAAATGTATTACTTATTATTAATATTATTTAAAAAAAATATATTTTCGGATACTGTTGTTCCATAAAAAATCATGTGTTATTTGAATTTTTCATTACCGGTATGCGTTTAACAGTTTTTGTATTTTTCTTTCACAGATTTGCTGCAAAATGTCTGTCAAAAAACGGAAGTGGAATGATTCATATGTTTTTGGCTTCACCTGTATGACAGAACGAGATGGAACTGAAAGACCCCAATGCATGATTTGCAATTTGGTAATGAGCAATGGAAATTTGAAGCCATCAGGACTGAGAGAACATCTCGAAAGCAAGCACAGTAATCATGTTGGCACATCGATTGATGCTTTTAAGTTGAAAAAGAGTTTGTTATGATCAGAAAGCAACTCTTTCATCATATGGGTTTGCTGCTCCTGGGAAACCTCTTCTGAAAGCCTCCTACAAAGTTTCGTACATGATTGCCAAAGAAAAGAAGCCCCACACGATTGGAGAGACCCTAGTGAAGCCCTGTGCATTGGAGATGGCTAAAATCGTGCTGGGAGAGGATGCCGTGAAGTAATTGAGTCAGGTGCCCTTGTCCAACGACACTGTACGCCAGAGAATTAAAGACATGAGTCAGGACATAACAACCCAAGTTGTCAGCGAGATTAAACAGAGTCCTGCAAAAATCAGCATGCAGATCGATGAATCAACTGACGCTTCAAACCACAGTCAATTGCTTGTATTTGTACGCTATGCACATGAAAAGAACATCAAGGAAGAGTTTTTATTTTGTGAATGACTCGAAACAACAACCAAAGCAGTTGATGTATTCAAGCTGATCAATCGTTCTTGGATCGCCATGAGTTAGGATGGGATTTGATTGGGTCTATTTGTACGGATGGAGCTCCTGCCATGATTGGCAAAAAAAATCTGGATTTGTTGCTATGGTCAAGGAGAAAGCTCCACATGTGCTCACCACACACTGTGTTCTACATCGCCAAGCTTTGGCATCCAATACATTGCCAAAGAAACTTAAAGAAGTGATGGGAATAGTTGTGCAAACAGTCAACTTTATTTGTGGACGTGCATTGAATCATCGGCTATTTCAAAAATCTGTGATGAGATTGGAGCGGAACATAGTGTATTATTGTACCACACAGAGGTACGTTGGCTGAGTCGTGGCCGTGTTTTCAAACGTGGTAGTGGAAATTCGGGATGAAATTCTCGAATTCCTCAAGCATCAACAATCCCCCCTAGCAAATCATTTTGAAGATGAACATTTCATTGTTAGCCTGGGATATTTGGCTGATATTTTTAATCTCCTCAATGAATTGAACATGTCAATGCAAGGAAGGGATGTGGACATTATTCAAGCCAGGGAAAAGTTGTCGCATTTACAAGGAAATGACCGATTTGGAGTCGCCGTGTTGAAAGCGGAAACCTGGCAAACTTTCCAATCCTTTGACAATATTCTTATTGGAGATGGTAAATCATTGTCTGTAGAAATACTTCAAGAAGTCAAGAACCATTGGAAGTCCTATGTACAAATTTTGAAGGTTACTTCTCAGATATTGATGATCTT
>CM068957.1:102007686-102056012 GCA_035128595.1 Eptatretus atami | reverse complement strand
ACATATATATATTATATATATATATATATATATATATACTCTTCTGTCTATCTATAATTCCAGCAATCTGGTCTGTCTGTCTGTCTGTCTGTCTGTGACCACTGTTTCTCGACAACCACTGGTCCGATCTCATTTGAAACTTTCCAGGTAAATTGCTGGGACCTGAGTATGTGCCTTTTCAAGGTTTGATATTAATCGGGACAAAGTGTTCCCAAGTTATGGCCATTTATTTACCAAGCCAATGACAGGACACGTTGCTGCGTTAGCGTGGCCGATGGGGAAAGGGCGCCTTAGTTACCAATGACAGGACACGTTGCTTGGCGTTTTTGCACCCACAGTATCTATCTTCTATCTATCTATAATTCCAGCAATCTCTGTTGTTTGCCTTTCAAAAGGTTTTAAATTAATCGGACAAGTGGTTCCCAAGTTATGGCCAAGTTAGAGCGCGTTCCCCATTACGGGTACAACGTACGGGACTTTCCGGATAGTGATGACTTGCTGGTATTATAATAATTCTCGATTTCTTACGCGCATTATTAGATAAAAACACAATGCCCCAATCCAGTCGGCGTTTACAAGAGCGAAGGAAACAGACTGTGTCGTTGTTTGAGTTTTTTGTTTTTTCTTCGCACGTACGGCCACGCACTTGTTGTGTGTGTGTGTGTGTGTGTGTGTGTATATATATATACATATATATATAATAATATATATATATATATATATATATATACATAATATTGACATGTAATCGATGCAATGAATGTTGACTGGAGCTCATAAAGCTGTCTTCCAATTCATAGGGTGCAATTCCTTTTACAGATACATGTCAACTCAAATAACAAGTCCGTCAATTACTAAGAACAGGAATACAAAAAGACAGATGATTACATTTCTTATAATTTCTAATAATACGAGTTATATCAAGATGAATTCAATTATTATTCAGTGATTAACTGAGACTACAGGTGAAAGATTAAAAGAGATTACAATTTCTTATTGAAAAGCCCCACATTCAAGCAGATTGATTACAAAATTACTAAAGAGGAAATCCACTTCTACATGGGGTCTTTGGGTCTTTTGGGGGTCTTTTGGATTCTTGGTGACCTTCGGGTCTTTTGGGTCTTCGAGGTCTTTCTGGTCTTTTGGGTCTTCGAGGTCTTTTGGGGTCTTTGTGGTCTTTTGGGTCTCAGGGTCTTCTAGGTCCCTGGTGACTTCTGGGACTTTGGTTATTTTGGGTCCTCAGGGTCTTTTTGGTTTTCAGGGTCTTTTGGGTCTTTATGGATCTTAAGGGTCTTGGGGAATTGACATTCAAACAGGACGTGATTAATAGGCATATAGTCTTCACGGACTGATGGATGGCTTCACGCCTTCACGACCTCACCAACTCATCGACTCACTGCCTCACGTGCTTTTTCATTTATATATATATATATATATATATATATATATATATATATATATATATATATATATATATATATATTATATATATATATTATACTGTAGATGCTACGTATTTGCGTGCCTTTCCTTGATTTCAGTTTTTATAATTCTCATTTTTTGGTCTTAGTTGCCTTTTTTAACCTCCCAACTACAGTTCTAGTTTTGTTTTCCTTTCCCAGCTAAAATGGCAATGTATAAAAGTAGAAAGTCATTGGATTACAGAATGATTTGTATAGCATGGATCCCTTAGTAATGTATAAAGCAAGTTGTGAAAGCCAGATCAAACTGGAATTTTTTCCTGTCACTCTCATCCCAGTCAGTTACAACCCTTTGAGAATTGTGCATAGATGTCCCTCGATTTACAAATGCCCGGTTTACTTTTTTTCACTATTACAAAATTAACTTTTAACGGCATGTTTTTCGATTTAAATCCCCCTTTTTCACGATAACGTAATTCAAGTATTGTACAGTACAGTAGAGCACTACAAACGAAATTTCAAATAGTGTTCCACTCCGTTAATGAGCCATATCACAGCCATGTGTACATGTGTGTGATGCATCAGTCTAACTATACCTTTGTTTTGCTCCGTCATTTATAATCGGCCGTAATCTCGCTCATTCCTCAAGCTCAAAACTGTTCCCCAGCGAAACATTCTCACCAGGTAGTAATGTTGGACATGAAGATGGCATTATAAAACCAAATGAGAATGGCGAGAAACTCGCCGTCATTGCCCAATCCATTAGGTCTTCATGGCATCCACTGTTAGGTACCCTCATCAAGAATGCCTATAGTCTAAATAATATGGCACAGATAGCAATTCCTGGATGTTCCTTTTGTATTATGAAAGGAAGAGACATTTTCATGAAACACATGGAAAGCCTGCTGAACCTTTGGATAGAGGATCAAAACCAGCAGAATGTTCCCCTATCATTGCTGATCCAGCAGGACACCAAATTCCTATGGGAAGATTTGAAGCAACGTGAGTGTGGTGAAGAATCATCCAAATATGCTGCTAATATTTTCAAGGCCAGCCATGGCTGGTGAGAAAGTTTCAATAACTTTCTAATTTGCATAACATCAGGTTGATGGAGGAGGCTTTGAATGAAGATACCATGGCAGCAGAAAACTTCCCGGAAGGAGTTGAAGATGATCATCAAGGAAGGTGGCTACTTCAGAAAGCAGTTTTCAACTTGGATGAGACTGGGCTCTTCTGGAAGAAAAATGCTGCCATGTACCTGCTTCATCTCAAGGGACGAAATACTGCCTCGTGCTTCAAGGCAGACAAAGATCGGCTAATTCTTCTGCTTGGAGGCAATGTAGTGGGGAAATAGCTCAAGCCTCTCTTGGTTTACTGCTCCAATAACCCAAGGCCTCAAAAGGGTTACATTTCAGCCTCATTTTCCTGTGGTGTGGCGGTTTAAACACAAAAGCTTGGATGACGGGAGGTCTCTTCCTGGGATTACATGGCCAAGGCGCATATGTCTCCACCACCATCAATGAATATTGTTGCAAAGCATAATCTAGCCAACAAGGCTTTGATCATTGCCTGAGTCATCCACCCAACATTGAGGATGTAGCTGACAACATCAAGGTGTGTCTTTTCCACCCAATACCACTTCCTTGCGGCAACCAATGGGCCAGAGCATCATTATGATGTTCAAGGCTTATGCCTGTGGCGCATATGAAGCATATTATCACCGAGTCACTAGGGTGACTGGTGATAATATGCTTTGCATGATTCTCAGTGATAAATATGAAACGTTAGAAAAAATTTATTTCGAGAAGACAGACCAACTATCCCTGAAATACGGAAGTATTATAATATCAAGCATGCCATCGACAATATCATCACGTTATGGGATGAAATAACGCAGTCCACTGATGAATGGCCATGTCTGTCTGTCTGTCTGTCTGTCTGTCTGTGACCACTGTTTCTCGACAACCACTGGTCCGATCTCATTGAAACTTTCCAGGTAAATTGCTGGGGACCTGAGTATGTGCCTTTTCAAGGTTTGATATTAATCGGGACAAAGTGTTCCCAAGTTATGGCCATTTATTTACCAAGCCAATGACAGGACACGTTGCTGCGTAGGCGTGGCCGATGGGGAAAGGGCGCCTTAGTTACCAATGACAGGACACGTTGCTTGGCGTTTTGCACCCACAGTATCTATCTTCTATCTATCTATAATTTCAGCAATCTCTGTTGTTTGCCTTTCAAAAGGTTTTAAATTAATCGGACAAGTGGTTCCCAAGTTATGGCCAAGTTAGAGCGCGTTCCCCATTACGGGTACAACGTACGGACTTCCGGATAGTGATGACTTGCTGTATTATAATAATTCTCGATTTCTTACGCGCATTTATTAGATAAAAACACAATGCCCCAATCCAGTCGGCGTTTACAAGAGCGAAGGAAACAGACTGTGTGTTGTTTGAGTTTTTGTTTTTTCTTCGCACGTACGGCCACGCACTTGTTGTGTGTGTGTGTGTGTGTGTGTGTGTAATATATATACATTATATATAATAAATTATATATATATATATATATATATATACATAATATTGACATGTTAATCGATGCAATGAATGTTGACTGGAGCTCATAAAGTGTCTCCAATTCATAGGGTGCAATTCCTTTTACAGATACATGTCAACTCAATAACAAGTCCGTCAATTACTAAGAACAGGAATACAAAAAGACAGATGATTACATTTCTTATAAGTTCTAATAATACGAGTTATATCAAGATGAATTCAATTATTATTCAGTGATTAACTGAGACTACAGGTGAAAGATTAAAAGAGATTACAATTCTTATGAAAGCCCCACATTCAAGCAGATTGATTACAAAATTACTAAAAGAGGAAATCCACTTCTACATGGGTCTTTGGGGTCTTTTGGGGGTCTTTTGGATTCTTGGTGACCTTCGGGTCTTTTGGGTCTTCGAGGTCTTTCTGGTCTTTTGGGTCTTCGAGGTCTTTTGGGGTCTTTGTGGTCTTTTGGGTCTCAGGGTCTTCTAGGTCCCTGGTGACTTCTGGGACTTTTGGTTATTTTGGGTCCTCAGGGTCTTTTTGGTTTTCAGGGTCTTTTGGGTCTTTATTGGATCTTAAGGGTCTTGGGAATTGACATTCAAACAGGACGTGATTAATAGGCATATAGTCTTCACGGACTGATGGATGGCTTCACGCCTTCACGACCCTCACCAACTCATCGACTCACTGCCTCACCGTGCTTTTCTATTTATATATATATATATAGTATATATATATATATATATATATATATATAATTATATATATATATATATTATACTGTAGATGCTACGTATTTGCGTGCCTTTCCCTTGATTTCAGTTTTATAATTCTCATTTTTTGGTCTTAGTGGTCCTTTTTAACCTCCCAACTACAGTTCTAGTTTGTTTTCCTTTCCCAAGCTAAAATGGCAATGTATAAAAGTAGAAAGTCATGGATACAGAATGATTTGTATAGCATGGATCCCTTAGTAATGTATAAAGCAAGTTGTGAAAGCCAGATCAAACTGGAATTTTTTCCTGTCACTCTCATCCCAGTCAGTTACAACCCTTTGAGGAATTGTTGCATAGATGTCCCTCGATTTACAAATGCCCGGTTTACTTTTTTTCACTATTACAAAATTAACTTTTAACGGCATGTTTTTCGATTTAAATCCCCCTTTTTCACGATAACGTAATTCAAGTATTGTACAGTACAGTAGAGCACTACAAACGAAATTTCAAATAGTGTTCCACTCCGTTAATGAGCCATATCACAGCCATGTGTACATGCGTGTGATGCATCAGTCTACTATACCTTTGTTTGCTCCGTCATTTTATAATCAGCCGTAATCTCGCTCATTCCTCAAGCTAAACTGTTCCCCCAGCGAAACATTCTCACCAGGTAGTAATGTTGGACATGAAGATGGGCATTATAAAACCAAATGAGAATGGCGAGAAACTCGCCGTCATTGCCCATCCATTAGGTCTCATGGCATCCACTGTTGGTACCCTCATCAAGAATGCCTATAGTCTAAATAATATGGCACAGATAGCAATTCCTGGATGTTCCTTTTGTATTATGAAAGGAAGAGACATTTTCATGAAACACATGGAAAGCCTGCTGAACCTTTGGATAGAGGATCAAAACCAGCAGAATGTTCCCCTATCATTGCTGATCCAGCAGGACACCAAATTCCTATGGGAAGATTTGAAGCAACGTGAGTGTGGTGAAGAATCATCCAAATATGCTGCTAATATTTTCAAGGCCAGCCATGGCTGGTGAGAAAGTTTCAATAAACTTTCTAATTTGCATAACATCAGGTTGATGGAGGAGGCTTTGAATGAAGATACCATGGCAGCAGAAAACTTCCCGGAGGAGTTGAAGATGATCATCGAGGAAGGTGGCTACTTCAGAAAGCAAGTTTTCAACTTGGATGAGACTGGGCTCTTCTGGAAGAAAATGCTGCCATGTACCTGCTTCATCTCAAGGGACGAGAATACTGCCTCGTGCTTCAAGGCAGCCAAAGATCGGCTAATTCTTCTGCTTGGAGGCAATGTAGTGGGGAATTTAAGCTCAAGCCTCTCTTGGTTTACTGCTCCAATAACCCAAGGCCTCAAAAGGGTTACATTCAGCCTCATTTTCCTGTGGTGTGGCGGTTTAACACAAAAGCTTGGATGACGGGAGGTCTCTTCCTGGATTACATGGCAGCATATGTCTCCACCACCATCAATGAATATTGTGCAAAGCATAATCTAGACAACAAGGCTTTGATCATTGCCTGAGTCATCCACCCAACATTGAGGATGTAGCTGACAACATCAAGATGGTGTCTTTTCCACCCAATACCACTTCCTTGCGGCAACCAATGGGCCAGAGCATCATTATGATGTTCAAGGCTTATTGCCTTTGGCGCATATGAAGCATATTATCACCGAGTCACTAGGGTGACTTGGTGATAATATGCTTTGCATGATTCTCAGTGATAATATGAAACGTAGAAAAAAGTTTATTTCGAGAAGACAGACCAACTATCCCTGAAATACGGAAGTATTATAATATCAAGCATGCCATCGACAATATCATCACGTTATGGGATGAAATAACGCAGTCCATGATGAATGGCATGTGGCAAGTTACGGCCGAAATGCGTGAAATACTTTCATGGGTTCTCCAATCCAGATCCAGAAGGAGATTGTCAGCTTGGCAAAGGAGGCAGGGTTCATTGAAGTGGATCAGAATAGTGTGGCAGAATTGTTGTCATGAATCTCACGCTGAGGAGCTTATGAATGAAGACCTGCCTGAGCTTTATCAGGAAGGGGCTACCGAGTCAGAAGAAGAAGCCAGGACCACATCACAACCACCACCACCACCAAAACAGCTGACTACCAAGAGGCTTTCGGAGGCGTTCAGTCACATTAAACAAGCCATGGCCATCTTCAAAGACGATGACCTGAATAAGCATAAAATTTTCCCTCATGATGGAAGATGTGTTAAGCTGTTATAAGGAGCTGTATCGGGACAAGAAAAAAATCTGTCCAGATGTGTTTTCGTATTGTTATGTGGAAGAGGTGGGGGGGGGGGATTCATAGCTAGACTGTGGGAAGTGTAACATGTGATTAGAGTAGGTCAGATTGCCATGTAACAGGGACCTATCAGAGTAAGTTGTTGGTTACATGTGATGCTGAGGAGGCAGTGTATGTAATTTAAAGACAGGATAGTCAGTAATATGGTTTGCATAAACACCTCTTGTTTGTGGGTTGGGCCAGGTGAGGATTTCCCATCACAGAGACACACGTGTCACGTGTGCAACTCGGCCGATCATGATCTCTCTGGCCGATTGGTGGAAGCCATGGTGGTGTAGAGGGCTGTGGAACCCAGAAGAAGCAATGTGGATTTATTTTTATTGGGGCGAGACAGCCAGAGGAGGACTCCGCCCAAGAAGGGAGAGTAAGAAGAAGCTCCTGGGAGACAGAAAAGAAAGGGACACCAGAGCTCTGGCATGCCGTGAGGACAAAGGAGGACATCGGAGATAGAAGAGAGACAGGAGAACTCCACATGCACCGAGTGGAAAGAATACAAAAGGGGTGAAGAAGAAGAAGAGCCTGGAGAGAGGACGGAGGGCAGACCAGGAGGCCTTGTCTGGAAAGGACAGAGAGGGCCACGAGGGCTGGTTGAGGGGCTGATCGTCACTGGCGCTTCTCGTGGCTCGTTCACTTCATCGTGCTCTGGTTGGCTTTCTTCATCTTTGGTGCTACTCATCGTTGGCGCTGCTCATGGCTGGTTTACCTCGTCTTTAGACTGACTTCATCACTGGCTCTCATTGTCTCGCTCCTGGTTTCCAAAGGCTCGCTCCAAACCGAGCTGCATTGAGTCCTGTGTCCACCCCTGCACACCATCGATAAAGGGAAGTCCCCACCTGCATTATTATCTTGTTTATAAAAGTGTGACCTGTGGCGTCTGGAGTGGGTTAGGTTTTCTCTCTTTATTTCTCATCATTCTATATAAGTTTGTGTGTCCCCAATTCCGTTTTTGTATCTTTTCATTTGCTTACTTTGTTCCAAACTGCTTGTCTTGTGCACTTCCCCCCCAAATATTCAATACAAAATAAGCCCTTTAAAAGGTAAGAAAACGTGTTCGAGCCGGCTGCTTCCCGTGTGTGTGTGCCATCCGTTTTGGCTTATTTGGGTGACCTCGGGGAACGGTAAATAATAATTAATGAGGACAGTGCAGTAAGAGACCCTTTGGACATTTCCCAGGTCGAAAGGTCCCGGCGCTGAGGCATCCTGTGTTAACGGAGCCTCAGACGTGTGACAATATGTTACTCAAGCGTCTACTTCCAGCCTCTCAGGTAAGGAACATGTATTTACTTAGCATGAAGTAGGATTTATTAATGCAGTCTTTATTTCAGATTGTTGTTGGTGTTACTTGTAACTATTTTTCTTACGTTATAGTGAAAGAAAATATTACGTTAGTGAGGCTTAAAAATTTGGGTCAGGAACACATCCCCTATTCTTTACCTTTAAAGCAAAGGGAAAACTGATTGTCTATTTACGTTTTTTCGGTTTTCATTCCATTCTCCAGGAACACATCCCTTTCATAAATCGAGGGATACCTGTATTAATGAACATTTCTGATGGCTGTTAGTGTTTATCCTCTATTCTGTTTTGTGCTTATTTTGTTATCTCTACATAATAATGTTCGTGTTTTCTTTGTTTGTAACTGCTGTGTTCATTTTTTTTTGAGTTGCACTGTTATAAAACCTCTTTCCCGTCCCCCCCCTCCCCCCCCCCCCCCACTACCGCTTCCTCCCCAACCTCCCGCCTTTCCCCAACCTCAGTCCCATCCTGCATATGAGTACTACCATTCTCCATGATACTTTTGGAATAAAATTCAGTCTTTCTCTCTCCTTTACCCCTTGTCGTTGGTCCTCTTTGTAGGGGAGTATCTACGGAGGGTATCCGTGCACCCCCCCCCCCAGGACTCTACCAAACCAACTTCATTTTATGGTCAGATTACATATTTGAGATGTTAACAAAAAAAAATTCCCGGCACTCTGGCGATATTCAAGATGGCGTCCAAAATGGCCACCAAAATGGGTAAAATCATAGAATACAGTTTATAACATCTCAAAAATGTGGCAAATTGGAAAATAAATCATGAGATTTGGTTCCTGATCATTAGATTACTGTCTGGATGGGCTGCAGCAAAGATAAATCTCATGGTTGACTATGTGCAACCAGAATAGATGATAAATGATTAAATAAATTCAAATCTTGATTTGAGAAGATTGCCCACAGAATATTTCCTGCAATTATAATGTGGTGAAACTACTTTTTTATGAGTTAAATGGGAAAAACTACTTTGACAGGGTGGTGTATATGTAGTGTACATACCTTAATTGAGCTGGCTGTCCGGTCTGGTTTTGATTCCTGATGTGACTATGAATCAGTGCTTCTCAGGCCAGGAATTGCATCACAAAGTGTGCCGTTCCTCGGATGTACATAAAACCAGGTGTCCTGTCTTCTAGCATTGGCTGGTGGCCAATACAGATCCCACAGTATCTTTTGATGAAGAGTCGGTGAGTTATCACCATTACACTGATAAAATTCCTGCCGTGACTTTTGATAACACACACTTGGCAAGTGTAGCGAGTATTCCGAAAACCCCTCAACATGAGTTGATTGAGATTATCATCCTACAATGGCCTGTAATTGGCTGTTTTGAAGGTTATGATGATGGTGATGATCGGGGGGGAAAAAAATTATACTAAAAATTTCAACCATGACAGTATTCCCACACTGTTTCCACGGAGGAATTGTTCATTTTGCTGCACCAACCCTCCCACTCTTGGACTTTGGCACCAGTTGATCTTTTCTTGCTTCTTGAAACAAACAAAGCTTGGTGGCAAGAATGTTTGCTCGAATAGAGAGTGGGAGAATCACAAAATTGGCCTTGTCAGACCCATATAGGCTCTGAAGATGAGAAGTGGACCAAGGGAGGGTGTTTATCACTTTCCAGGGAGATTGTTTTGAAAGTTAAATTTATAGTGATGTCATCTCTTTGAGTTTATGCTCACAATGGTGAAATATTGCTTAATTTCGATTTGTTAATGTTGTCACACTCAAAGAAACCACCCTGGGGTGCAAACGGGGTTTGACATCTTTTCCTTACAGACAAACGAACAAAACTTTTGACTTGGTTTGGAATATCTTTTGGAGTCATTTTCCTGTTGCTACTCATAGCTGGAGGAATTTTTTTCTGGAAAAAGCAAAAAGGTAAGAAAGCGTTTATGTCTCAATTTACGTGTTTTTCTTCTCATTTAATTTAACAAAATAATAAAAAAAAATTTTGCTGGTACTTGTACAGTAGCATAAATAAGTCCTCCCAAGTCCAACCAACCAACCAACCCAGGAAATAAAAGTGCGTTAAGAGGATCAGCATTAAACATAAACTAGAAGGGCACTCAGTAGAGCGCATACCTCTGCCACGTAATGCCTGATCCACGAGAACATATCGGGCCCATTACATTTTTGAAATATCATAATATACAGGACTATATCGTTTTTGGCCCTATCTCTCAATGGTGAAGAATCACTTAAAAAATTTAATAACTCTCGAATCCAGATCCGGATTCGGATCTTCACCAAAATCGAATCAATTCGTCCTTGCCATACATCCAACCTGTCCACCAAGTTTCGTGCGATTCCGTCCACAACTTTTTGAGATATCGTGCTATATATCAGTTTAGCACCCTCAATGGTGAAGAATCATTTAAAAAATTATCAGATCCGAATTCGGATCTTCACCAAAATTGAATCAATTCTTCCTTATCACACACCCTATATGTCCACCAAGGTTCATCTGAATCCGTCCACAACTTTTTGAGATATCGTGCTTTATATCGTTTTTGGCCCTATCTCTCAATGGTGAAGAATCACTTTAAAAATTCTAGTCACCGGATCTGGATCTTCACCAAAATCTAATCAGTTCGTCCTGGTCATACACGCAACCTGTGCATAAAGTTTCATCCGGATCCAACCACAACTTTTTGAGATATCCTGCACACAAACAAACAAACAGACAGAAAGGGGTGAAAACATAACCACCTTCGGTGGCGGAGGTAATAAACTAGTTCAACAGCACTCTTCAACGTCACGACGTCGACCGATATGCCTCTGTCCACATTATTACATAAATATACATACTTCTACAAAGATTGATTTAAATCCCTTCAGCTGTTCTAAAGTAACATTTTTACCTAACATGACCTCTGACCTTTGACCTTTTGATGCCAAAATCTAATCAGTTCATCTTTGCATCATAATGTACACTTATATCAAATTTGGTCAAAATCCTATCACTGATTCACAAGTTAGCGTGGTCACAGAACTTTTACCGAACGGGACCTTTGACCTTTGATATCTTGACCCGACAATCTAATCAGTTTGTCTTTACATCATTATACATACTTGTACCAAGTTTGACTTGGATCCCTTCAGCCGTTCTTAAGTTATCGCGGTATCAAAAACCTGTCATGGACCCTGACTTCTTTGACATCTTGATACCAAAATCTAACCAGTTCATCTTTGCATCATAATATATACTTACAGTGTACCAAGTTTTGGTCGAAATCCCATCACTGGTTTACAAGTTAAGCGCGCTGTCACACCTTGACGATTTAGCCAGCGTATGCCGACTTATGAAAAAATTGTCTAAAACGCTGGCACACGTCGAATACGTTATGGGTAAGTTTTGTATACATTAAGAGCACCCTGAAAAACACTGCCATACGTCGTAGTACGCTGGCTTTCATCGTTGTACTTTGCGGTTGTCCTCAAATTTTAGCATGCTTGAAATTTTACGACGTATGCCAGCGTATGACTCACACGTTCCGCATACGCTGGTCATAAGTTGTAGGCACGTTATGCGATCGTTGACACACATCGACACACGTTACTTGTAAGTTACTCATAAGTCGAAACACGTCGAGGTAATGATTAGCGTACCCGAAACTTATTTATAACCTATGAGTAACGTGTTGTAGGCACGTTACAACGATCGTTGACACACGTCGAGGCACGTTATGCGATCGTTGACACAGCGTCGAGGCACGTTACTTGTAAGTTACTCATAAGTCGAACACGTCGAGGTAATGCTTAGCGTACCCAAAACTTATTTCTAACCTATGAGTAACGTGCTTTGAACCTATGTGTAACGTACCTCCAACGCATATTGACGTATGTAGACGTATTTGATTGACGTCTTCCGGACGACCACAGAACTTACTGAACGTGTTTCTAATTTACAGCTACCGTATAATGGCGTATTGGCAGCGTTATAAAAAAACAACAACAATAACTTCCGATATTTCGTCACGTGCCGTTACGTCACGTCCGATTGCCTCTTCAGTTTGCTATGTCTTATTCTTAGTTCCTCCTCTGTGAATATTTTCTGTTTGAGGATATTGTCACGTCGACGTCGAAACTTAAAAGCAAATGTCCGAATATATTTTAAAATTCGTTATAACTAAAAAAAATAAAAAAAAACAACAACAACAACAACAACTTCAGATATTTCGTCACGTGCCTTCACGGAGCCAAGAAGAAAAAAAAAATGTGCCTTGATGGAGAAAATAAGTTTCGGGTATGCTAAACATTACCTCGACGTGTTTCGACTTATGAGTAACTTACAAGGAACTTGTGTCGACGTGTGTCAACGATCGCATATCGTGCCTACAACTTATTCCCCGCGTAGCGGAACGTGTGAGCCATACCGCGAGTACGTCGTAAAATTTTCAGCATGCTTGAAATTTCACGACGTACGAGACGTACCACGAAATATGACAGCATACTTCATCGTTTTTCAGCGTGCTCTTAACGTATACACAACTTACCCATAACGTATTCAACGTGTGCCAGCTTGGTTCGGCAAATTTTTCATAGGTCGGCATACGCTGGCTAAATCGTCAAGGTGTGACTGCGTGGTTGACACTTTCAATTTTCAGGCGGTTATGATTTAAATCGGCGTGCGGCAGGTTTTAACAGGCTACGCACGAGTTCGTCGGCGATACGTGCAGCGCGCTATGCCTAAGTTAAACTATCGTTGGGCATAGTTTGTGAATGCCGACAACAGGCTAAGCATTCGTTGGTATAAGTTATCTATAGACAACGAAACGTTCTGTGCCCGTTACTAATATGTTATGCATACGACCAACACGTTATGAATACGACCAAAACTTTAAAAAAAAACATCAAAATTTCAGCGTACGCCAACGGTTTTTACATACATTTTTATACGTTGCCATTGCTGGCTAAATCGTCAAGGTGTGACAGTGCCTTTAGCGTGGTAACAACTTTTACCTAACTGGACCTCTGACCTTTGACCCTTAAGCTCTTGACTCTATAATCTAATCAGTTAATCTTTGCATCATTCCACATACTTGTACCAAGTTTGACGTAGATCCCTTCAGCCATTCTTAAGTTATTGCGGTAACAAAAACCTATCACGGATACACGGACAGACAACCCGAAAACATAATGCCTTCAGCGACTTTGTCAGCAGAGGCATAGAAATGTACAAAGAAGCTGAGGGTGAATCAGATTGCAGGGATTAGAGGATGAAGCAAAGGGGAGTTTAAAATTTGTCAAGCAAGCACAAAGGTAAATTGAGGAAGGCATCATGAGGATTACCATGATACTTGAGGAAGGTATGGTGGGAAACTTCAGGTAATTTGATGAAGGCAATATGAGAAAGTCTCCTTTTCCTCAGATAGCCTGATGTTCTTCCTATTTGCCTGTTTCAGTAAGGCAAAGTGGCGAATACTAAGATACTTGAGGGAGGTTCAGGCCATTTTTGGAAGACATCATGAAGAATGCCAGGCAAATTGAAGAAGGCATAGTGGTGGTATCAGGGAATTTGAGGAATGCATATAACGAGGAATATGAGGCTTAATTTATAAGAGAAAAAGGCTCAGAAACGTTTCTGCATTACACCTCTGTTTGTAATTTTCATTTTACACTTCATGGTATTATTTATTATTGTTTAACTTATTTGGTATGTTTGAACATTCAGGTTGAGAAATGTTTTTGTATGTTATTATCATGTGAGGCTTATTACCCTGCGCACACAAAGCAAAAACCAGGGTTAAGCAATTGGTCCATGTCAGTCCATCGTCCGTCCTTCTGTCTGTCATCAGTTTATGATCGAAGAACAACTTATTTAAATCAAATGTTATATTTTGCACACAAATTGGAACATATAGGCCAAGAGCCAGACCCGGTAATTTTTGGCCACTGGTACCATCCGAGAGGAATAATGCTCATCCTAATTTTTGGCAGGGTATACATCTCTGGAGTCAGAAACTATGTGATAGCATTGCATTGGTGGTAGCCTTTTGTGTGTTATTAGCCGTTTAGTAACCCCATCCTCAAATAAACTTTTCCGAAACCGGCGTAAGACAGAAGAAGACATTCGATTTAAAAGTAATGGTTTTCTCTTATTATAGGCTATATCTTCTTGAAAATTGTTAGGCACGTAGCTCGTTATTTGCTTTTCAAAACAGTTGTTAAAACTAGCCTAGCAATAAGTGTTTTCAATTACAGGCACTGATAGTCCAGTGCTGATACATTGCAGAACATATGATTTTGTTTTCATAAAAAGTGGTACGTAAGTTTTTTGCCCATACCTTAATTAATGGATACCATGTTTAAATACGTGAATTTATAGACAATTTAATCATAAACTAAAATAACAAAATATATTTTAAGTTAGATGTACATTATCAATGTTATTGTTATTATTGTTACCCCACCCCCCAAAGCGAAGAATACCGCAAATCAAGGAAAATTTGTTACTTTTAGTTTTTCTTGCATACAGGCTACAAATACATTGATAACTAGAGGGGAGCACTCGGGAGACGTGAAAACCTCGCGCAATACTGCTGGGTCACTCAAGTGAACCTTTATTTATTCATATAATATGTCAACAGTGCTGACAGTTATAGTTTTTTCTCCAACATTTTTTTTTGGGGGGGGGGGGGGTTGGAAATCACTTAAAACATGTAAAAATGCAAAAAAATCGAAATTTTGTTGAAAAAAAGTGCAAAAATTTTTTTTCTTAACAATTTTTTTGGTGGGGAGGGTTTGGAAAGCACTTAAAACATGTAGAAATGCAAAAAAAAAAAATTTTTTTCTTTTCTTGGGGGTGGGGGGGGTAACAATTTTTTTTGGGGGGGAGGTTGGAAATCACTTAAAACATGTAAAATGCAAAAAAAAAAACATTTTTCTCTAAACATTTTTTTTTTGGGGGGGGGGGGTTGGAAATCACTTAAAATATGTAGAAATGCAAAAAAAAAAAAAATTTTTCTCTAAATTTTTTTTGGGGGGAGGGGTTGGAAATCACTTAAAATATGTAGAAATGCAAAAAAAAAAAAATTTTTTTCTTTAAATTTTTTTGGGGGGGGGTTAACAATTTTTTGGGGGGGGTTGGAAATCACTTAAAACATGTAGAAATGCAAAAAAAAAAAAAAAATCTTTTTTTATTTGGGGGGGGGTACAAATTTTTTATTTTTTGCGGGGGGTTGGAAATCACTAAAAACATGTAGAAATGCAAAAAAAAAAAAAAATTTCTCTAACAATTTTTTTTTGGGGGGGGGGGGGGTTGGAAATCACTAAAACATGTAGAAATCCAAAAAAAAAAAAATTTTGCGGGGGGTAACAATTTTTTTTTGGGGGGGTTGGAATCACTTAAAACATGTAGAAATGCAAAAAAAAAAAATTCAAATTTTCTTCAAAATGGCCGCCATAGCGGCAATTGGATTTTGGACCAAGTCCAAAATCTAATGGCATGATCCTTGGACCATACCTAACCCCCACCAAGTTTCGTCGAAATCCGTCGAGGAGTTTTTCCGTAATACTGTTCACAAACAAACAAACAAACAAACAAACAAACAGAAAGGGGTGAAAACAGTAACCTCATCCATCTTCGATGGCGGAGGTTAAAAAGAACTTGATGATTGAAGGTTCATAATTTTATGTATGATTTAAATGACCAAGTCCTGTTGGCCAGGATGGAAGATGGAGAAGGAAGAAGGAGTTGAAAAGTTGGTGGTGCACTGGATGGATGGATGGTCAGCCAGCACCTGAGGCGGTCGTTGATTTATTTGCCTGCAATTGTAAAAGGAAGTATTCACTACCAAAATGGTGTGTTTGTCAAACGGACTGAAATGCACTGATATGTGCAGACTGCCAGACTGTGAGAGCCAGGCATCCATCTTTGAGTCAGACGATTGGGGAAAGTTTAGATGAGGATATTGAAGAACTGGATAATGATTATGATTTTTAAGTTCATCTTGAACACTTTATATCACTTACAATCAGTGCATATGATCAGAGATGTCTTAGAAACTATAAAGGACCGTCTTTGGTTCATAAGACAATATATTTATCAGCAACACATTGGGCCTAGGTAATGGCCTCGTTAGTGTGGAACACCACATTTGTGTTTCTATTCTGTAATTTTAGCCCCACAACAGAAGATTGTGTTTCATTTTCACCTTTGACTCATTCATCAGATTGCACATGATTAACCATCTTGCTACTGTCTTATTGGTTTATATTGTGTAATACGGGTGTTTGATACCTTCATATGTGCATTATTGAGTATCTAAATTCCTGAAATTCTGTATTTTTTTAGAAATTACAGGGAAAACCATTAATCTTGTTCATGAATTGAACGAGCTTCAATTTCCTTTGTTTGATTCTTGGGAAGTATCCTTCAATGACAACAGGGAAAATATCATGACATTGACCAAACAACATAAATCCGTCCAAATTAGGTAGTTTTTTTTTCATTTGGTGGATGGGGTAACATTGTATGCTATTCTGATCTTAATATACAACATACAAAAAATAAATTTAGATTTTTGGATTTCTTAATACATTTGCTAAACACCCATGTAATTTTATTGTTACAGGAGTTTTATTTACTTTCCACAGTAAATGATGGACAAATACTTTTCTATAGGCAGTATGATTTATCACACAGGAAATAGACACTGATATATAAGTGTTACCAATGACATACCTTTCAACCTTGGCATGTTTAGCACGTTTTGTTGAGAAGCAAATGATCCGAGCAAAAGGTGAGACAAATTTCAATGTTAATGTTTGACTGATAAAAAAAAAATGTTGTTAAGTTGAAGTAGGATGTCTTACCTTGTACTGGCCATTTTGCACAAAAGCTTATTTCAGGGTAGCAATATAAACAGGTTGATAACACACAAAAAGCTACCACCAATGCCATGCTATCACATATTTTCTAACTCTAGGGTTATATACCTTGCCAAAAATCACTGAGAATTATTCCTCCCCAGATGGTACCGATCAACCGTACTGACTCATGGACTAATAGGAAGATAAGTTTACCATACTTTGGATCTGAATTCGTTGCGATCTCACATGAGCAGAGAGGAGTGAGATAATATTGTTGTGGACTCAGGGTTCGAGGCTCGCCAAGAGGGGAAGCACCTCGGGTTCCTCCCAAACAACCGGTCCTGAGGCCACCAGGCACAGAACTCCGCACACCGGCGGGTTGCGAGACAACCTCGAATGCTAGTGGATGCGGCCAATCCTGCAGGGTTACACTACCTCGCATTATACCTTACATGTGGGCAGCCGTGCCAAGGGGGGTCATGTGTCCTCTGTGCGTACTTGCATTCAACTTACCATTTCAGGTGCAGCCTAGTGGAGCTACCAAGTATGCATTGACTAATAATACAAATTATTGGATTAGAACTTCCCAGCTAAGCTAATGTGCGGACCATGCTGGACCAATGAAGGAAAAGACAAAATGGGCTGGGTTCATTGATAAGAGGAGCAATTTATTACAAGCAAGAGCGAGGAAAGGTCACGTGGTACAGTAAAGGGGGTTTTATTCACAAGTATATGGCAGGGAAAGCAAGGATTCATGAGTGTGGCAAAAGAAATGCAATTATTATTTACAAAAAGAAAGAGGACACAGAGCAGAGTTAACCTGATATAAGGAACTTCTACAATCTTAATTTATATTAAACACGTTACTGGTGCCATCAGACATACACCCGAGGAAATTAAAGATAGCCAAAGAGAGGAGAAGCAGTTGAGGTGTAAACGATCTCATTATACCTGGCGCGGTTGACGGACATATGTAACCTAATCACTTAGGAGGGGGGGGAGGAGAGAAGAGAACTTGGATGTCTATGGTGCGTGAATGGGGGGTGCAAAATGTGGTGCAGGGCAATGCAGAAGAAGTGTTAATCGGTATGCTCTTTCAGTGATGCATCCACAGTGGACGAGACAAGATGGGAGAGACAGAACGTGTGATTGATAGCTTAACAGGGCGTGTAAGAGAATCTGAAAATGTGTTTAATTCTGATGATGACTTTGGAATGCCATTGGAGCCAAGCACCGATGACTGGGTGATGACCTGGCCACAACCCAGCGCTGTTCGCCTGGCCCGTCCTTGTGCTGCCATCTCAGCTTGGCTTTCATTCGACGATGCTCCGCTCCATAAAGTTTGGACAAAGGATGAAAGGCTAGACAAAAAGAGGTGAAAGAGACGCTGATTCGCTCTTTTTTCGAGCCCAGGCAAAGGAGGAGCCAGAAAGTGGATCAGGAAGCTCTGTAGATGTTTCTGCGCATCCCTATTGGTGCTTAGACGCCACTCCAAAAAGTAGCCCCGCCCTGCCAGACTCCGGAGCTGAAAATGGCCTCAGTTGCTCTCAGGCTCCGGCATGCAACAGAGCTCCATAATTCCTACGGGGTGCGGGTTTTCAGGAATGCTCTTGGCCACAAACGTGCGCTGGACTCCAACTGAATGCTGTTAGCGGATCGCCAGCACTAGCCAGACGTCACCAAATGAATCCCAGCACACATTCACACTTCGAGCTACACGCCAAAGTATTCTGTCCCGCAGGCACCCACTTTGTCCTCCATTCCTCGGCATCCCCAAATGACTGTTATAAGCGTCCAGGGAGCTGATGGCAGTTGCGGCAGTTATAGTGAGGTGAGGGAAGTGCTGTGGCATCTACGACAAAGTATTGAAGCATTGTAAGCAGTTGAGCCAATTGTGATGATGAGGTTGAAGTGGTTGGAAGCGGTTGTGGCGTTTGTGGTGGACGTCAGGTGTAGGTTGTTGTGGGGACTACTAGGAGGCGTTTGTAGTATCATGGTGAGTGTTGTAGCATAGTGGTGAGGGTCTGAGGTGACGTGTCGGTTGGTTTATGGCACGTGGTTTGAATGGGGATGCTGCAGTCACTCTTCATGACATCATTGTCCAGCCCCGTGGTATGCATGCATGCATGGCTGGTTTTGTGTGTGAAATAAAGTGAATAGAACCAAATAAGGATAAGAACAAGGGATTGAAGACCAAACTAAAAGCCCTTTGCAATGCATCTTGTCCCATTTACCCATTAGACATATGGAAGGGCTAACTGAATGAATACTAACAAAATAACTGTCTCAAACTCACAAATTTTTGGATGCTATTGCCTTGGGGGAGTGCTGGCTTTGCAGAACCGCAACAATATTTTTACTCTGCCTGCTTTGCAGTCAAATAAAATTGAAAATCATTCCAAATGGCAAACTTCCCGTTTTTAATGATGTCATAATGGACACAAACAACAAGCATGAATAACTGATGGAACATGTTAGATAGGGTGATGTAATAGACACTGCGGAAAACAGCTCTAAAACCGAAAAATTATTTATTTATACACCTTTAAACCTCCATTTAAATTGAAATATATACTTGACGACTGTAGAACTCAAATTGCCTTCATAATACATCCAATAACCATATACAGCATGAGAGGGCGGCACATGTGAGAGGGTCGGGGTGAAGAACATACTGATTTACGCTGCATTGTATGGGGATCAATAAGGCCTCCATATCCTAAACTGCGACTCACCATCGTTTTATTATAGCGCGGCGACATCGCGCTGTTATATAATTGGCTATTCTGTCCTGTGTCTTCTGTCACGTCTTCTGTCACACTTATGGCCGCGTAAGTCCCTTTGATCTGAGGGCTATAAATATAAATTTGTCCAACGTCACAACTCTTCCCATCATGCATGTTTACATTTAAATTTTATAACTGCAAAATTGTTTCATCATTCTTAACCTAGACTTTCACTGCCCCCAGCCGCACAATATCGAAGTATTCGCTTCTTGTTATAGTGTATAATGGTGATGTATCAGATTGCTTCAGTTGCGCTAAATTTCCGGATTTTTTAACGATCTTTAAAATCTTTATTTTATGAAACTTGAAATATTATACTTGAACTGCTTGGGGTATCGTGTTCTATGAACTCTATAGTTACATTCTGTAATAATTTCATATTCACATCATGTGATCTTGATCACACTTTATGTCTTTGTGTTTTCTCTATGTATTAGTTTCCTTTTATGGAACAGATGAATTTCTTCTTTTTTTTAAACTTTAATCTGGTCTTCTGTGCATGCGCATGTATGTGTGTATGTGCGTGCGCATTCATGTTTAGAAGTTGTTGCATGAGGCTTGAATTATGCTTACAAAAGCACGTTGGATGTTTGGAATATCTCTTCACACGACCAGTTTACCATGGGTGTAAATCTGTCACGCACACCTTTAATATTCGCATTGTAATACTCTCTCATCTGATGGTTTAATTAACAGCTAAGAAAACAAACGAAAGAGGAACATCAAGTGCTAATCACCAGAGTGTTTCTTCATTGAATGAGGTGAGCCCGGTAACATTTGATTTCCTTTTATAACACTTATTCCATTAAACATTGAACATTACATTAAACATCGCACCTTTTTTTTTGTATTTAAAATTAAGAATTAAAATGATTCTTAAAAGGTCAATATTTGAACAGTTTTGTTTTTTTAATTGGGAAAAGCACGTGACATTTTATCGATCTCGCTAAATGTTTATTTGATACAAAATGCAGATTGAAAATGATTTTGGCACAAGTTTCCTCTTGAAAAAAAAATAGAACGATGCATCTCTCGAAATTTGAGTGACAGCATGACAGAAGGTAGACAATAAAAGCTAGGGACATGACATGAAACCCATGAGGCCCACTTTGAGTTTTTCTTATTTTGTTGCGTTGAGTGAGATATTGTTCTCTGCTCTAGGAATCAAAGTTTTTTACTGGAAACATTTGATGGTCAAAGTATATCAAAATAAACTTGCTTGGCAGGTCGTCAAACTAATCGTGTTCTCAAAAAAAAACGGTGTTTCTTCATGTTTTATGTCGGGATTGTCATCGAGTCATTTCACACTGATGACCGATAAGCTGAACATCAGTGAAGAAAATGTAAAGTCAAGAACCTGACTTACGAAGTGTCACACTTGCTAAGCTCTGCTTATGTCGAAAACAAAGCAATGAGGTCATCGCTTCATGTAGTGGTTTTGAAAGGAAGGTTTAGAAGTTGATCAATTTGGTGTGTGTGAGTGACAACAGCAAGAGAGGTCTTTGTGATGGAACTTGTATGAAGGTCACAGCATGGCCTTTGTAGGAACATGTATAATGGCACAAGCTTTGAATCATTTATGCAGGAATATGTGTAGACATAACGTTTTATTATGTGTTTGCATTATTTGTCTGCATCTATCAGTCATCAAAAGCCTGCCAGTATGTCAACATTATCACACTTTTCTTCTCTCGCTAAGTGTGCGAGCTTAACGTATCCTGTTTATATGGTCTGTCTCGACATCTACTATCTACATCTTGTACAATACTTCAATTGAATGTATTGATCTATCATCGTCCTGGTTTTATATTATCGATTTAAGAGATTATACGATTTTCTTTCTTTTCCCTCTATATACAGGGTGACCCCCAAAAATACAGAAGCCATACTATGTAATATGAAATCCTCATTTATCACTTAAATGGCACAACTTTTGGCACAGATTACCTTAAATAGGCCAGGACCAACTGTGCTTAACTGTGCTTAAATGACTTGATCCAAATGTTTGCCATGGCGCTGCAAGCACACTTCGATTTCACGGGCAAAATGGTTGATCACTCGGATGCATTCTGCTGTAGGAATTAAGCAAATTTTATCGATTATTGTTGCTTTGAGTTATTTTATGGATTGTGGCCTTCTGTAGACATTGTCCTTCAGATAACCTCAAAGACAAATCTTGCCGTGAGAGATCTCATGAATGTGGGGTCCATTCAACAGCAAGTCTTCAACTGATGACTGTCACCAAAGTGCATGTTGAGTCAGTTCAGTGAATCATTTGAAGTGTGGGGAGTGGTTCCATCGTGTTGAAACCACAGTTCCTCTCTCATGTAACCCCACCCTGCGACTGCCTAAAGCCCTGCAAAACCTCTTAAGAACTTGGATGTAATGTTTTGGATTGACAGTCAATGCCTGGTTTGTGTCATTCTGAAACCAGAAAGGGATGACGATTCCATGTTTACTGATTGTGAACCAGGCAGTGCATTTTTCTGAGTGAAGAGGTCACGCAAGCACTAGATTGGAGGGAAAGGGGGGGGGGGTGTAAATCCTCAATATACACAGTTCATGGAGTTGACAGGCCCATAAAGAAGGAAATGGGCCTCATTGGAAAACCAGTCATTGTCAAGGAAGTTAGGCCTTTTTTCAATCTTGTCTGCAAACCACTGGCACATTGTCACTCTGTTCTACATATGGCTGGCAATCAGTTTGTGTTTAATCTAAATTCTGCATGGATACAGTTTCACATTGTGGATGAGAATTCTTCTCTCTGATTCAAGTGAAATTCCAAGCTCTTGACTCCGACGGCTGAGATTTCTTAGGACCTCTGCCCACTGAATCACGAACAAGGTCAATGTTCTCAGGAGACCTTGTATGTTGAGGACGTCACAAATGTGTTGGTCCTCCAGGACTTTTACTGTTGAGATTTGTGACAGTGTCTTTTCTCTGAACCTTTTGACCTAGGCAAATATCTGTGACTTCCACGGCACAGTGTAAGTTCCAAACTCACGTTTAAATTCTATTTGATTCCTCTATGTAGGCGCCGCTTGAATAAATATCTTCACAGAATAAGTCTTTTGCCCAATTGTCCATGGCATCTTCAAATAGGAAGAATATCTCCAACTTTCGTAGTCTGTCTTGTGGTTCACTTTTCTTTAATCACCTAAAAAACAAGAGGTTGTCTTCGTAAGACGGAAGATTTTAGACAAAAAGTGAGCTCCATTTTTTTTTTGGGGGGGGGGGTCACCCTGTACTCATCGTCCATTTTCAAGGCAGAGTCCAATTGGTAGAGGTTCCAAGTAGTTATTGAGGAGGGAAAATGGATTCAATGCCAAAATTTGATTTCAACTTTTTTTCATAGATTCTGTTGTCCCTCAAAATACACAAAGTAAAAAGGTTTGATAAAGAATGTTAAAATTGAAATTTTAATTCGTTTTCAAATCGTGGAACAAAATATTCTTCATGACTACTTCCGCTTCCGATGCGGATACTCACCAAGGGCATCATGCCCACTCGCTGTCTACACCATGAGATACATATCTACAGCAGAAAGGTTAAGAACACAACCTTTGTTTTCTAGACTTTTGTTGTTTCAGAAGACACAAGTGCCCTGATAGATTTTGGCTTCCATCTGAACCGTGGTAAAGAATGCATGTGATGTATGTGAGATTGATCATAGATGCCTTTAAAATGCAAATTAACAAAGAGATCTTAATACTTGTAAGGTCATTTTAAGGGTGGTGGAGGTGCCTCGTAAATGGGAAAGAAGAGTACAGTATTGCTTTTTGTACAACAATTGATTTCGATCTCTTTTCAGGAGAATCAACTAAGCAACAACGTCACACCTGTATATTCGAATCTCTCACCTGTCAGTGAGATGGAGCTCCATAGATTTGATTGCAATGTTCCTGCGGAAAACAGCATCTATGCTAACATTGAGAGTCAGAGGAAGGCCCTTATACCAACTGGAAATGCTGCGTCAGGTTCTGGCATTGGAAGCTCATACAACAGAAATACCACACCTGCACAAGAAGGTCCCACCACCACTTATGTCTCAGCAAATCCCCCCAAAACTAAGCAACCTCAAGAATGCATCTACTCTTGTGTTGAAATGCCAGTTGTGAAAATGCCCAGTTCATCGCCAGATGAGGGGGTGAAGGCATCTTCTGAGAATCACATTTATTCTGAGGTAAATAAGAAATGCAATCATTTTAATCTCAAAGTAATTTCCGCTTTTGGAAAAAAAGATATCAATCCAGGGCAGAGTCAAGCTTCAAACGGTAGTGCTGCAGCAGAAGCAACACCTATCTACGCAAAAGTGAATCCTGTTAAAAAAGGTCAAGGAGGAATACATCATGGGGTTGAGAAAAATGTATATGATGTCCCGAGACCTGTGTGGCCTGTGGGACAATTAAATAATTTGTCTAACAATCTCAACGATAATATGGTGAGGCAGCACACAGATGAAACACCTCTTCAACAGACACAAGGTCAAGGACACGCTGGATCCTCTAGCGATCACGGAATTGTGTACGTGGATATTAATTTCAAAAACACATAAAGTTCGAAGCAAAAGCTGGCAATGAACCTGCTGCAGGACTTTGCAAAACCCGTCTCACAGCAATGGGCCAACAAGGATGAGCATGCAGTGGTAAGGATAAAATAATGGAATTGAGTGCTCGGCACCGCTTAACAGCGTGGCAGTCTCCATGTAAACAATGCTATCCCACGCGGTACTCGAGCAAATGCTGTCCGGGTCGTCGTTTTCAGTTTTACTCAATCCTCTTGTAACAATTTCCCCAAAACAAATTTATTGGGTTGTCAATAGCTACAGAGTACGAGGAAGAGGGAAATAATGACAAATAAATGGGGAATCAGAAGGAGGAGCCTCCTGCCAAACTTATCTGTGGATTTTTACCTTCCACTGTGCATTTTTCAGGAGGAGGGCATTTGCATGTTTGTAGATCTTCAACGATTAGGATGAAAAGTAGAGTAAAAATTAAAGTGTGAAATGCACGTTTCAATAATATTATGAGTTTACATAACAGAGGTATGTCTGAACATTTCATCGGTTGTAATATCGTTTGGAATCTGACTACGGCCGCCATTTTTACTAACATAACGAAGCACCTTTCTCGCTTGCCGAGAACCTAGGTGAGCGTCTTGCAAAGCGGTTGATACGGAACTGGCTTGAAAAGCGATACCAAGCTGGTGCAAATATTGAAATAATCAGTCATAAAACTACTGACTTGATAAAAACTAATTTTTCTACTTTGTAAACAAAGTTTAGGTTTGAGGAGGGGCGTGAACACGAGTAAACCTTTCTGTTAAAAATCCAAAAGTGATAGGCTGAAATGTAGCACAGGTAACACTGCTCACTGGTGTACATGAAGGAATTGAGTAGATCTAACATATCATCAACATACATAACAAGGCAACACATCGAGAGAGAGTGGAGGGTGCGGGGATGAACAAACGAGCGCAACAGTGTGAAAGAAGAAGTTGCAAAGAATGCGAGTGAGATCGAGAAGGAAACGTAAGGAGGGATCACGAACAAACAAGATAAAAATTCGAGGACAAATCCAAAGAAGGATGTGTGGTGATGATGATCAATGACTGTGCAGGTACACAAAGTGCAGGTGGGGATCAAAGCATAAGAAAATTCAATGATTACTTTCTAAAGTAACAAAGGACTAAAAAATATGGTTGAAATGCTTCAACATTGCTAAATATAAAATTTATAATTCTTGTTCCACCTTTTCCTATTTACGTTCTGATTTTATTTGAGAGGCTGTAGGTTAAAGTACGTACACAGAACGTTTTCGCTTATCAATAACTTAAGGAGTTCAATACATTGCTTTTCATGGTCTTGCTTTTGAATGTTTGAGCTGAACAATGATTTCCACGTACTGCACTGATGGATTCATATCCCTTTGGTTGTAGACAACAACATCATCATCGTCATCTTGTATGCAGCACGTGAATAGGTAGGTTTGCATCATTGCTGAGATCCCATCTGTACTGCTGATGCAGTAAGGTGTCGGTTCGAGAATGAATTAGTCATTTTTTCAGGGTGCCGGTGATAAGTCTCCTCCTCTTCGCAGAGGACACCATGGGGTCACTAACATCCGGTGAGTAATGCCAAGAGACAGGACACCCAGCTTAACGTCCATCCGGTGCATGGTGCACGCATCGATGAATCACCCTGCATGCGAAACACCAGGATAAAAGTTTATAGCTGAGTCGGGATTCGAACCCAGGCTAGGCAGCTCAGAGGCAAGTGCACGTACCTCTCGGCTATCCTCTGAGGACACATTACACACATTGAGTATCATCCTACTTGCCCAACACAGCAACCCAATTCACCCTCTTAATATAACCTCCAGGTACCTATTCATAAATAGTCTTTTCTAACTAACGTTTGTCGCAAGTTCTACATCTCAAAGCCTTCCTGTGTAACATCCCACCACATTATACTCTTCATATCGCATGACCACTAGCTCATCTTCAAATGGTACCCCCTTGTACTCACATTGTTTTATGGTTACAAATTCATGGCACCTGTTTTCGTGTCGCATACTTTCGCATCGCAGACAGGTCGGTAGCCTCTCTATATTCTACCGCCTCCTTTATGGTCTTGCACCTTCTGCCCTCTCTCGACTCCGTCCCTCCAAAGTTTCTGCATGGCACACGGTCTGCCAGTAACCCCTCTTCTTGTTAAACTCCCAAAATTCCAGACTCACTTCTCACCTCTGCTCATTTGTTCCTCTTTTCTCTCACCTGTGGAACCAACCTCTCCAATCTGTTCAACCTCATTCTTCCCTTCAGGGCTTCAAGAAAGCTGTTCATCACTACCTCAGGTCACCTCCCATCCATACTCGTGATATCTTCTACCCCCAAATTACCCCATTACCAAGCAATCCCTTTTTCTGGGTTATTGTGATTTCTCCCTCCCCTTTTCCTCACTTCTTTTCATCTGTAAGTTGCTGGGTGATTTGTTCCTTTTCTGTTTCATCCCCACTTTCCCCTCCTCTCATTCCTCTGTTTCATTCAGCTTGCATGTAGCTTGTTCACCCTCAATGTGTCCTCCCCCTCCTCCCCTTGATCTCTCGCTCTCACTTCTTTGCTGTTGGCATTTCCCCCTTTTCCATTCTGATCTAGCTCTTCCATGAGCCTCGATCACATATATAAAAAAAGAAATACTATTGTCACCTTCTCTTTTGAGGTCCCTGCTCAATGCTCTTTTCGTTAAGTGATGTAAGGTAGGGATCCTGTTGGCTGGATATAATAAACTTTAAGTTGTGGGATTCTCAAATTCAGCCAAACGTTTGAATAGTAAGTATATCGAAAGCCCAGGCTTTGTGCAGCAGTGTGGGTAAAGCCTGGTCGCGTTGCTCTCACCGTTCTTGTCATTCCACTCCTGTACGTGTTGAGAATTGTTTGGGTTAGCTGCCCATACCTTGCGATGGTGATTATGTCTGGGTTTGGCTCTTAATCACGGGCATGTTCACGACTTGTCACCTTATCAAAGGTCCTGGATCAACCACAGCCACTGCAGAGCTGGTTAACAAGCGAAAATTTAAATGGAATGTGGAAAAAGGTGGATCAATGTTGTGAACCATTTTAACACATTATCTACTACCAGAATCGTTTTCTGTTGAGTGTTCAAAAACTTATAAGTAATAAGTTTGCGATGAAGCGAAAGAGAACATATTTAAAGGATCAGATCTCACATTTTGGAAATGGACTTCTGTTTACCTTTAAGGCGTGTTAAGATCTACATCGGGCTGCCAGGATGGTCTTAGACAGAGGTATGCGTACTCACTTCCATGCTGTCCAGACAGGGTTCGAATCCCGACACAGCTAAAAACAGTCATCCTGGTGTTTCACATGTCGTGCGATTCATTAATGGGTGTGTCATCCATCAGAGGGACGCCAAGCTGGAGAATGTGTCTGCCACTGCATGAAGATCCCACGTTGTCTTTCACGAATGGTAAATCCAGTAGTGTCCTTCATGACAAGTAGGCAAGCTATTGCTGGCACCTTGAGCAAATTACAAATTCCTACTCTAAACTAAGGAGGAGCACTGCATCACTGCACCCGAACAGCACTCCCAGCAATGATGCAACCCATAGCCGTGGGCTGTGCACGAAATGTTGATGACATCTTCAATGATACACACATATATATATATATATATATATATATATATATATATATATATATATATATATATATATATATATATATATATATATATATACACATACATACATATATCTGCACTATGTCTTGTATCTTCACTTGTATCGATACTTCTTTACGAAAGTACTAAAATCTGAAATCTGATGTTTGCAAATAAACGATGTTGGAGTACTTTTTTTTTTTCTGTATTCCTTTTATTTTGCACACCTGTATGCTCATTACTCCGGAGGTACGAATTTCACAGGTTTGTGCATTTGTTCGGTGTTGCGACAATGAACATGATTAATGGAGGATCTTGAGATGCATTCCTGATACACACCTGTACTAGTCTAGCCATTGGGCATGTATTGTATGTACGTTGGTGCAACCTGACACTACATACCTGGCCTGCAGGGTAATAAGGAGTCAGGTGATGTTCCCCTGAGAACTCCTGAACTGTTCCCCGAATGAAAAGGATTTTTCACTTGATCATCAATTCCCTAATTGGAAAAGTTGTTACAGAATAATAACTTGGGAGCCAGTTTGGAAGATGTGTTTGCTTTCTGAGCCTGCATTAATTGTTGTGTGTGGGTTGCTGGATTTTGTCAAATCCCATAAAAATGTAGTTACTACTTGTCGCACAAAACTTTCGGTGTGCCTTGGTGGCACAAGAGAATACAATCATGAGGTTCTGACGTTTAGGGCTCTACCCTTCTTCGGAGTGAAAGAGCAAAGAGTCGATCAGCACCTTGTGATCCTTAATGTCAGCTCACTTTAACCACATCAATGTGGCCGAGAACACAAACTGACCACAGAAAGGGGTACCAAGTGTCTGTGCAATGAGGCGAATAAATACTCTGAGCTATGTACATGCTTAAAATGAATACTTTATATGGATAGAGCAGGGACTCGCTCAACACCTACTCACCACTCACCAACAACACACTCACCACTCAATACTCCAAGCAGCTGATATGGATATACTGTATGAGTGTATACGTGTATGAACGGACATACTCATTCAAAACCACTCAACACTCACACACACTACTTACACACGCATACTTGTTGATCCTATTCCTTTGAACCACCAGGCTTATCGAGTGAATGACCTACCCAACTGACACAGGGTTGTGCATCTCTGCATATAAACTAGGATTCTTTTTATATCACCATTTTCCAAGTTATTTGTAACATTGGCGATTGATGGATTATACCTCATTTACAAGTTGTCTGCTTCAACGAGATAAAACGATATCAATGTGGATAAGGGAATATCCTCAGATGCACAAATATGGCACAACAGCCTCGGTGGTGTAGTAATTAGAGTGTCCACTCTGAGTCTGGGTCTTGGGAAGTTGGCTATTCAAACCCTGGATGAGTTCATTCCAAAACTTGAAAAAACTGCTTCCCTGCTTGATGCTCAACATCTTAAAGGATAGAGCAGGGATGAACAACCATAGGTTGGTAATAATAGTGCAAGCTTCATCAAAGGTCCTTGAAACGGGGGGCTTGAAAAGGAACTCATTATAAGCCCCCATAGCACTTAGTCTGAAACGGGGGGCTTATGGATTTGGTGTCGATTTTCGTGTGCGTGCATGTGTACGTGTGTCCGCAACCATATCTCGGACATGTATGGACTGATTTTATTCATGTTTGGCACAAATATAACACATGATAGTATACATATGCAGATCATTTTGTTTTCGTGATGCGATCAAAGATGGCCGACTGGCGGCCATTTTAGTTGTAAAAAAAAAAAATGCCAGTATCGAACACGTCCTCAACCATTTCTCAGACATGCATTTACTGATGTTCATCAAACTTGGCACACAGATAATGAATGAAGGCATACATATGCACCTCACTTTATTTTGCAATCAGATCTAAGATGGCTGACTGGTGGCCATTTCAGTTGTAAAAAAAAAACCGGTGTTGGACACGTCCTCAACCATTTCTCGGACATGCATTTAACAATGTTGTTCAAAGCTGGCATCCAGATAATGAATGATACCTTATATATGCACGTCATTTTTTTCGAGATGAGATCCAAGATGGCAGACTGGTGGCCATTTTGTTACTTCAATATGTCCCCAACCATTTCTCAGATATGCATGTTCAGATTTTGTTCAAGCATGGCACAAGCAGAGTACATGATAGCATACACTTGCACCTAACTTTATTTTGTAATCTGATTAAAGATGGCCAACTGGTAGACTGGTGGCCATTTTAGTTATAATAAATATGGGCTAGCCCATTAACTCCATACAGCAAAATTACTAAAACAACGGGTGCTATGACATTTTATGTCTTTTATCCTTATTAATATTATTATGATTATTAACAGAAATATGAATTTTGATTTTTCTGCAGTCATTGGACTGCCATGAAAGTACATGGAGGGGTTTAGGTGGATCGAATATGGAAGGATTCATTGGATGGGGCAGAGAATAGTTTGGTGGATACCATGGATGGAATAGAGAGGGGTTCAGTGGATGGAACAAGGAGGCATTCAGTTGATAGAATAGGGAGGTGTTCAGTGTATGGAACATGTAGGGGTTCAACGGCTAGGACAGGAAGATTCAGTATCCCATTATAGAGCAAGATGGGTCTCATCAGCAAACAGGGTCTCAGAGACAGGTCATTGGAAAGCACGAGCCGATTAAGAAGATGATGCACCATGTTCCAGTGGGAGCATCCAAGACGATATATACAAGAGATTGCTTTGTGTGATTATTTAAATATTGTACATTGTACCTCAAAGGTTAATCTTGTAATACATGTAACTATAATATATACTAGTAAGTGTGTGTGTGTGTGTGTGTGTCCTCCATAACTCCAAAACCATGTAACCTCGCGTACTGAAACTTTGCATCCATACTAAGGGAACTCCAAGGTAGTGCACGAGTGAAAATTGGGTGTTTGGGTTAATTACAACACCTCTTTTGAAAATAACTAACGGCCTTATTTAATTATATCCTTTATCAGGTGCATCCTCAGCCACCTTGCTCTCGATAGGGTCAGAAGGTGTATCTTCACTTACCTCGCTGGGCTCTGAAGCCACCATTTTTTTTGGCCTGCTCAACCATGCCTTGACTTGGAACAGGCCACAACAGTTTATTCACAATAAAGTGCTCAACATGTTTTTTTTCACTTTCCTCACTCATATAATCGAATTCCTCATCTACATACTGATGAATTGCTGCTTACATAGCTTTTGTAAGTGTTATAGTTTTCAAATTGTGAACTTGGAGCGATTTCATGCAATATACAATGTGATTTTCCACGATCTACTGTCATGGACTAATTCAAATATATAAAATAGTCAAAATATAATTTGAGTTTGGAGGATTTGACGAAATAACTCAAAATCTGGAGTGAAATCTGAAAATGTAAAGAAATTGGCGATGTTTAGTTTTTTGCGTGTACGTGCCATTACCAATCAGCTTGCTATCACTTTCCAAGCCAGCCATTCCTTATCAAACATCACGTCCCGATTTGGATGTAAGTCGGCAGTTGCTATACAAGGGAGAGGTGCAAAGTGACTTTCCACAGGTGTGTGTGTATGCCTGCATGCTTGCTTACGGTCGCTGTGGTGGCAGTTTCATCCCATATCTTATGGTGTAGGTTTCAACTTTAAACCTCAGCAGCGTACGAGCGATCACATTTTCCTTTGTCCTCGTGACTGTTTCCAAAGCTATTGGTTATTTTATGTGAACTGAGTGTGCTTTACAAAGGTTATATGATTTCTCTTTGTGATTTTCAAAGCAAAATATGTTTGATAACACCCGATTTCCAAGCTGTTTGCCATATTAACGTGTTTTCCTAAAAAAATTTTTTTTAAAAAGGAAGGGGGCCCAAAATTTCTTTCCACCCGTCATACATAGCTGTTTATAAAGATTAATGTTTATGCACAACTCCTTGAAACATCTATATAAATGTAACTTTTTTCTTTTTCTTTTTCAACCCCCCCAAAACAAGGTGAAAGCACTGAAGGTTTTTGCGTTGTAAACAGCATGTACTGTTATCGGTAATCACACTGATCCCAATCAGCTGGTTCCCAAAAAATTGCTGATATTGGCCCGGCAAACACTAAATATATATTATATATATAATATATATATATATATATATATATATATATATATATTAGTGTGTGTGTGCTGTATCCCCTTTCTCCCTCCACCCCCCCCCCCCCCCCCCTCTCTCTTCTCTTCTCTCTCTCTCTCTCTCTCTCTCTCTCTCTCTCTCTCTCTCTCTCTCTCTGTCTGTCCCATCCTCACTCTGCCCCCTATTAATACAGTGAAGCACCCTCCCACACCTCTCTCTCTCTCTCTCTCTCTCTCTCTCTCTCTCTCTCTCTCTCTCTCTCTTCTCTCTTCTCTCTACCTCCTCTCTCTACCTCTCTCTCTCTACCTCTCTCTCTACCTCCTCTCTCTACCTCTCTCTCTCTACCTCTCTCTCTCTACCTCTCTCTCTCTACCTCTCTCTACCCCTCTCTCTACCTCTCTCTACCTCTATCCCTTTGTTTCCGGATGTGTCTGGGTGGTGATTATGTCCACATGGGAGTTTGTCCGGGCAGTGTTTGTCTCTGGACGGCTTGGCTCCATATGCGTCCAGTGGGTTTTGTCTCCGTGTAGTGTTGTTCTCTGAGCAATGTTTGTCTCCGGATGTGTCTGGGCAGTATTTATAGTATGACCGGTAGAAAATGGATTTCAGACATTATCTTTTTTCCATCTTCACTGTTGTATTATGCAGAATAATTTTGATGAGACAGCATGAATCGTACTTAATGCTCTACCGCACGTCTAGCTTCCCTTCCTCTTACCTCACGGTGCCTTCCCTTCCCCCACCCCTCCTCACTCTCCCTCCCTCCTTGCTCCCCCCCCCCCTCTCTCTTTTTCCCTCCACCTCCTCGCTCCCCCCCCTCTCTCCCACTGCACTATCTCCTCATTTTTTTCTCCCCCCTCCACTTTTAGAATACCCATCAGTGAAGCAACGGGTGGTATTTTGCTCATATATAAGACAGAGATGAGATGACTGTCCATCATCTATTTGTGGTTTATCCTGATTGGCTGTGTGAGGCAAGTGCAATGTGATGGCTCCTGGCAACATTGAATAATGTATCATTAGGTTATTAAAAGCTGACATTCGGAATCTCATTCCACATTTGATGATCTGAACTCACGGCCTAAATAATTATGTCGGAATATCAAGTGAAATCAGAAATATAATTGGAAAACGTGTTTTTTTTCTGAACCCAATATAATTAAACAAGTGAAATCCTTCAATACAGTGCGTGTGGTGAATCAAATGAGTACACTAATGTTAAAATATGCAATTTATGCTTTTTCAGTGAAAAACAATTAAAAAGCGTACTAATATTTGAAATGTAAAAATCTTGTTATTATTGTGATAAGCACCTTTATATATAACAGAAGGAATGAAATTGTTCGATACAGCGTGGCAGGGGGCCGCAAAAGAATGATTGTAAGTAAATTTCAACTACTTCATGACGAAACACTTGTTTATGGCTAATATATAAAGAGAATGATGGCATAAGAAGAACTTAGCCTGGAATCCTCGTGCATAAAACCCACACAACACACGGGTGTCCTTTGACCAATCAGGAGCAGTGCAGTTACAGTATCGTTCCTTCAACTCGATTGTCTTGTCCTGCACGTGATGTTTTCGGTTTTTTTTCGTTCTTGTTGAATCTGAGGAGATTATTTTTTCGTTCTTGTTGTAAGTAATTTCAACTACTAATGCATGATGAAACACTTGTTTATGGCTAATATTAAAGAGAATGATGGCATAAGAAGAACTTAGCTTTCTGCGTTCGGCGCGAAATGCCATGGTGGACGGAAATGACGTCTTTCGTTCGTTCGTTCGTACATGAGGGGAGCGTTCTTCGTTTTTTTTCCGTCAAGCAATAAATTAAATGGTTTCACATATATAACACATTAGTTTCACAAATTTCCATTGAAATACTCGGTATTTCCGTCAATTGTCGCCATTTCCGTCGAGGTTACGCACTGCATCTACCGGACGGCCGTCATTGGCTGTCTTGAGGCACGTGGGGGGGGGGGGACACCGACCACGGAGATGTGGTAGACGACGCCGGGGACATTTCAAACTCGGTGCAATTGTATACAGCGCACGCGCTGTAATAATAAGTTCTGCAGAACGTGAAGTAAAATGGTTCCAAAATTCAATTTTTCACTCTTTTAAAGGTAATTATTGTATGCCTTCTTTTATTTTACACCACCCAGAAGAACCAGTAACGATGTTTTGGATTTGCATTCTCCTTTTTGCGTCAACTTTGGTACTTCCATGAACGTCATTGTCTGTTCTGTGTTTTTGTTGTTCCACGGACCTCTGTGATAAATAAAAGATCTGTATTCTTTTATTATGAATATTTCTCATGTTAACTTTTTAGTGTGTGTGTTGTGTGTGTGTGTGTGTGTGTGTGTGTGTGTGTGTGTGTGTGTGTGTGTGTGTGTGTGTGTGTGTGTGTGTGTGTAGGACTTTGAAGTAGGAACCTCAAAAGCCTCGACAATTTTGGCTCCAAATGGGAGAACATGAAATGTTGTTTACCCAGAAATCTTGCATAAATACTTTCAAAAGCTGCAAATTGACTCGCTACCATACGACTGTCAAGCACTGCAGCCAAGAGAAGTGAGCGTGAAAAATCCAGAAGCCCAGAACTTGAACAAACATTTGATACAGTATGGAGGCAAAAAAAAAATGGTCAGAACAAGCATTTCGATCTCATGAGCAGGTCCAGAATAAGCTTTGAGATACAGTGGGAAGTAGGATGAAAAGATGTTGGTCATGATGGGACTTGAAATGCCCATTCATTTTTCCCGTCACGGGTGAGGTAGAAGGAGGGAGGGGAAGAGGTGAGGTGGGAGTACAGAGGGAGGTGGGGTGGGAGTCTGCAGGGAGTTGCGAGTACGAAGATACAGAATAACTGGATTGAGTAGGCAGATGTGAATATCTTTGTTGTAGTTCACAAGTTCACTCTCTGGCAATTATTGTCTTCATCAATCTGCATTATTTAATTGTTTTCAGGGCATCAAAAGGAAAGATTGTAATTCAAGGAAGGAACAGATGTTATCTTGACCTCCTCGTATCTTTGTTTCACCCCACCCCTCCACCCCCCAATCTCCCTTCCCAATCGCTTTTCCTTCCTTTCGAAAATTCAAATTTGAGTCTAATATGTGTAAATCATTTCATCATTATTCCCCTTTCATCATATTGTAATAACGTATATTGTGTGTGCGAGATAATGTGATGGTTTTCTGTGGATGTGCTGCATTGCAATAGTAAACAAGAAAAAGAGCAATCAGAGATTGCAGACCCTCGCCAGGACTTCTTTTGAGTGGTGTATTTTCATAGGTTTTAGGGTAAATCCAATATAGCTGCCAAACAATGTGACCTGTGACATCATATGTGTGAACCTTTTGTCTCAGAAATGAACCGTTTGTCTTTTGTCTTTTGTTTCAGAAATTTGACCTCAAGACGACCTTTGACCTCAAGATCAATAGGCTTCTCAGTTGAGACTACTTCTACAACCTGGTAAAGTTTCATGACGATTGGTTTAGAATTGTGACCTACAGATAACAGACACAGACAAACAGAGACAGAATAACAAAATCGACTGACCAATATACTTGTAAAATCTTCTATTTTGCAAGTAACAAGAAGAACACGTCATGCAGAGCACGATACTTGCAAAATCCATAAAACAAATTTGACCTCAAAAATTATTGAAGGTTTAATTCAATGACCAAATATGCAACTCCCCTTAAGTTAAGTCAATCAGATGAAAATTGACAATTTTAGAAATTTGGCCTACGTTGACCTTTTGGCCTATGTTGACCTCAAAAATATATTGGTGGTTGAATCCAGTGACCTGATATGAAAATCCTCTTCAAATTTTAAGTCAATGAGATGAAAATTGAGGATTTTAGAAATACCTCCTTAGTTGTTGACCTTGGGCCTATGTTGATCTTTTGACCGATGTGGACCTCAAAAATAATTGGCTAGTTGAATTCAGTGACCTGAAATATAAATCCTCTTCAAATTTCAAGTCAATTGGATTTGAATTGACAATTTTAGAAATCCTACCCGAGTTTTGACTTTTGGCCTATATTGACCTTTTGACCTCAAAAACAATAGGCTTCTTCCTTATGACAAACTCTACCATGTGGTGAAGTTTTGTGAAGATCGGTATAAAATTGTGACCTGTAGGTGACAAACAGACAGAATAACAAGCCGGTAGGCGGACATGGGTAGTCGCCTACCCAATAGAACCTGACGCGATGGGCCCGTTCGATGGGGAATGACCTGAGGATTAAGCACAAAAAAATTCATGATTCTAACTTCAAGGGTTAATGCTGCAGATTGTTTTTTCGTTAAAATACCCCCACATTTAGAGGTTTTTCGGCCGTTGCTAGGCAACGGAGGGGTCCATAGCAACGGTTCTTTCTCACACATAACTAGGACATACCATGAACCTACCAGACCAGATTTATGTATATCTGACTCATAGTCTCTGAGATATTACGAACTTCGTTTTTTTATTGTTTTCGACCAGGGTTCATTCAAAGTCTATCTTCTCCGACAGTTTTCATAGGATTCGGCTGGAAATTTTTGACAATATGGCTGAATGTACTGCCCACAGTCGCTCGTGGCCCGATTTTTGATTTTCGAAAAAATTTTTTTTAGGATTTTTCAAAAATTTCAAAGTCCCGTTACTAGGCAACGGTGGTCTCCGTAGCAACGGTTCTCATTTGCACACAACTAGGTCATGGTATGAACCTACCCACCAAGTTTCATCGAAATCGCCATTGTATTAACGGAGCACTGGACCGAACAGACAGACATACAGACATACAGACATACAGACATACAGACAAACATATCGACGGAAAAAGTGATAATAAGGGTAGATCAAAAAAAAAAAAATTTTTTTTTCGACTTTATCGACTACCCAACAAAATCGACTGAGCAATATATTTGAAAAATCTTCCATTTTGCAAGTAACAAACAGACCCACATGCAATACCCTCTCCTTCGACGAGGGTGAAAAACATGGTGCAACACAGGAATGATGAGTCAAATGACCTCTTTAATGTCTTGAATCTCCTCGTTAATTTAAGGACACATTTCACTTGATCCAATATCAAACCTCAAACAATAATTTTCATCATGCAATTAAAAAAAACTGTTTCCCATTCTGTCTTAACAAATATTCGGTGATTACAAGATGAACAGAAATGTATTTTTATCCACATGCAATCAAGTTATTATTGCTTTAATTTATTCCAATTCCACATTATTGTCACAACAATTGATTAAGCACTTGTATTCTGCCCTGAAGTCCTGAAAAATGTTTGTTACTTTAGATGTTCCACAAAAGATCAATATTCTATACAACAAATTTGCATCTCAAACCCCCAATTGCTTCATCATCCAAGTTTTCTATTGATGGGTGAATGCATTCAGAAACTCTGCAATGAAAGAGTTGGTACATGTCAGTCAGTAAAGCAATGAAAGTTTCATTATTACTAAGAATGATCTTACCCGGAAAATAAGAATCATCATTAAAAACTATTATCTGATAATGTGATTGAATTATAGTTAATATTATCAAATGAAGCCAAAATGCGTTTATGACGTATTTCAACTTCCCCAAAGATACATAGATATTTGGAGAAAATAGACAATTACAGTACATCGCATCAAACCGCTGCTTTAAAACTGGCAGTCATGCTCTTCTATGTTGTATAGAAAAGAAAGTGATGCGAATCACGTGTGCAATCATGCATGTAATCCATGGTGATCGATGAATAATCCACTCAAACATGTCCAGTGTGAGGAGTTGAGATTTCTTGACTCTATTGCTCCTCTCCCTCTTTGAGGGACAGCAGAAATAATGAAGGTGTGTGTGTGTGTGTGGCCTAATGTCGTTTTGAAGACCGAGGTGTTATCGTGGCATTACAGTGACTCGACACATTTGTCATTTTGAGATGGACATTTGATATTCCGCTTTTATGAAATTTCCAAAATTAGGAGAAACCGCATTTATCATTACAATAATCCTCTCCTTGTAAATGACTGTGAAATTCGAACTTCATATCAAAACGAAACAATAAGGGGTCACAAATAAAATATACCCAATAATGTTTTCAAATAATAGATGAATCGGTGAAAAGGTGAAATGTGATCGATTTCTTATCCACCTGATGGTTGCCGACCAAACAGGCGAATTGATTATGTTTGGATTTTCTGTAAAATGAACGTGTTAGCTCGACATTATAAATATGTTTTGATTCATGGATAAAGATAAAAGTGATGGGTTTGTGTATATTAAAATGAAGGACATTAGACTTACCGTCAAGTGAAATCAACTTGTCCCCATCCTCATCCCATGCATGAATGATACTCGCCGCTACGTCGTCCTCAACCTTAAATCCCTTCTTGATTTCATCAACACTCACTTTTCCATCTTTATTCTAGGCACACAAACACAGAGAGGTTACAATAGAATTGTGCATTTTCATCGATTAAAGGGTGATTCGCAGATGTTGTTTTATATTTCTTGTTATTATATTTGTGACATTGATCTGGCCACATAAACACTCATAAGTGGTCGACGTGGCTTTGGTTCGATTAAATGAAAGAAGAGTCGGTGCTTCAATAAGAATGACTTATGGATGATACAGTTGATAGATAGATAAGTGATCAAATGAAAGATTAATCAAACCGATACATACGTTTTCATGTACAAACGAATTTGGGAACAACTGTACTGTCGCACAATTCAATGGATCCGTGTTTGCAGCTTTGTCTTCATATCTGATTGCTATGAAGAATCAGTCTTTTTTATTATTATTATTTTTGATACAAGGTCAAGGCTCGTATTAGAGATAACACACATAACGTATACGGATGGGAGAGGGAAGCAGAAAACAGTGGGGAATAGACACATGAGGATATCTGTGGAAGGGAGCGGGACGTGGCGGGGTACATGGGGTAAACAAGAGGATAGGTGAAGATAAGAGATGATGGTGAACAGCTGTTTTGAAGACCTGGAGGGAAGAGTGGGATTGAAGAGTGTGTGGGAGTTTGTTCCAAAGGAGGGGAAAAAGAGGAATGAAAGAGTGAAGGTGAGCAGTGATTCTTGATTTTGGTAGTTTTATCAGAAGGGGGTTGCTGGCGGACCTTGAACACCCTGCAGAAATATGGACAGGACAGATAGCAGACAGAGCGGGGGGGGGGGGGGGGGTGAGACTAGAGAGGAGAGAGTAGAAGACAGAAAGACTACTGACCTGCCTGCGGTGAGAGAGCATGAGAGACCCAAAGACTCAGCCTCATCGTGGAAGATACCAATGATCTTAAATGCCTTAGTTTCCACAGTGTAAAGTTGAGAGGCAGGAGCACCAACCCAGACGGGAGAGCAGTACTCCATCAGGCTACAGACGAAAGCTTTGTTTGTGGTCAGGAGCTCAGTGGTGCCAAGGAAGGACTTTGCACGACAGAGGATGCCCAGTCTGTGCACTGGCTTTGGAGGCCAGCTTGATGGTATGGCAGAGGGGGTGGAGTCATCAGCAAAGGAGTTAAAGATGATTTTCTAGAGACTCGTAGAGATCATTGATGAAAACGAGGAAAAGCACTGGGCCCAGAACACTACCTTGAGGAACACCGGTCTGGACAGGATGAGGGGATGAGAGAACTCCATTAAGGGCCAAATGTTGACTGTGACAGGAGAGGAAGTCTGCGAGCCATGAGTGGGGATTGCCTTGGTACCATAGGAAGAGAGTTTGGTGAGCAGTTTGATACCAGACCATATTGGAAGCATGCAATATGTCTAGAGACATGGCTCTCTCTGATCTCATGCCTGGCATTGAGGACCTCCATCATTGTTGGGAAAGCAGGATCAGCATATCCAGGGTAGAGTGACCTGGTGTGAGTCCAAATTGATGATCGAAAATCAAGCCATTGGAGAAGAGGAAGGATTTAATATCAGAAGCGATGATGGATTCCATAACCTTGCTGATGATTGAGAGAAGGCTGATTGGTCTGTAGTTGCAAGGATCTGTTTTTGCACATTTTTTATGCAGAGCGGTAATGTTTGCTGATTTCCAAGCAGATGGATGATGACCTTGAGTAAATGAAAGGGTGAATCGAACATAGAGAGGGTGAGCAAGAGCAGCAGAGCAGGTTTTTATGACACGTCGGCTGATGCCGTCTGAACCGGTTGCAGAATCAAAGTCGAGGTTTGACAGCAAAATGTCCACCTTGTCAGGAGAAAAAGGACACAAAGTTCAGGAACAGCTGGGTGTGACTGGGTTATGTGGGTACAGAAAGCAATGGGTTTGGGACACAAGATTTAGAAGCAAACATGGAGTTTAGGCATTCAGCCTTTTCGAGTGCAGTGTCATCATAGTAGCCATTTGGGGTAAGGGAGGGGATGGAGGGGGACCATACACCAGAAACAGACTTAACTCGACACCACCAGGATTTGGAGGAGGGAGAGAGATTTGAGAGTTCAGACTTGAGATTAGAAAGATGATGTTTCCTGGCTCTCTGGAGGGTAGACACACACTTGTTCCGAGCTTTGTGGAAGACGAGATGGGATAAATCTGTGCATGAGAGAGAGAGAGAGAGAGCAAGTTTCTTTGAAAGAATTCCCAAGATGAGTTGATGTCAGAGAAAGTAGAGATGGGATATCAGTCTAGAAGATTGATGGCTGTTTGAAGTCTGTGCTAGTCGGCCTGAGTGAAATGCCAGACTCGACGGCGCTGATGTCGTTCTCTAATAACAGCCAGAGATCTCCACTTTAACAAGCGCGTGGTCAGATGAACCGATTGGAGCAGAGGAAGAACAGCAGATGTTTTATAGGAAACGACTGAAATGCAAACACAAGTACACAAGAAACATGTCTTTAAAAGATGAAGAGAATTGGTAGAGGTAAACATGGAAGTCATCATGGTGCATCCTGACATTGAGCACAATTTTTGTCCGACGTAGACGAGATAAACAAGGAGTGACAAAAACAGAGTTTTAAGTCCGACTTTGGAATCGAAATGGCAGATGAACAGAATTATGGTTTTACCATTCAGAAAAGGGTGAGTATTGATAAAGGAAGTATTGCATATTAATAATGTATGGCTCACCCAATGATTATATTGTGCCCTTCTGTGTGGTGTGCCATGTATGCATCATGGTGAATTACACACTGAAGCAGCCTGTAGCCATGACCTTCAAGACTGGTCTCTCTAAAAAATGATGTCTTTTGTTTCTTCCACAAATGCTCATGTTATTCACATCATAAACATGTTTGATATTATCGATGCAAACAGTGAAAGCATGTATCATGTCTGGGTAGTTGGCACAGACCTGACAACCACCCTCCCACCCCACCCACCTCAAAGGTATTTTAAAGTTTTCTATACAAAAATAAATCGGAAATCCACCAACTGGCAGAAGTATGGCACATTTAAGCTGTATAATGTTGTTGAGCAAATAACAGCAAAAAGGGCCGAATGCCAAACTCTCATTGAGTATTCAGTTTAACAAAGTATTAAAGTTGGCTTAACGGTTAAGGTGGCTGTCTTAAGATCTTCGGGTCTTGAGTTTAAGCTCCTGTCATTCAGTTAAATAACACCAGGTGGGTTGACTCAGCCTGTCATCCTTCCGAGCTCGGCAAAATGAGTGCAGTAAGTCCTCGCTTAACATCATCCCGTTTAACATTGTTTCGTTATTAAGTCGCTGATATATTAGAGAACATACTCGTTTAAAGTCGTTCACCATTCCATTATAAAAGTCGTTTTACCTCTAATTTAGTACCAACCTAATGGCTTTCCTCGTTTTAATAGAGCTACAGTTATATACCTTACCGTAAATATCGGTGTATAAGCCGTACAGTCAACACTGGTGTATTGTATAAGCCCCTCCAGAGTATGTACAGCAATCGGCCTTATATACACCGAGCTGTGCATTGATAACATCAGTGGTTGAGTCACCCTCTCCGATCCCAAGTGTTTGACAAGTCGTGATCCGCCTGACTAGCTGCCATGTGTTCATGTTTAAAACTTATGGAACATCCTCAAGTGCATTGATAACATCGGTGGGTCTTGGGCTGAAGTTACTCAGGTGTTCATGAATGTTGTGTCGAGGAAGTTGTGGCCTGAATGTGTCAATGGCTGTAAAGGATTTAAATATGTTGTCCCCGCTATGAAGAAAGTTATCCTCAGCTTGGCCAATAAAGCGGGTTTTGATGAGGTGGAAGAAGCCGACGTTGCACAACTTCTGCAATCACACGGAGACGAAAGAGCTAACCAATGAAGATCTGAAGCAACTGGAGAAGATTCGAAACAAGCAACTGAAGATGATGATATTCAGTTGTTTGTTTAAAATCATTTAAAACTTCTACTCCATGTGTAAATAATGTCTTTTGTCTGACGATGAAAAAAAATTTCTCTAGAACCAAACTCCCCCTATTTACATGAATTTTTATGGGGAAATTCGATTCGCTTAAAGTGGTTTCAGTTAGTCGCACTTTTCAAGAACATAACTACAATGTTAAGAAAAGGTTTCCTGTACCAGCTTACTGGAAACAGGGGACACTGCGTCAGTGGCACAGCCGCTCTCCCAGTAATGATACGAAATATTAGCCTCCTGATATACAACGCTTGACAAAAGCACATCCTGCGGATCAGGATCCATGTGGCAATTACCGACGTGGACTGTAGTTCTTGGTTCCACAATTGTGAAGGAGTTTTAGTTTGTTTGGAAATTCATATTTAACCTCCGCCATCGAAGATCGGAGGTTACTGTTTTCACCCCTTTCTGTTTGTTGTTTGTTTGTTTGTTTGTGAACAGTATTACGGAAAAACTCCTGACGGATTTCGACGAAACTTGGTGGGGGATTAGGTATGGTCCAAGGAGCATGCCATTAGATTTTGAAAAAATATTTGAATTTTTTTTTTTGCATTTCTACATGTTTTAAGTGATTTCCAACCCCCCCCCCCCCCCAAAAAAAAAATGTTAGAGAAAAAAAATTTTGCAACTTTTTTTTCAACAAAATTTCGATTTTTTTTTTTTGCATTTCTACATGTTTTAAGTGATTTCCAACAAAAAACATGCCAAAATTATAATTGCGGCTGATTTTGGAACTTCAGGTGGATATACCCACGTAAAATCAATTTCTGTCTCAAGGAATATTCATTATGACGAATGAATTGAGTATGTAAAAGTTAAAAGTAAAAGGGAAAGTTGCAAACTATAACTCTGTGAGCACTGTTGACGTCAAATCGAATGAATAGGATATCAGGTTCACTTGAGTGAAGCCTAGCAGTATTGGCGGCGGAGGTTTTGCACTCTACCGAGTGCTCCCCCTCTAGTTTCTCTCTGTTTCCATAAAAACACTGAAACCATTTTATTTAATTTTTACATAGTCACGTTAACGGGAGACATACTCCTTGTTTCAAGAAAATGGACGATGTTATTCTGACGTCGGGTTTCATTGCCATTCTATTTCCTTCACAAGCCTTTGTTTATCTTATCAGTGTCTCTATTCCACTCTGTGGTGTTGGGTTTTTGTTTGCCTTGTCTCTCTTCACCCGACTTCATCAATTTCGATTTACATCTCCTTGATCCCAGGATTGAATCGTCACTCTCCAAATAAAAAAGGGGACTTTGGTCGTTTCGAATAGTACAATCCACGAGTATCAATGGGAAGAGAGAAGACATTACAAAACTAGAAGGGCACTCAGTAGAGCGCAAACCTCCGCCCCCTAATGCCTGATCTATGAGAACATATCTGGCCCAATACATTTTTAATATATCATGCTATATATCGTTTTTGAGCCCTATCTCTCAACGGTGAAGAATCACTTTAAAAATTCTAATCTTCGGATCTTCACCAAAATCGAAACAAGTCGTCGTGGTCACAAACCCAATCTGTCTGCCAAGTTTCATCCGAATCCGTCCACAACTTTTTGAGATATCGTGCTACATATCGGTTTAGCCCTATCTCTCAATGGAGAAGAATCACTGTAAAAATTCTAGGAATCGGATCCGGATCTTCACCAGAATCTAATCGGTTTATCCTTGTCACACACCAAACCTGTCCACAAAATTTCATCTGGATCCATCCACAACATTTTGAGATATCCTGAACACAAACAGACAAATAAACAAACAAGAAGAACACGTCGTGCAGAGCACGGTACTTGCAAAATCCATTCAACAAATTTGACCACAAAAATAATTGGTGGCTGATTTCAACGACCAAATATGCAACTCCTCTTCAAACTTTCAAGTCAATCGGATGAAAATTGACAATTTTAGAAATACAACTTGTGTTGACCTTTTGGCCTATGTTGACCTCAGAAATAATTGGTTGTTGAATTCAGTGACCTGATATGCAAATCCTCTTCAAATTTAAAGTCATTGGGGGTGAAAATTGAGGATTTTAGAAATATCACCTTAGTTGTTGACCTTGGGCTCTCTTGACCTTTTGAGATGTTCACCTTGACCTTGAGCTAGACTTCTTTCTTGTGACAAACTCTACAATGTGGTGAAGTTTCGTGAAGATTGGTTTAAAATTGTGACATATAGGCAATAAACAGACACAAACAGACAAATGCCTGGTGTTGGTCTAATGGTTAGGGTGGTGGGCTTGGGATCCTAGGATCCTGAGTTCAAATCCCCATTGGCTGTTGAATTAATAGCAGGTGGGGTTGACTCTGCCTGTCATCCTTCCGAGGTCGGCAAAATGAGTGCCAGCTTGCTGGTATCCCATGTCGGAGTGGCGACCCATCCAGGATTGTGCGCAATAGCCAAGGACATTGCTTTGGCAGCACCAACGCTCTGCACAAAGTATATTCCCAATAGATTGATGGAAACAAACAGAACTAGAGGGGGAGCACTCGGGAGAGTGCAAAACCTCCGCCGCCAATACTGCTGGGTCACTGCAAGTGAACCTTATATCTTATTCATTAAATATGATGTCAACAGTGCTGACAGTTATAGTTATTTTCTCCAACATTTTTTTTGGGGGGGGGAGGGGGTTGGAAATGACTTAAAACATGTAGAAATGCAAAAAAAGAAATCGAAATTTTGTTGAAAAAAATTGCAAAAAATTTTATTTTCTCTAACATTTTTTTTTTTGGGGGGGGGGGAGGGGGTTGGAAATGACTTAAAACATGTAGAAATCAAAAAAAAAAATCGAAATTTTGTTGAAAAAAATTGCAAAAAATTTTTTTTTCTCTAACATTTTTTTTGGGGGGGGGGGGGGGTTGGAAATCACTTAAAACATGTAGAAATGCAAAAAAAAAAAAAAATTCTCTAACAATTTTTTTTTGGGGGGGGGGGACCAAGTCCAAAATTTAATGGCATGATACTTGGACCATACCTAACCCCCCCCACCAAGTTTCGTCGAAATCCGTCGAGGAGTTTTTCCGTAATACTGTTCACAAACAAACAAACAAACACACAAACAACAAACAAACAAACAGAAAGGGGTGAAAACAGTAACCTCCATCCATCTTCGAAGATGGCGGAGGTTTAAACAAAATCGACTGACCAAATATATGAAAAATCTTCGATTTTGCAAGTAACAAACAAATAGACAGAAAGGTGAAAACATAACCTCCTTCACCTTGTTGGAGGTAACAACTCACCTTGTCCAAATCTTTGAATGTTTCTGTCAGGACGTCTTTGCTGCTTTGCTTACGTGCAGTACCTTGTGCAGACTGACACTTTTCCTGCAAAAAAAAAAAATGAAAAAAACCAAATCAGATTGATAAAAATGAAAGCACACACAGTGATTTGCAGCAAACTGCAGATTAAATGATAAAGGCATAAAGGAAACAGAAAATGAGTGAAACAGAATGGACGTGACTTAGAAGGTTCACGAAAACGATATAATGTATTTTTCTGGATTTGATGTTTTACACTTTTTTGTTTGTTTGTTTGTTTCGAGTCCTTTTACATAAAATTCTTATTCTCTACATGGAAATAAGTGTAGAGAAGATAAGCAACGCTGGAAGGTTATGGGGGCTTCACAGTGAAGGAAAAGGATCAGATTTCAGAGCAAAATATCAAGTCGGGTCAATCTGATTTATTTTCTTTATTATTTTTTTTATCATAATAATGTAGATACCTAATTACCAGGAATAGACAACCAAGGTATTCCCCCACATTCAAGCAGATTAAAATCAATATGAGATATCTGAAGAATGCTAGATTATTCGCTCGAAGGATATGATAACAATACAAAATATACGATTCATAATATACAGTATCCGATAGAGAAGCTCAATCTGTTAATGAAAGCTCTGCAAATATTGATGAACAAGATCAGATGAATGTGTGGTGGAGAATTCAAAGGGGGTTAAAAAGAGGGAAGATTAAGATCAAAAGAGACACTTTCACTCTTACAGTGTTGTAAATGTTGAACAAACAAGAAACCACCTGTTCATCGGAATCCCGAAAGGTGGGACGTCTCATATTGGCTCTTATTATACAACAAACGTGCATCGTACGTACAAATAGACTATCAATTTGCTCCCACAATGACGTTCTCTCAACAAATGAAAAGGTACAAATGCACCATCAAAGAAAGGATAACCAACAAGCCTTGACAAACAACTTGATATTCTCACCATTGCTTAGCTTTTGTTCTCTGCTGTTCAAAAGGTTTCCAGGTGTGTTTCAAATGCCTTGTCCCATTTATATAGCACTCACAGAGTACCCGCCCTACGGGTGATCTTGTTCCAAGCTTGCAACACCTTCTTTTGGTGCATAGTTTATTTGGGTGGTGTGTAGGCAACTTGCAGCTCTGTGTGGGCAAAAATAAATAACCCGGGTTACGTGCATGAAGCAAAAACAAACAAACATACTTACTGCTTATAATTCAAAACACCTCGATGTACAGGAAAATGTGGGGACAGGAACACTGCACTGTGAATGATGGAGGCTTGTAATACCCTCTCCCACCTGGAGGGGGCGCTACACGATACACCTTTACATAGAGAATTTGCATCCCTCCCCTCCACCTCGAGAACACCGACAAAGACAAAAACACCCCGATTAGTGGGGCAACTTAGCATAACAATTGTGCATTTTGTGAGGAAAGCACCAAATTTGGCACACTAGTAGCCTAACATATTATGAACAGATTTGGATATTGGGCCATCTCAAATTGAGCCGCTGATGGCTGTGGCAGCCATTTTCCACTGCCATCAAAAATTTTGAGATGGCCCAATATCCAAATCTGTTCATAATATGAGAGGCTATTAGTGTGCCAAATTTAGTGCTTTCCTCACAAAATGCACAATTGTTATGCTATATTTAGCTAAGTTGCCCCACTAGATACACTAATTGGGGTCATGTTGATCCTGTGTAGCAAGTCTGGATGTAATTGGTCCAGAACTGAAGGAGGAGTAGCGCAACAAACAAACACACAACCCCACAAACAAACACAAATACCAGTCCATGAATTATAGTAAGGATAAGGAGTGCACAGCCTTGGGGAAAAAGGCTACAGACTTGTGCAATGACAGAACATGCAAAAATGTATGTTGGTCTTAATAGCTGGGTGTGGTTCTGCAATGCTGCTTCCTTTAACCTTTCTTGTCCATTCCTGTGCCTCCCTGTTTGTCAAATCAACTAAAAGTTAATTAATACAATGCATGGTTACCCCCTAGAAGTCATTCCCACAACAATATGTAGTTTTGTTATTTTTTCCCATTTGAGAAACAAAAATGCCTGATGTTAATTTCCTTCATGAACATTGTTTTTCCACCAAAGAGTTTGTTGCTCAAGGCAGAAACGAGCTACGTTGACTGCTGTCATCAGAGTCAATCTTATGAAAGAGTTTACCAAGCAACTGAACAAAGCATAGTTGTTTCGCAGGAAACCACTAAATATTTTCTACAGCTTTGGCAAGTTTGCACAGCCATTGACATTTTACATTTCGGAGTAACTTGTGATAACCTGTCACCCTCCGGCAGTACAATTTTCCAAAGAGCACTGCTCTCCCACTCTCCATTCCCTCCCATTTCATGTGAATTTGCATTCATGATCAGAATTGCCACAAGGCAATGATTTTTCGGCACATCAAGCCGGTGTTACACCAAGACCAGTCAAAACAAATCTGCTTCAGGCGACGGACCC
>CM068957.1:101937665-101954555 GCA_035128595.1 Eptatretus atami | reverse complement strand
GGAGAGAGAATCAACCACGCCATCCCCCACAGCGCAACCAACACTCCTCACATCGCTCACCTTCATCTCCACGAAACGACAAACCATCGCCTCACCTTCATCTCCACAAACGCGCCATCTTTGCCAGCAAACAGAGTCCACGGACCGACGCCTTCCGCTTTCCGAGGGCGATGATCTCGCAATGTCCGCGTGGGAGGATGATCTCTGCAACGTCCGCTTTTCTCCGCAATGACTTGCGGATCGGATCAAAATCACAAAAAAGGGGGGCGCCAGCGGCGTGGTGAAGGGTGAGAGGTCAAGGATCAGACACTTCACCACGGACCCGATAAAAGGCGTGCTGAAACGCCAAGCGCGCATTGTGGAAGTCTGGAGTCGGTCGGGGGAGTGCAGTAGGTGGAGGTCTGGGTTTCGCCGTGGAGTTCAGTCGGAGAGAGCCGAGGAGAACTGGAGCTTGGAGCCAAGGAGTGAGTCCAGCGAAAGGCAGTCGGAGCGCAGCCAGCCTGCCGTGCCGCGCAGAACTGCGGGTTCGTTTTGGAGAAAGCGGAGAGAAAGGTCGCCAACGCTGAGGAACGGGCCGGGCTCTTAAAAGAGCATCAAACTCTCGAAGAGCAAGGCCGTTCGTTCCTCTGAAGGCGCGTCGGCTAGGCCGATCCACCAGGCTGCAGGCGGGGCCTGACCAACTGAGCTGCGTGTTCCGGCGAAACGTCGAGGGTTCGCTCAGCGAGTCACCACGAGGGTACGGTAACACCAGCATGGTCTCTCGAGTTCTGCCGTCTCCACACTCCGTGAACTATAAAGGCCCATGAGGTCCAGTTTCCGTGAGTCCAGTGAATTACCTTCCTCCCTGGGTTTCTTGAAATGAATGTTGTTGGCGCCGTGTCGTCAAGTAGTGAACTGTAAGTGGCATGTGTGAAATAATAATAGAACGGTAGTAGTTCTTTTTTGTTGTGCTTGTATTACTGCATTGCTTTATTAAACTGCATGGTTGCATACGTGTTTGAGTGCATACGGGTGTGAACGAATAATGTCCTTGTTAAATGTTGCACCCTGTTCGTTGCGTCCTTTCCCTTAAATTGAGCTGCCGTAATTGCGTACGTAAAAAAAGAATATTAGCTGGCTTTTAAAAATAGCCGATAAAGTAATCGATCCGTGGGGCTTGCGATAACACTGCTCCAAATCGGCAAAACGAGCGAGCTGCTAAGCGGATCGTTTTCAGCAGGTCCCGTCGAGGTGTGAATCCCCGGCATTTCTGTCTGCGCGCAACTTAGGTAAATCGACAATTCGGCGATCGGACCCTCTCGCGCGCGACAGAATAGTTGGCTGAATTTTCGGTGTGATAAACACACCCGTAGCTGGATTTCGGCAATTGATCCGAAAGCTGCGACTAGGTGCCCGTGCCGGTGGGGCGCGTGGCCGCGATTGGCTAAAAAGCGTCGCCCGCACGCCGGAACGGGTGGGAAACCATAACAATATATATATAAATATATATAATATATATATATTATATATATATGTTATAAAGATCGTAATGTTGAGGTTGTCGTGAATTGTCCAAACAACACAACAATAGTGTTTACACATACACCTGTGATTAAAGATTACTTTAACACAGGTTTATTATACACTTCATGTTCAGCCTAAGCGAGTATGTTGCTTACACACTACTGCGATCGAGTAAATCTATTGTGAAGATCAAATGTAGAGGTCAAATGTATTAACTAATAACAGAAAATGTCTTCCCTTGTACATTTCTCCTTACCGCTGATTCTCCCCGTCACGGTTGCCGATCCATCTGTTGCTTTTTTGTTTTTTTAACTTTAATCTATCACCTCACGAAAGATCGGCAATGGTAAGATGCCCGCAGAGCAACTTCTGTGGGTTCACCTTGCACTAACAGAAGATAGCTCTGTAAAATGGACCATTAGGGAGCATTTCACCTCCAAGATTTATAATAACACTCTGTGTTTCATGCCTCCCCCACTGTAATCCCTCCCCATCTGTTGTGTGGAAATACAATGATCTCAACAACCGATGTTAATTACTATCGATTTTTATTTATTTATAATAATTATTTATTTTGCATTCTTGGTCATGAAAACGAACTTTGCATGTAAGTGATCTGCTCTGGGCCTACCAAGATATTTTTGAATTCTGACTTGTCAACTTCAAGGGAACACTTCTGTAAGAAATATTTTTAACGCTACCTTGCTTGCATGTATAAATACTGCCAAATGCAACCAAAAAACCCCCCTGATCGTAGAACCAAAATCAGATGCAAAGAGAATGCAGTCTACAAGGCACTTGAGACTTAAGAGGCAGGCACAGGCTCGGGCTGAGGATCAATCAAGACAAGAAGCAGCTCCAGGTCAGCTGAGACAAAGAGCAGACACAAGGCTTCAGGTTAGGATAACTCTCAAGACAAACAGCCACCCAGGACAGCATGTTGGGCACCCTAAAAGAGGTGAACCATTTGATGCGAATGCCAAGTGCACTTTTGCAATACTAAATCTGTAAATTCATACAAAACCAGAAAGCTAACATCTCAATTTGTCCATGCAGGAAATATTTAAAATAAATATTTCATTGAATTTCCCCGGGCAACCGCCAAGGGGCACTTCAGCGAATACATCTAAGTGAAAGAAAAGAAACGACATTGCAAGCCAGAAATGATCAAACAAGACTTGCAGAGAAAGGCCAGGATGACTGATAAAATGAAACAGCTGAAATACCATGAATGACCCCGACGTTGAATGAAAGCTTGACTACCAAATGATGTAGAAACTTGGGCAGCCGATTACCAGACAATATAAAACTAACAAGAATGAAATAATCCACGAATGATCGGGTGTACAAATAAGATCGATTACTATGTTGATGCTGATGAGACTTGGCCGCCGATTAACCAGACAAATACAAGCTGAATAACCGTGAATGATCGCGAGGTCAAAAAATAAAGCCGATTACACAGAACAATTACAAGGCTGAATACAAAACCGTTGATGGGAATCCCGCCGAGGTCAAATAAATAGCCGATTAACCAAGACAATACAAAAGCTGAATAACCGTTGAATGATCCGAGAGGTCAAAATAAAAGCCGATTACCAGAAAATAACAAAGCTGAATACCAGAATGATGCGCGAGGTCAAATAAAAGCCGATTACCAGAAAATACAAGGCTGAATACCATGAAATGATCGCGAGTCAAAATAAAAGCCGATTACCAGAAAATACAACTGAAATACCAATGAAATGATCGCGAGGTCAAATAAAAGCCGATTAACCAGAAAAATACAAAGCTGAATACCAATGAATGATCGCGAGTCAAATAAAAGCCGATTACCAAAAATACAGCTGAATACCATGAATGATCGCGAGGTCAAATAAGCATTACCAGAAATACAAGCGAATACATGAGTGATCGCGAGGTCAAATAAAAAGCCGATTACCAGAAAATTACAAGCTGAAATACCATGAATGATGCGCGAGGTCAAAATAAAAGCCGATTACCAGAAAATACAAAGCTGAATAACCAGAATGTCGCGAGTCCATAAAAGCCGATTACCAGACAATACAAGCTGAATACCATGAATGACGCGAGTCCAAATAAAAGCCGATTACCAGACAATACAAGCTGAATTACCAGAGTGATCGCGAGGTCAAATAAAAGCCGATTACCAAAAATACAGCTGAATACCATGATGTCGCGAGGTCAAATAAAAAAAAAAAGGCCCGAATTACCAGAATACAAGCTGAATACCATGAAATGATCGCGAGATCAAATAAAAGCCGATTACCAGAAATACAAGCTGAATACCATGAATGATGCGCGAGGTCAAATAAAAGCCGTTACAGAAAATACAAGCTGAATACCATGAATGATTGCGAGGTCAAATAAAAGCCGATTACCAGAAAATAAAAGCTGAAACCTGAATGATCGCGAGGTCAAGATAAAAGCGATTACCAGAAAAATACAACTGAATACCATGAATGATTGCGAGGTCAAAAAAAGCCGATTACCAGACAATACAAGCTGAATACCGTGAATGATCACGAGGTCAAATAAAGCCGATTACGCAGAAAATACAAGCTGAATACCTGAATGATTGCGAGGTCAAATAAAAAGCCGATTACCAGACATACACAGCTGAATACCGTGAATGATCGCGAGGTCAATAAAAGCCGATTACCAGACAATACCAAGCTGAATACCGTGAATGATCGCGAGGTCAAATAAAAGCCGATTACCAAAATACAAAAAGCTGAATACCATGAATGTTGCGAGGCAAATAAAAGCCGTTACTAAATGATGTTGATAAATACTTCCACAGGCCGCTTACCAGACAATACAAGATGGGCGATTATCGTGACCTCCACCCCTTGTAATGTCATGACGTCGATTTCTTCGATAAAAAAAATGTAGATACAAATCTGTCAGCTTGACCAACACAATGTGAGGTGACATTGCAGATAAGATGACAGAAAACAAATCTATTCATATCTAACCGAAAGACATGTCAAACGAAGACATGTCCTTTGTGCGGACTGTTTAAAACGGTGAAGACGGACTGACCACGTGCTTGACATGGCCCAACTCCATGATGACAGGGCCTCAAACGCTCGAGCTGCAATTGTCACTGATCTCGTGGGCGGTCTGACGACCAAATCTCCTGACAACCAATCTGAATACCAATCCAGCAATGACGAAAATGTGAGGATGGAGGAGAAAACAATTTTCAAACCCCTCCTATTGACAAAGTCAAACATGGGGAACAAAAGAATCCTCACAAAAACAATGTGAAAGAAGTTAAAAACATTAAGTGAATTGTACATTCATCCTACCATCTGTAATAAATTCTCTATCATCTCCACGATTCGCTTTATATTAACCAGTTAGTTCCATGGACAGGTGACCTGAAAAGTTGCTTACCGCCCTGCTAAATTACGCACTCCTCCAAATGTTAACCTCCTCCCTCCCGCCCATGATGGGTAACACAGACTCAACTGATGCGGGGGTCAGTGGGAAGGAATGACATGGTGGGACACAAGTTATTCTGTGTTGAAGAGTGGTAGTTGCTTTGGGTTAGGGATTAGGTGCATGAAAGGGGCACACAACAGACCAAGCAGTTGTTTTCAAGTGCAGACAAATACAACATCACCAGCTCCTCCTTGGTGGCCACAAACGTAGTCCAGATCTAATGAGTTCCAGAAAACTCTTTGTTGGGGCTTTCATTAAGGAGAAAAGTGTCCAGACCGGTTCAGAATGATTGAAGAATTGGCACTGCAGCCTGGCCCTTTTCATCAAGGTGACTCAACAAATGCTGCACAAGAAGTCTGAGAGGACGTGGCGCCGATTCAGTGGTGCAAAGGAGAATGATGGATGCATACAAGTGTGAGGAGTGCTATTTTATGGTCACATCCGATCCATAATTAATACACATATATTAGTTAGATGTAGGGATTCGAACCAATTTTTATATACCTGGGGTTAATGCATTTTAAAAATCCTATCTTCTAAGTGGCCACTGTTTCCCAGTAGTCAGTCCACCAGATGCCCTCTGAAGGGACTGGCTGTGCTATTTTAGTGATAACAACCAGACATGTCCTTTCTCATGTAAAGCTAAACTTTACTTGGTTTTCTCAAGCTTCCACTCCTGGGCTCTTTGTTTAGTTATGAAATGCAGTTTAACATCTTCATAGCCTTTAGTGCCACCAAGTCAGGCCATCCTAAGGATGGAAAGAACATTGTTAAGTGCTGCAATCTAATTCTGGTCAAACCACATTCCCACTCTTTTTAAAACAATAGGCTGTGCTTTACTGTCATGCAGAAGCTAATTGTCCTTACTCTTACCAATAATCTGTGGAACTTAATAGGGGTTTTTGTTTTGGTCCCTCTAAACACACTTCCACAGTGATAAGAAAGCCTGGCAGGGAGAGGGACTGTCTAAGAATAATTGCTGGGCCTAAGATAAGCTGTTTGATTGTCCACCCTCCTTGTTTGGGAAGGAAGGGAAAACTCTTACCTCATATCTGAGTACACATTTGGAGTCTTTGTCACACCAACCTAGGTTAAGAGTATACCAGAGATAGATTGGACAATAGAAGAAAGATTGTATATAAGGGAGAGTTTTTGAATGTCAGACTCAGTGTGGTTTTGGTAGCTCCCACTGTCCTGGTTGAGCTGCTCACCACCTCCGCTGGCGTGTGGTACTCAATAAAACTGCATTTTGGTGAATCCTCTTCGACTGACTTTCTTCCATGCGCGGGCCGGCGAACCAGAGTCCTCAATACAGATACAATGACTGATTAATACTAAGTAAGTATGCCCATAAAAAGCTATATATTAAAAGAGTTTAACAAGAATGCTTCAAATGGGGAGGTGAAAGGACTTTCCAGGCCAACCATGACAATTCTTAAGAAATAAAACTTAACAACTGCTTGTGCATCAGGGTTTTCTGTTGCCGATGTGATGAATTTTCCCACCATATCCACATCAACAGGAACATGGAGCTCCATTGTGTGAGGCACAGGCTGTGAATAACAAGGCTCACGGTTGTTTGTTCTCATCGCAATCTTCAACCTCTTTTGTCCCAATTCCCGAACATCGTGCAGAGAGAGAGAGGTTAAGGACCTGGACTGTAACAGGAGGAACGTTTTTTACGGCAACGAACGGTCCCTTGGTTGAACCGGGAAGTTGGAGGATCTGGGCAGGGACAGAGAAGAAAGTATATTTTTACTCAAAAGAAACTCGTTTGGAGTGTAGTTTGAGGTAATCATGTGTGTGAAAGTTTTTGTTGTTTTGTGCACCAGAGTGTGGTTTGTGTGTCTGTTGCCTTGTGTGTGGTATGAGGATGAAGATGGTGTTAATGGTTAAATCAATGCTCCGTAAACAATGTAAAGATGTTTAGCTTTCAGTGAAACCTGAACACATCTTGGATGTTAACTGCTCAGGCTATCAAAAGAGAAAAGGAGTTTGAGTGAGTTTAAGAATAACCTGGGTGGAAATGGGTTGAGTTCTGCTCCATAATAAATGTTAAGTTGTTCCAGGTGAAAACATCGTCCTGAAGTCTCAATGTTATGAATTATTTGGCTTTAAGTGTTTTCTCTCCGGCATTACCATCTCCAAAAACCATTTTATTTTCATATCAAGGTCCTGTTGGAAGGACCATTTTTGCACAAAATTGGACATCAGGCCCCCAAAAGCAAAGGATTAACCCCATGGGAATGATGGATGGAGGAACAACCATTTTGAAAAAATATCTCTTGCTTGATGTTGCGTGCTGTGTAATGATGGAGTTTTCTATTCCGAAGGGTGTTGAAGGTGGACCGTGTGTGCCTTTGGTGTATATGTCGCTCTCATCTCATCACATGTCACCCGTGTCATGTCACTCAGGCCGTCTTCGTTATAAAACTCCGGTTCGGATCCGGCTCGGTAATTTAGGGCCAAATTATTTACCGGGTCCCGGGTTGGCTCGGAACTCGGAATAAGTTGATTGCATCAAGTGTATGAAAATCGTCACATCTGGGTGCGGCTCATCTAAGCTGTGTTACAGGTACAGCTGGCCAAGCAACTGCTCGCATTAACAATACAACGATGCTCCGTTTCCTTGCAGGAAATCCATCGTGATTACTTCGTTACTCGATGTGCAAGTTGAATTTTCATTCCTTTCTCTGAAAATCGATGTAAATATTTTCCAAAGTGTTTTGGTGTTATTCGTGTGTGTGTGTGTGTGTTTTATTGTTTATAAGTTATTCATTATGGCTGAACCATTAGCACCGACAGGCCCCAATTTTGGGAAGATGAGGTACTTCAAGATCTTGGGCAAGACTTTAAGCTACCACCATATTGGCTCGTGATGTCATTTTGAGCCACCAAAGGATGAGATCACGTTTATATTGGGATGTGGGTCAGCACTGCGCGTTGGCCCTGCCAGGCAAAGGAAACCACCATGAAGGGCAATAACTCCACAGCTTTTATCAATGTCCAACAATGTCCAGAAACCACCGCGGCTCACCCAGCCGGTAAACCTGCTAGTCTGTACTGCACATAATAAAATTAAAAACAGAGTCCATCTGTGAAGCTCAGCATGTCTCTAGTCTTTAATTACGTATTATTCGAAATGTATTTGCACCAATACGTCTCTTCATAGACTTCTGATTGGAATAACGTTTTAAGCCTTTCAACCCTTGAACACTGCGAACCCCTTATAAGACCAATTGAGACTGACTGCTACAGGTATCATGTAAACTTGTACTAACCTGTTTCATGGTTGGGCTGTTCGGACAATAAACCGTCTCTCCCACCAGGCATTCTGGTGAGGAGGGTGTATGGGAAATGGACAACCAGCAGGATAAAAAAACAATACTGTCAAAAGGGTGATGAGCACCTTGTTGAGACAATGGCCACCTATTGGTGCCAAACTGTCTGCGAGCGTCCTCCTGCCAGTTGGATTACTTTTGTTGACGAGGTTGGTTGGGCAGGATTTGGCCACATCCGGCTACTGTAAAATCCTCACTCCGCAAAACACATCAAAACACAAAGAAAACTGAAAACCCACTCCGTGGGAGTACCTCAAGTGCAGCTGCCCTCCGCAGGGCAGCTCACTGATTGAAGGGATGGGAATCCTTCGGGACCCCCAAATCGTTGATGATCGGAGGAAAATCACAGGGTAAACTTCCTGGTGGGTTTGTGGTGTATTTTATGGTGGTGCTGAGGTGTTTGTCCACCAGACGGCGGTGTCTTCAGGTTAATCCGAGGTGGTCTCTTCGGGTGGGTGCCGGAAATGTCCGATCCCAAAGAGAGGATGATCACCTGTCCTCTGTTTTCATCTGCCTTCATTGGCGTTTGAACAATCAGTATTGCAGCACTCTCTAAGGTTCGGAAGACTGGATAGTGGCAAGTCATGGTGGGTGGTTACACATACTGTAGATCTGGGCCCCTCTGATGGTTACCTTCCCAGGAGTTGCTGTACTGTGTCATTTAGCTGTCTCCCATGATAATTGGAGTAAACACCGGTCAACGAGCACATTATGAGACTCCTTGGGTGTCCGTTTTCCCTGGTCTTTGTGAATGGCTCCGACTGAGGCGAGTTAATCTCACCGTGATGGACGCATTAATAATGCCGCACTCAGAGTCTGTGGTTGAACAGTACCACAGGTGAGATACTTTCTCTCTTGGGGGATGTCAAGCATCGACTGGACGATAGGGGTCGTTATGAGACATGTGTTTGGTCCCCATGGGTCGGAACTGTAACCAGAATAGAGCTAAGTTCCTGACTTTGCAAGAAGCCACGGACTAATGTGGCTGTTCAATGGTTTCAGCGACACAAGCCAATAGCTGGACTTGGTAATTCCAATGCTGGTGATGTGCAAAAGGAGATTGACCATGTGCTCATGCGATGGTCGCTTGGAGGATCATCCAGAACTGCAGGGTCTACCGGAGTGCTCAGTTCCTCAATAACCGACCACAGGCTTGTTGTAGCCAACCACTGAAGTTGCAGCTTAAAATCTGGAAGAATGGTACCAATCCAGCCTAGGCGATGTTGGCGCTAAGAATGAGAGGGACGCGAGGAAGTTTTGCCAAACAGGGTGAGTGGGGAATTTTTGGGTCTGGTGCTTTAGGGAATCTGAAGAGTTGTGGACCTGCCTTCAAGCTACCATCCTTCTGATGCTCTTTCAAGTGGATGTCTGGAAATCACAAAAAGGGGGACGAAGAATTTTATTTCTCAACGACACGATGTGTAACATGTCCGTCAAGGTCCAGCTTCATAGCAGAGGCTGAGCTGTTCGAGGGAGTTGGGTGAAAAACTGTATGCGCACTGAGGGTGGCAAGGAGGCTCTTATGTGGCGAGGAATCTGTGAGGGGGTAGAGCATCAAGCTGTGGTCAAAGTGATTCTCGTCCTGCATACAGGGATTTGTGCAATCTGCGCTCCTCCAAGCCCATCCTCAGTGTACTGGCAGTTAGAGCGGAGGGGTGGTGTCGGGTCTTGAACCAGATGAGTCTCGAGTGAAGGCCTGCTGGCTGGTTACCTTCAGCGGCTGTAACAGCCGTTGATACACTCCGCTAGATCCTAGAGTGGACTCTGTCAGCGATGTGTCATTCATCTTTTTGCAAAAGCCAGTCTGTAGTTCCCCTGACACGAAAGTACTCAACTGAAGATTGAACCTTTCGTTGTGGAAACACCAGCACTGTGGTGAAACGGATGAAATTGGTAAAGCTCTTGGGATCTGTGGCATTCATGACAAATTTTTCAAAGCTGGTGGAATGCTGTAGCTTGTGTCATTGCATCAGTTCTGGCCTCTTGTTCTTGGAACAAGGCGTGCACATCCTCACATTGACTGAAGAGGGGCCTTGTTGGCTCTCTCTGGAATGGGAAGGGTGATTGCCAGGACTGCAACTACTACCAAGTGGTGACGTTGCTTCTCAGTGCCAGGCAACGCGCTACTTTGCTCAGATAATTCTTGACTATGTTTGCATCATCGCTTAAGCAGCCTCATGCCGCACGAGCCAAGTATAGGTTTTACACAACAAAGAGTCAGTGACTGTAACCGTATCCTTGCCTTCTCGGTCCTACCGAACGCCAGCCCAATGAGAGTCTTTCGCGCAGGGCTGCTTTGCAGCCTGATAAGTCTGTGACAAAGTGTTCGATTCACTCGACATCAATGCCTTCTCTGGAGGATTCTGTCTATAGAGCATTTCGTTTCTGAAAAGAAATACTCCAGTTTCATTGTTTTGATACGCAGAATTTAAGATGCTGCGAATTTATTTATTTAATACTTTTGTGGTCTTTTTTGTTAGGAGTAATGATTTCATAACAAAAGGTTGAGGGTATTCCATAGGGGTGGAATTGGCAGCTCCCTAATTGAGCAGAACATTTATTCTTATTTCTGTGAATTTTACAATTTTTGCAGGAACAACTGGATGAGGAGAAAGAAATTAAGGACGCTAAAAGTTATTCCATTTAATACTGTGTTCGAATATAGATGATGTTGTGTGGTTAACTATAATTTTTTTGATAGGCACCTTCACAATATAGGCAGCTTCGTCAATAATTGTTTGTACAGTTCTGTCAAATCTGGATGTGTTTGGTTAGAGTTGGACAGAATGGTTTAGTCCAAGTGTACATCATAAAGTTGATGATTTCAGTTTCCCTGTATCTTGTACACCTTCCCAGGTGGCATGTACCAATTAAAATGGGTTACAATGTCTTTTCATCTCAGCTACTTAGATTTACAAGAATTGTTCAGTAAAGGATGATTTTGTGGAACGTGCTGAGAAGGTTTTTTTCCATCATGTAAACAGAGGAATTTGGCTGATGTTTGATCAGGTCTTGTGAGAATGTCTTTGGATCCATCGTCACTTTTATTTTAAGTTTGGTTGGTTGTCATGTTAACAAGTTCCTATTGATTGCATTTGATATAATAATAATGAATTAATTATTTTATATTATTGGTTTAACATATATGATGGTATGTATGTGTTTATAATATATACTATATACATAATATATATATATATATATATACTCGTATTACATACACACACACACACACACACACACACACACACACACACACACACAACAGTGTTAATAATGGAGGTATTTCGATAAAAAATCAATAAATAAAAATATATTATTTATAAAATACATTATAAATAAGCATTATTTTAATTTATTGGTTGTTGCTAAGGATACGCAATGCGAGCATGTTAAATCGTTTGTTTAATGACAGTTTGAATATTGAATGACAGTTTGAGTCTATGGTTAGAATGAAGGTGGTGTGTAATGACAATGTCTGCAACGTAAAGTGTTTATCGTTAATTTATTATCATATAAAGTGGTGTATGAATTGAAGTTAGTCATATGTAGTAATATTTTAATAAAGTAATGATAACAAATAAGTTTGTATCAGACATTGCCAGTTGCTGTGTGACTGACTGTCTGGACCAACTTTGAGAGTTGTGGGTCCATTGATGTTGAGTAATCGACTGATGAGGACCTGCGACCGGGGTTGTGGATCCGCAGTTTGGAGAGGTTCTGGCTGAAAAAGATCGAAACTTCGATGAAAACGTTGCCAGCTTTTGATCCGGCAGTTGGGAAATCAGTCGATTGCTTAAAGTTTAAGTGATATAACTTCAAAATATAATAGCTTTGTAAGTACTTACCATTACATAATATATCCGTGTGTGTGTGTGTGTTGTGTGTGTGTGTGGTGTGTGCGTGTGTGCGTTGTGTGCGTGTGTGTGTGTGTGTTGTGTGTTGTGTGTGTGTGTGTGTGTGTGTGTGTGTGTGTGCGTGGCGTGAGCAGTTGGTAATTGTGATTTAATGTAATTGGTCTTTACTTTGATTTGTGTGGTCTCGTTCTTCAACATTCATCTCCAAGGCCCATTATTGGGCCCAGTTCATCAAACCTTGCAGTAAGTCGGGCAGAATAATCTCCAGGAGCTGGAGGGTTTTTACACGATGATGGCCCCCACGATGATGCCCTTCAGGCCAAAGAAGATCTTCGTACACTATGGCCACATGGGTCATGAAGACTGCCACCGACGTACGGCCATGAGCCTCCACCTGAGGTTATTTTTTTCCGCCATAACTTTCCCGAAGCCATTGCCTTCAACAGTGAAGGACATTTGATGCCACCCTGTTGACAATAAGAAGACTGAAGAGCATTTCAATTTTCATTTCCATACCAGGGACCGGACCAGTGTGAAGTATGCAAATAATTGTTGTAAAAATGTTGAAGCCCACCTGGTATGTGTTTAGGTATAGAATTGCATTTAGAAATGTGTTGGTGAATGAGTTAGAGTGAAATAATCAACGCATTGGTTTTCTATATTTCAGTCAGGTCAGATGGGAAGCATGCGCTGGAGCATCGCGTCGCTGCGTCCACTTTCTGCACTACTCCAGTGGTCTCCGTCTGGCCATCCCCCAGGCAGATGCCAGGCCCATCCCCATCGCCTTGAGATGCTGATCAACCTGCTGGCAATCACGAGGCACGTGGTTGGCCCATTGGCCTACTCCACTCACGAGGCTCCCTTGCTGAGAGAATCTGGTGAGCAGGATCAGCTCAGGAAAACGAGCCAGTGTCATACAGCCGCAGCTGACACTCACGGATGATGCGGACTAATCACAGACTCATTTGAGTCTCTCTCAGCAACGCTCATTGGACACAGAGTCGACCAGCGATAGCCTAGGATTTCAAAGAGACCCGGTACCAAAGGAAGTTAAGTCTCCATCTCAGATCCCTGGTAAGAATCCAAGTCTCACATCCATAGTGAAGACTGAAAGCACCAAAGAACCTGAAGACTTCTCCTGCACTGGTACTGACAGCACCACACCCCATGATCCAATTAATCCATGACTCCTCCAGGCCCAACTCGACGTCTATTGACCTCTTGGCTCACAGCCAGCAGAGACATGAATATCACTGCCAAGGTAAGTGAATCTCTCCGTGACCCTCAAGCATCCTCACCACAAACAGGTATCAGACAGGATAGCAGCATCCAAGATGTCATTGAAAGCCTGGATCTTAGTTTTGACTCAAGGAAACCGTAATCCAGCAGCTTCGACTGTCAATCAGCACCTCGAGGGCCCCCCAAAGGATATCCAGAGTCTACACAAAGATTAGACTGCATCATCTGTGAAATCAAGTTCAGAGATCTTGACATGCAAATGATGCACCGCAGCTTGATCTCTCCGACATCCTTCGCAGAATCCAGTCCATACAAGCGCTGAAAAGTGTGGGGGCCAGTACACACCCCTGACAAACTCACGGAACAACTGGAAATACAGTCGGAGATGGTGTCACCACCATCTAGCAGCACTCTCAGTACCAGAGTATAGTTCCGACATCAGGTTGATCAGTTTAGGTGCACCCCACGAAGACCAAGAAACTTCCAGGGCATTCCAATTCAGTAAATTGAACACTTACAGAGATCAACAAAACGCTGCAAGCAGCCACTGCCGAACTCTCATCTGCGTTCCGTTGAGGACCCAAAGGGCAAAAGGATATGTTCAATAATTGACCTCTTTGGTGTGAAGCCTGACTGCTCTAGGTGGTGGTTGCTCAAGCAGATGGTGGCAAACCCTATCAAGAATTATGCCGAGCAAAGACCTTACCCGTCAATGAGAGCAGCATCACCCTCGGTAGTTGTTGCAGTCCTGGCGATCACCCTTCCCTTTCCAGAGAGGGACAACAAGGCACCTCTTCCAATCAGTTTGGGATGATGCCTGTGTTCCAGGCAGAGCACAGAACTGCATGCATGACATGAGTACAGAATTTCACCAGTCTTGAGAGTTCAGAATGGATGCCACAAATCCAGGAGCTTTCGCCCCATTTCAACAGGTTCACCCGCAGCGTGTGTTTCCACAAACCAAGGTGGATCACAGTTGATTGGAGGGTCAACAATCGGATAGTAACACGCCTGACATCCAACTCAACAGCTGGTGGATCAGCCTGGTAGAGCTCCTCAAACAAACGCCCAGCGGGCTTCACTTCGGACTCCTCTGCACAGAGCCACCACCCTTCGCTTCTAGCTGCAGTACACGGGGATGGGCTTGAGAGGAACACAATGTGAGAATTCCCTGTAGAGCAGGAACGACAATCACCTGACCACAGGATGATGGTCTATCCCCTCACAGATTCCTTGCACATAGGCCTCCTTTCCACCCTCATGTGCCACTACAGTTTTTCACCTCAACTCCTGAACAGCTCAGCTCTGCTTGAAGCCTGGACTGTGACTGGCAATGGTACCCAGTGTCCCTTGAGAGACAAAATTCTCTTCGCCAGATGGTGAGTTCCCAAGACATCTCCCAGTTACATCAAGGATGGTGGTCTTGAAGGCACTCCACAACTCTTCAGGATTCCTCGTAGCATATACAGAGACAAGGGAAACTACACCCAAAGGAGTGACAATCCTTAGTGTGATAAACACTTGTTGACGCGTGTTAACCTCAATTATTATTGGAGTCAGCTTATTGGAAACAGCGACAGCAACTCCTGGCATGGTACCATCAGAGCGACCACACCAATGGTACGTGTAACCACCCGCTATGACCTCAGCCAACTAATCTGGTCTCCGAACCTCAGAGAGGTGCTGAATACCGACGTTCAAATGCTTGAGCTCATTTGAGAACAGACTGGTGATCAACAGTAACCCAACTTCAGGCGGATGTCCGCAGACACAGTTTGGCACTAGATATGGATGACGGTTTGGCTCAGAAGGAGCTCCTCCGCCTTTGACAGGTTTTGCTTTTAATGCTAGCTGGTGTCCATATCCTACACCTACACCCTCCTCACCAGGAAACCCAGATGGGGAGACTGTTTAGTTGCCGACATTCCCGACCATGAAACAGTGAGTACAGATTTACATGGTACCTGTAACAAGTCACAGATCTAATCTGGCCGAAACCGCTGACCAAATGAAAGGCTGAGTGAAGCAAGACATTATTTTCAAAGGCTGGACATGGATGCATTGTCACATTTCGGGGATAGACGAGGTAAATCGTAACTAGAGGAACGACACCTAATATGTGCACATGAGTTGGTAGACTCGGGTAAGTCTTGTAAGGGGAGGGGGTAATGTTCTGGTTTTGGAAAACACTACCACAGGGGAGAGCATACAAGGACATGCAGGTACCTACGTGGCTCGCATATCTGGGATGCCCGGAGAGAACTCGCTACTGGGTCAACAAGGATCAACATAGCAGAGGCACCTCAGAGACATGGCTGTGTGCCCCCATCATGTCACATCACACTGCCCATCTTCCCCATCCATTTTCCTCCGCATTCTCTTGTATATTTGTGTGAGGTGAGGGGAAAAGAAAAGGCTGCTTTCTTTTCTTCCTTTTTAATTGTATTTTTAGTTCTGTTCTATTCTTCTCCCCTGAGTGAATGATGGCCAAATCTTTTATGTAAGTAAAGATGAATGAAGAAATGTCAGGTCAGGTCAGTATGGGAGCCCTGTACGGAGCAGCGTTTTTGCGGCGCCGTTTGGTTAAATCTCTTCTTATGTCCTTTTTGCTTTCTTGCTTGTAGATACTTGAATTTAAATATTGCTTGCTTGTGTGTTTCTAATAAATAATTGTTGTGTTATTTCAAAATCTGTCTCGGTTGCTTTTCCTTCATTGTCCGACACATTGCACAAGTACAGGTCGACAGGAAGTTGTACCCAATATTCGCATTGTTATCCAGCACACACCAACTGTAACGCTCGACAGTAATCCGAGTGTGCGCTGAGGGCACGTGACCTGATTTAGCCGGCCATCCACAGGTAAGGTATCACACAAAGTAGTGTAACCCTCCTGGATTGGCTGTGCCAATCGGCGTTCATGTTGGCCTGGCAACCTGCCAAGTGCACAGAGTTATCTGTGCCCAGCGGCCTCTAGGATCAAGCGTTCGGAGGGACCCGAGTGCTTCCCTCATGGCAAAGCTTGATCCCCGGATCCGTAGACAATAATAAAGTAATAATAACAGGGTCTTCGTTACATTCTGTTTTGATATAATAAAGTAATATAACAGGTTGTTACATTCTGTTTGCGGATATAATAAAGTAATTGTAAACCAGGTTTTATATTCACGTTGTATATAATAAAGTGATTTTTCAACAGGTTATATTCCCGTTGTAAATAATAAAAGTAATTATAACATGGTTATATTCCCGTTGTATATAATGTAATTATAACAGATTACTATTCACCGTTGTTAAAAATAAAGTAAATTATTTACAGGTTGTTATAATTAACGTTTAATTGGATCATGGGGTGTGGTGCTGTCAGTACCAGTGCAGGAGAAGTCTTCAGGTTCTTGGTGCTTTCAGTCTTCACTATGGATGTGAGACTTGGATTCTTACCAGGGATCTGAGATGGAGACTTAATTCCTTTGGTACCGGGT
>CM068957.1:101908246-101922623 GCA_035128595.1 Eptatretus atami | reverse complement strand
GATTGGTCGTCAGACCGCCCACGAGATCAGTGACCAATCGCAGCTCGAGCGCTTCAGAGCTCCTGTCAATCATGGAGTTGGGCCATGTCCAAGCACGTGGTCAGTCCGTCTTCACCGTTTAAACGTCTTAAACAGTCCGCACAGGGCTGTCTATTTTTCTTTGGATGGTTTACGTTTATAGATATGAATAATTTGTGTTTCTGATCATCTTTATCTGCAATGTACCTCAATGGTGTGGTCAAGCTGACGATTTGTTATCTAATTTAATTTAATCGAAGAAATGACGTTCATGACATACAAGGTGGGTGGAGGGTCACGCATAGTCATCCTTGTTATGCTTTGGTGAATCTCTCGGCATGTTGGATATTATAACTATCATTCTTAGAAATCGGCTTCTTATTTGACCTCTGGATATTCTGGTATTCAGTCTTGGTATTGTTGGTAATCGGCTTTGCGCAGTCTCATCAGAATACATAGTAATCGACTCTTATTTCGACACCCGATCATTGTTGGTTCTTCATTCTTGTTAGTTTTTTAATATTGTTCTGGTGATCGGCTGCACCCAAGTTTCTCCATCATTTGGTATCAGCTTTCATTCAACGTGGGTTCATTCATGGTTTCATGCTTGTTTCATTGTATCCAGTCCATCCTGGCTTCTTGCAAGTCTGTTTTGAATCTTTGCTGCAATGTCTGTCTTTTCTTCATGAGATGTATCAGTGAGTACCTCTGGTGATTGCCCGGCGGAATCAACGAAATATGTTATTTATATTTCTGCAATGACAAATTGAGGAATGTTAGCTTTCCGGTTTTGTATGAATTACCATTCTTAGGTTGCATAAGTGCACTTGGATTACCGCTCTAAAATGCTTCACATTCTTCGCAATGCCCAACATGCGTGTCTCTGGTGCTGTTTTGTCTGAGTGTTTATCTCAAACCCGAGCCCTGTGTCTTCTCTTTTTGTTGTCTCAGTGACTCCATGGAGCGTACTTCTTCTGGTCCTTGCATTGTTGATAATCTTGTCAGCACGAGCCTCGTGTGCTCCGTGCTCCTTTATCTAAGTCCTTGTGCTGCATTCTCTTTGCAATTGAGTTTGGTTTGCTATGCATCAGGGGTTTTTTCGGTTTCATGTTGGCAGTATTATATGAATGCCAAAGCAAGGAAGGGCTTACATATATTGTACAATCTAACAGATGTTCTCCTTCGCGGTAAACAGTGTTCCCTGAAAGTTGCGAGAAGAAGTCAGAATAAAAATTAGTTCTTGTGGAGGTGACCTGAGCAGACTTTCCAACTACTACATTCAATCTAGTTCGTTTTCTATGAGGTGGTGCGTGTTGTTAAATGCAGAGTGATAATATCAGATTATATATAATGTATATATATTGTGCGTTATATTTAACATTCAGTTGATTTTGAGCGATCGTGCGGTACGACGCGTGAGAAGGCACAACACATGGGAAGGATTACAGGTTGGGGGAGCTGATTATCGGAGAAGTCAGAGTGTTATTATAATCTGGAGGTGCAATGCTCCTAAATGGTCCATTCCAGAGCTATCTCTGTTAGTGCAAGTGATACCCACCAGAAATGCTTCTGGGGGCATTTACGCTGCCGATTCAAGCTCCTCGTTCGAGGTGGAAATAGATGGTTTTGGAGGAGATGGTAAAAACAAAAAAGCAAACGAGTATTGGCTCGTAACGCGTAGACGGGGAGAATCAAGATGCGTAAGGGCATAATTGTAACCAAGGGAAACATTTTTGTATTATTAAGCTTACATACATAATGACTCTACATTTGATCTCACAAATGATGTTAACTCAAGCTGTGGCAGTATTGTTTGGTCCAATAAGCAACTATATTTTCGCCATATGAGAGCTAAACAGTGCGTAAGTGTGTTTTATTTAACATACACTGTGTAGAATGTTATTTCTTTTTTGGCTCACAGGTGTATGTGATCAGCATCATTGTTAGTGTTGATATTTGTAAAAATTAATTATGTACAACCTAATTAATATTTCTTACATTGTGATCTAATGCGTCGAACATATATTATTGTGTATATTTATTATATCATTTATATATATTATATTAGTTTTTATTTTCAGCTATTTAATTGTGTGCTGTGTTTTATGTGGTGTTCTCCACCCGTTTTTTCGGGGGGTGTTGTGCGGTGCAAGAAACCGTTTTTTTTACCAATCGCGGGCCTAACACTTGTTCTGGTCCACGCTGTACGGGCTTCAAACAGGTTGCTAAGATTTCGAACATCAACGGCCCAAAATTCTCTGCTATCGGTGGTTTTTAATTCCACCGTACTAAACTGCCAACTATTTGTCCGCGTGGGTTGACAGGTCCGAGCTTCGCCGATTGTCCGATTTTACTTAATGTAATGTCCTGTGAGACAGAAATGCATGTGGATGATGTATACGAGACTTCGATGGAGACCCCTGCTAAGTGAAGAAAGGGAGCGCCAACTTGCGCATCGCTACGTTTGCGATTTTGCGAGCAGTGTATGAGGTTGGGTCTCCAAAGCCTTCTCACACCGGTAGTCGGAATCCGATTTACTTTATCGGCTATCTTTAAGTGGAAGCAGTCTATATTCGGTAGGTGGATGGTAGGTCTGTGTCAAGCTATATTAAGGTGAGATGGTAGCTGTCAACTGGTTGCTTAACAGGTTAATTTTCCTTAAACAAGGCGAATTATTGTCTTATTACTACTTTCTGGATTTTCTTTGCTTTTGCTATTGCTCCGTATGCTCAGAGCAGTACAGAGGGAGCGATCGATAGATAAATGCATGCGGGTGTAATGGAGTCTAATAACAACAGAAGAATACTAGGCTAGTCTGGTGAGTTGATAACCGTTATTATTTACACCATGCATTAACAGTGACGACTTGACGAGACTCGCATGGGGGCACTATCTTCACATAATCATTCAATAGAAACTCCAGGGAGAGGAAGAGGGTAGATCTGAGACCTGCGGTTTGTGTTTTGTTTGTGGGTGTATAATATGTTTTCATTGGTAGTTTGTGGAGCAACGACCGCTTTTTCTCCGAGAGGCAGATAGAAGATGACCTTTGTGTGTTGCTGGTTCCTTTCACGGCGGGCGCAGTTGTGGTGACTGCGGGAGGATTCAAATCGCAAGCGTTTAACGCTATATACTCCGGCCGTGATAGTTGCATCATTGGCCTATGTGCGTGCAATTGAAATGTTCTGCTTAATAGCGTGTAGTTGTGCAAGGCCCTAGACAGTTGGGCGGCTGTGTTCGACGATATGAGTCTTTACGGTCCGCGAAGCGTTCGAATGGAAAAAAGCTCTTCATATTTGTCATCGGTCAAGGATGTTGGAAGCTTGTCTCTGTTCGGGAGTTGATGTATACTTTTTAACTAGCGTTCTGGAGCGAGGGTTTTTCGTGCAGCGACGTTTGGCGGACTCTTCACTCTCCGTTTCTGCATGTAAAACAATACCGCGTTTGGCGGGGATTCACGGCAAGGCTTGGCTGCGATCGCGCTGCGACTTAAACTGGAATGGTACTCACTCATTTGGCTTCCAAGCTCCAGTTCGCGGCTTCTCTTTCGACTGAAAAATCAAGCGGCGACTATGCTCGCAGCAGTTAGTTAAGGTACCGTAACTAAGAGTGAGTCTCTCCGAACAATTACGACTGGTGATCTCATCAGAAACTGTACAGTGGATGCGACGGCTTTTTAGGCAGTTCATGGTAATGCGGGCTTTTTTTTATAGAGTGTTCCATGATGTGGGTGAGGTCTGCTAGATACCTTGACTTGTCATCGACTTTTCACCAATGTGTTCTCTTGGTGGTGAGAATTCTCGCACTTGTGTGATTATTTGATCCGATCGTTGTAAGATCGTTAACGCGACGCACGATAGCCAGACGTATGAGTGTCATAAGTTTGGTAGCGGGAGAATCATGGCTTCCATAGAAAGGATCATGTCAACGTGGCTGTCAGCGCAACAATCCAGGAGATAAGAGACTGAAATCTGAACCGTAGATTGTATAAGAACGTAGCAAGGTGATAGGAGGTCCAAGTGCGCGCTCTCGTCTGTGGTGGCCGTGGCACTGCAAGTAGTTTCTGCATAAAGTCATATTGGCGCGTTGTGAGATGAAGGTGGGCGATGTTTGTTGGCGTCGGAAGCGGTTGGTGACGTATGAAGGTGAGGCGATGAGTATCGTAAGTCGGCGGGATAGTAAGGTGGTTTGCGCTTGGTGGCCTGGACGGGATATGGCGGTTGTGGTATGCTGTAGATGAGCATGAATAACTATGGAGGGGAGTTGAGAAGAGACTTGTTCTTCCCATGGCTGCTACAATTAAAGTGATAATGGTGATGGTTTCCAATTAACAAGATGGACGTAAGAACAAGGTAGAAATGTTAATGTGCTGACTCAAAGGACTCACGCCGTAAGCGTCGAGATATGGTCAGGATAAGACATTGCCGGTTGTTGGAAATAGGCTAGTAGATGTCTGCAAACACAACTTCTACGTGAGCATACTAATGGAATATCCTTGTGTTAGCGCGAAGCCTGAATGGTGTTCTGTGAATTTCCAAACCGTATAATATATATACTATATATATATATATATGCAGTCAATCAAGGAAGTGGGAATATCAGTGAGACCGTTTGACAAAATATTTATATCGTGTATTGATCTTAAGAATGTAGAGGTTATTATAATAAGATGAATGGGTGGGATGTTCATGAAGAGTTTTCTATCAATCGTTTATGCCAGAGTTGTAGAGGGATTTGTAATAATTCAGGAGCTAAGATTAGACAGAATTCTAAAGTAATCCATAGAATACACTAACCATGTTTAGGTGTATATACAATGTCGATACTAACTTTTCTATATGATCACGCGGAGAAGCACATTTTGTGATTTCTCATCCAAAATTAAAGCGTGGAGATAAACGATTTCTATTCACTGTGGATTGAGGAATAATCTTTGTCTTAAGTGTTATATTAAAAACTGGTCAGGAGGAGTTTCAATTACCTTCAAGAGTTGTAAATGATAGAGACTAACATAGAGTTATTGGCATGTGAAAAAACTGGTTTTTAAGATTAAGATACGTGTTCGTGAGTATAAAATATACAGACATATTTAATGTGTCATGATACCCTATTCAGCTATCGCTGATGTTTTGTCCGAATATTATACAATTTAAAAATGTGATGAAGATGAATGGGAGATTGTAAGCAGAGGTAATCACTCTTTAATGCTCATCTGGTTCTCTAACATTCTCATGAAAGAAACAGACAAAATGCTCAAGGTGGCACAACTTTAACAATACGGTCTTCAGTTTCATATATTTGTGCTAACTATAACTTAACACTAATATGTAGTTATCTGTAGTACCCATATGCAGAGGAACAGTTGTGGGTAAAAGTCATAGTGCCGTATATTGGGGTGCGAAACTAAGGTAATTATGGCTTCTGCGATTGTCGATCTAAAGTATTTTGTTTGCTAAAAGACGTTCTTTTGAGACAGTCGAGATGTTAAACATACGTAGGGGTATCGTTTTTTTATAATAGAATTTCGTCTATTTAAATACGGAAAAAAGGAATAGTAGGCGAACTGTAATATAACGAAGCCTACGCTATATATATATATATATAATAAATGTCGAGTATATAATATACCTAAATTTCCGGTTGGAAGTGCAACACTGTAATAAAGGTATTGGAAAGTGAATTACTTCGAGTCATATAAAATAATATTGTACTGTATTGAGATATAGTTATAGGTTATTAAATATTTTTATTAATATATGGAGGCGCAGTGTGTGCGTCGGATAGGTAGAGTGTTTAATTTTGGCGGTAGATATTCGTATCGATTTTAACTGCTTAAATTAATATTCAGATATAACAGATGTCTAAGAAAAAAATAACGACTGTTGGTTGAGGATATGAGTGGGCAGAATATTTGCCAAGGAATGCTATCGAATCAAGTTAATTACTTTATCTCTTTTACGAGCTTTCTGGGTTGAATGAAGATCAAGGAGAGATGTCCGGCGTTATCAATAAAATTTGCTGCTGGCTTAGAATTATCTTTCATACTTTGTGGAGATTGTTTTTCATAGAAGATAGTTGTGTTAGGGGTTCGTTGATTTTGTTATTTGATCTCTTTCATTTGCAGATGATAAAAACCTATGTGCGATCACTAACACTTGAAGAATTAATTGGTATATGTCATGTATGTAACCAAATGGTTACCCCTTAATAGTGGTGGCAAATAGGGCTATGTAAGATCTCTTCATTTATATAAGCTATTGTTGTAATTTAAGTTCTTTGAATTTTACTAAGTCTGTAATTGTGTATGCTGGGTGGGGATAATAAAGAGGTATAGCAGTTGACTGTAGGTTGAGACATCCTTAGAACACTGACCCCCGATGCTGAAGAACAATGAGCTAGAGGTTTAAATGTAAATATAAACATCTTGTAGTATTATTAGGTGAATAAGGTACATATATATTTTTTTAATCCAAGCATTGCCTTCGACACGGAATATCTGGCTCTTTAAGGTGATCTGAGAAGGCTTCTGAAAAGATATTAGGTATGTGCACTTGTAATGTACATGCTAGTGAGTTTTAATAAGAAGGGTAAATACTATTCGAAGAATACAGCAAACAACAGGTAATCAAACGTTCTTTGTTTATTATTAGAGTATGGTTGTGAGTCTCGTATCGGGTGCAGATTGATTGACGTATGGATTGTATATCGTGGCTTCTCTCCTTGATGAATTTGAATTTAGGTAATACCGAATTGTTCACTTTTAGTGAATAGTTTTTGCTGGAATGCTTTTGGTAAGAAGCATTGTGTTTGTACTTTCACCCAAGTGTTTTTTTTTTTGTGTCTTTAAGACTTTTTTGCCCCATTAATGAGTTTGAATCCGTGGAGGAAATGAGGGAATTGGTAAAGGATTTTATTTGTTAAATGTCTTCAGCTCGTGCTGAGTGGATAATGCAGGACATCGTTTTGATTTCTGATTGACAACGCTTTAAAAGGATATTTGCGGTTTCGCTCCACTTTGTGAAATGTTCATGCTGTAAATAAGGTGAGCATAGAAGGATGGCTTTAGACTCTGTACTAAGTCCTTCACATCTGTCCACGAGAAAGATGAGAAAAAATATCAGACCTCTTATGAAACAGAGTTTGCATATTTGTGTGTTAAGCTGACAGCGGTAATTGAAGACTTCTTGACATCGTATTGTGGGGTATGCTGGGGAAGCAGAGAGGGGGGGAAAATAACAGTGAGGAATAAAATGTACACGAGAATGGGAGAATGGCAAATCGGTATGAGGATGCAGTTTGAATAGAAAAATAAGGGCAATGCCTGGCTCAACCTGGTTGAATGGGAAACACTGGGAGGCATGGATGACCACAAATTTATGGATACAGGAAAGTGAACAAACTTATTGGGGGGGGGGGCAAAACCACCTGAATTTGTTTTTTTATGCCATGAACAGAATTTAGTGCATCACAACGTGATGAGGTTGTTGGTGAAGTTTCATCAAATTGTGTGTGTAAGTTTTGGAAAGAAGAATCTGAGTGTTTACATACTGTTGAATCACTGATGACTGAAATGGACACTGTGCTGCTAATCTCATGAAATACGTTTCGCTGAGTCATGAGTGGGGACAAACATACAGTCTGAGATTAGGATGAAAGAATAGAACTAGAAGGCACTCGGTGAGTGCATACTCGCACGTAATGCATCCATGAGAACATATCGGCCTCATGGGATTTTTGAAAGTCATGATATACAGTATGATACGATTTGGCCGCATCTGCAATGGTGAAGAATAATTTATAAATAAATATCTTAGTATCAAGATCCGATTCGGATCTTCACAAAATGAAGCAATCTTCCTTGTCACCACCCAAATGTCAGCAAGTTTTCATACGATCTGTCCTAACTTTTTTGAGATACGTGCTATCATTCATTTTATCCCGATCTCTCGAGTGTGAAAGAATCACTGTAAAAATTTAAGTAGCGGCGATCAGATCGTCAAAAATCTAAATCATTATATCCTTGTCCACACCGAACCTGCCCACAGAATTCATACAGATCGTCGACAAACTTTTGAGATATCCTGCACACAAACAACAACAGAAAGAAAAGGTGAAAAAGAACAACCTCCTTCACTTCTGTGGCATAGGTAACAAGAAAAGAGCATCGGACATTGCGACCGTACGCCAGGACTTGGTTTTGTGATGCTGTTTTATACGGTGGTACTAATTATAGTAGACATAATGAGAACTGCTATTAATAACTGCTGGCAGTGATACACGGTACCAAAACGTCCTGCTTTGGCAATCCCACTTTTATTGACACTTGACCCTGAACCCATAGACGTTTTTTCATCAATTGAATTCAAAATGGGAAATTAAGACGAAATTATTCAATCAAATGGAGGATCAAACAGGTTACAAGGAATGCATTGGCTCATCAGAAGGATTGACGTAACAAGCAAGATAATGAAATAACATGAAGGAACCTGGATAGGAATTTGGGTTTCAGGACTAACTCCTCTACCCTCACCAATCAGGTAACAACCAGTGAGCTTATCAAAAAATAAAATAACCGGATCACACAATTAATAAAATTCTGGCGCAGACATGCATCGATAGGTTTATATATATTAAAACATAATTCCTCACTATTCATATAATTTTGAAAGTTTCATGTGGATTGATGAGCGGTTAAAGAGAGAATTTTTAAAGATTTTTGCTAATCAATAATGGCTGCATAACCATGATGACATTCAATTATTGTGAATACTCTGGTATCCAAGCTTTGGGATCATTTTTGTGAAGTTCCTGTCAGCGTTTTGGAGATTTTATACGTTTTTGGGTAATACAATAAGGCTCAAACATGTGACTATAAATTCATAATGTGTGAACTTTTGTTCTCATGGATAGTGGTCATTCTTGAAAGTTTCAGCCTCATCTTTATCTTTTTCCGAGAAGAAGATTTTTTTTTTACCATATATGGCTGGAACAGTGAAGATGAATCATCATTTCTACCTGTGGCCAATTTATCCTAGAATGTATTCAAAAAATTTTATTCTGATTGATGTAGATTCTATGTTTGCAAATATGCAAGTCATAATGAGGCCACAGATGGACATATAACACTAGAAAGGCATTCGTAGAGCGTATACTTTTCCGCTGTAATGTGATCCAAAGAAATATGGGCAATATATTTTTGAAATGTCATGGCTATAGTTCATTTATTGGCCGTATCTTCTCACGTGACAAAAGTACTTGTATTCCAGTTAGTCGGATCGGATCTTCACACTCAAATCTATCAGTTCATCTCCTTGTCATACCCTAACTGCAGCAATTTTCATCGGACGTCTACAACTTTTGAGATCTCCACAAAATAGAAGTGTGAAATAACTGTGAGGTGAAAACCCAGACAATAGGGGTGAAACATAACCCCCTCACCTTCGGTGATGGAGGTAAATCATTATTCCCCATTGGGTATTGATTCCAGTTAAATTTTTTCCTTGGGTGGGTTTTTGGAGATACGATGGTCGGAAGTTTTCTTTTTACAAACATGGTGAACGACGTATCTTATGACGTAATAATTTATCATGGTACAACAGTCACATGACTATTTTGCTCTATGTTGTAATTTTGGTACCATCAAAAAATGTGGTTCAAGAAAATACTAAAGTTTGTGTGGAAAGACGAAATCAAACAACAACTGGCAAAAGGACCCAATGCAATACCTCTCTCTGGCGAGGAATAGAAGGATGTACATAGCGATCTCGCCAGGATGATTGGGTTAGTTTTTGTATCCCACTGATAGCCGGATCTGGATTGCGACTGACTAATTTTTACTTTTTCTTGTCACTGAAACACTCATTCACAAGTTTCGTAGAATCTGTCCTAACATTTTGAGAATCGTGCTATATATTCAATTTAGCCTATCAGCTGCAATTGTGAAGATCTTTTTTTAATTCTCGAATCCGATTCGGATTCCGGATTTTCCTCACCAATGAAAATTCTTCCTTGTCACACAACACTCAATATACAGTTCGTTCGAAAATCCCAACTTTTTGAATATCAGCGAATGTTGTTTTTTTGGCCCATCTCTCTAGGCGAAAAAGCCTGGTGTTTGGCTTAGTGGTTAGGGTGGTGCTTGGGATCCAGGGTCCTGAGTTCAAGTCCCCGTTGGCTGCTGAATTAACACCAGGGGGTTTGACTAGCTGTATCTTCGAGTCGCAAAGAAGTCCAAGTGTCCTGGTCCCGTGTTGCTCACCGGTTAGAATAGGTGTAGCATATCCTGTGTGTGAAGAGGGACCAGGGTTGGCGTCAGGAAGGCATCCGGCATAAAAACAAATTGCTTCAAGAAAAAGCCCAACCTGCCAGCAGGGAAAATGGCTAGTAAAAACGAGTATTTTTTTTTCTCTTCTATGGCGAAGAAATCACTAAAATTCTGCGCATCAGATCCGAATCCGGTTTCACAAATGGAATCATTTGTCGGTGTCATATACCGCTGTGAGGGTGTTCTGGAGCAGATATTTGAGTGAGGCTATGCTATTTTGAGATTTTTACAACCATTTAGTCTTTCTTTGGAACATCGAGAATGGCATCGGATGTGGTGAAGTTTGTGAAGTTTTGACCAAGAATGACATGTTTGTTTTTTTAGCAGAAAAAAACATGACAATCCTTAGAGCTTCTTTTTCATTATACACCATAAAATTTCGCTGGTTCAAAGCTCGACTGAAAACTTGACTGTTATGTGTTCTGAATGTATTCGTCATCCACAATTGATAAGGATTATAATTGTCTGCTATGCCTTGTTGGACCTTGTTTAAATGGTAATCGATTCTTTGGAAAGGAGTTGACTTCTGGGACTGTTCTGGGTTTTGCTGAAAATTTGAAAGGTGTTCTAATCATCAGAACTGGAATTGGCAAGCACCAATTCAAAAGGGTAAATTTATAAAGGACAAGTAGGCTCGTTCATTGAAGAGATAGTTAGGATAGCTTTCTCAATTCAGGAAGCCATTTGTACATGCCTAAGGTTAAGATCTTTAGGGGAGTTCTAATGTCTATGAACAGATGTCAATCAGAAGCATAAACCGTCTGTCTTTGCACAGCTGATAAGCAAGATCTCCTGGTCCTGAAAGGCGCACCAAAATAGGTGTACACTGCAGTGTATTGGCCTAAAACAGTCTGAGTATTTTTGCATGTGGGACACTTGCAATAGAGAATCGATACTGTGAGTGCATGTTTGTCTTTGGTTTGTTGATCAAAGCAAGAGACGATGTTCAAACGCCATCCTGAATGCGTGGCATGCCCACAAACATTTCTACCTGTTTGGTCTTTAATTGAAATTATCACGGCTTCTCTCTAGATCTGCTTCTGCAGCCACAGACTGGATTATGGTTGTGGTAGGCATACAATCTGTTACTCAGAGATAAGGATGAAGGTTAGTGTATTTCCTGATCACATGTATTGCATTTTGGTCTGTCTGCATTGGATTTTTTTGTCTGGATCTTATTATTACCGAGGGAAATTAATATGCAAAATGCAGTAAATTCAATTCATTGTTTACTCTGAGCTGTGGAAAACAGATCGTAAAGGGTCTAATAGGAAACTTTACATTCTCGTACTGGCCGAATCTCTTCCTTCTGTCCATGTGGGGTCGGATCAAGATCAAGAAACAACTGCAGCGGAGAAGACCACGCCACTTTAATCTTGACGAGAAGCATTCTTGTTCGGGGTGTTGGCACCGTTTCAATGCGAGTTCTGGTTTCCACCCGTCCAATATTCAGTGCTTACTGGGCAGCACCCAGGCAACACTTGCGGATACTCCAAAATATGAGGGCTTTTGCCAACTTAGCACTGTGGGAAACTGAATTGCTTTATTGAATTTATAATGAGGTAAATTTAATTAGCTTCAGCCTAGTATTTGAGAATTAATTTAATAACTAAATAAAGGAAACTAGTCGGAGGTAGAAATACCATACTCTGGAGTCGTAAAAACCTTATTCTTTCAAGATGCAACAAGGAAGAATACTCTTTCAACTGGGGAATAAGCAAGCTCCGATAACAGACCATATTTTTTCATCCTGTGTTTGTGAATTTTAACCTGACATAGTTTCTCTGTTGTTTCTCCAAGAAGACTCTCTTGTTAGTTAATTTATTTTGATTTTTAACCATGCCTGGAGGAATCACATGTATACTCATAATATGGCAATATTATAGTCTAAGTTTGCCTGAGACACGCTCAGCGACGCTTCCCGGTGATCTGTCTATATTTACTATGGATAAACGCTTAAATTAACTGAAAGGTTTTCTTGTTTGAAGGTGGGCAAAATGCAGACACACTCAAGGCAAATTAGGCAGGCGTGTCTGTGCAGGAGCCGGGTATGGCTATAGCTGTACATCAGATACATTATAAGCACGAATCACGCCTCTATCCTCCGTTTCCCAAATTTAAATGACACGGTTACAAAATGCGGTATTTGTGTTGTCTTTGTGTTGATGTGCTGCTCATTTGGTGTTTTTTTTTTTGTGGTTGTTGTTAGTTAAATCTGCAAGAGATGTGGAGAAAAGTAAATGGTAATTGATGATTGGTAATATGATGGAAGTAATTATTTGAATATCTTGTGTTTAGTTCTGTTTAGTTGAGTTTTTTTGGTTACTCAGCCGGCGAATTCGTTTTGGGGGCTGGCAGGATGGCTATCATGAGGTATGCTACTCACGAAAGTGATCCAAGTATGTTTGGGGGGGGGACAAATAAACATACTTGTGGAATCCAGACCACATTAACTGTGATCTTGGTGGTTTCACAGGACCAGGGTGATTCATCAATTGTGTTTGCCATCCTCTCAGGATGGACGTTAAATGGAGTGTGTTGGGTTGAGATCGTTGGTGGACGTTGAAGTTCCACGGTGGTCTTTGTCAAGAGAGGCGAGCTATCCAGCACCATGACAAATCTCAAAAATTACACTACTACAAGACCCCCGACGGATGCACCGAGTTGCATGGATGTTTGAACGTTGCGGAGTGCCATCGTGTGAACATGCAGGTGGTGATATTAATTATGGATTCTGCAATTGGAAAGACATGGCTGGTGTGTCATTAAAAAGAGCAATGGCTACAGGACTCTTACATGACGTGAAAATACACAATATTATGCCAGCTGTCATTCACCAACGTGGGAGCGAGAGTACCAGGCACACTCCTTGATAAGAGATACCGTATTTGAATGAGTGTTTCTTCAAAAGCAAACGGTAGGTCATATTCGAGGCTTCTAATACTTTTAAAACAATGATTTACGATTCATCATGTTAGGGCGGGGAGCATGTTTTAAATCGCATGCCATGCCTAGAGGTACAATAGAGCAAGCTTAATACGGTCCTTCCATAGCATGGAATTCAAATACAAAAGTAATAAAACAAATGACAAACATTGTAATTAACACTTATTTAATTATTCTAATGAATATTAACAACATTTGGCAATAATAATACTAACGAACGTATAATGTCGCCCTGTCCGACAGCACTCTGGGACTTGGTGAAGGCAAGCTAATGCTCCAAACAAAGGCAGATATTTTTGCAAGGCCATTCAGATCGATGAAAACTTGGTCCACAGTTGCTAAAGGTCTTGGTGTGTGTGTGTACAATGTGTGTTCGATGGTTGTTATCTCCAAGATGCGCGTTTCAGAGGTGGAAACGGAGCCCTCCCATGTTCGAAGTATACTTTCGTATGTGCTGCATAATGAGTGTGTTCGTGGTGTTGTGTGTGTGTGTGTGTGTGTGTGTGTGTTGTTGTGTGTGTGTTAGTGTGTGTATGTTACTTATTTCGCATTAATATTTTTTTTATTATGTTTTTTAGTGTTGACTTTTATAAAATTATAAAAATATTTATAAAATATTTTTAGTTAAATTAATATTGGATATAGAGCGTAACTGAATATTAATAAATAAATAAATCCTACTGTATAATTAAATAAACTTCTTTTCAATTCAAACTTCTGCACTTTTCAATCGCCTACTATATTCTACGCAGATAAAAAAAAAAAAATGTTTAGATGTCTCCAGTTTACATATATAATTAAAAAAAAAATTAATTATTATCTCCCGTGTATTTACGTTATAATATTTTATTTAAGTCCAATTAAATTTTTTAATAAATAATAATATTAAAATAAAATTTGTTAACTGTTTAATATTAATATTAATAGTATGTCAGTAAATAATGCGTGTAATCCACATATGTGTGTATAAATTATGTATTGTCAGTGTATTTATATATATAAATATATATATATGTATTGTTACGGATCAGGGGTTATTACAAGGTGCTCATCGGATAACCTTAACTCGATCTCCGTCTGAGGCCGCCG
>CM068957.1:101850098-101870080 GCA_035128595.1 Eptatretus atami | reverse complement strand
GTTGGGTTACTGTTGATCACCAGTCTGTTCTCAAATGAGCTCAAGCATTTGAACGTCGGTATTTCAGCACTCTCTGAGGTTCGGAGACCAGATAGTGGCGAGGTCATAGCGGGTGGTTACACGTACCATTGGTGTGGTCGCTCTGATGGTTACCATGCCCAAGGAGTTGCTGTCGCTGTTTCCAATAAGCTGACTCCAATAATAATTGAGGTAACACCGGTCAACAAGTGTTTTATCACACTAAGGATTTGTCACTCCTTGGGTGTAGTTTCCCTTGTCTCTGTATATGCTACGAGGAATCCTGAAGAGTTGTGGAGTGCCTTCAAGACCACCATCCTTGATGTTACTGGGAGATGTCTTGGAACTCACCATCTGGCGAAGAAGAATTTTGTCTCTAAAGGGACACTGGGTACCATTGTCCAGTCACAGGTCCAGGCTTCATAGCAGAGCTGAGCTGTTCAGGGAGTTGAGGTGAAAAACTGTATGTGCACTGAGGGTGGAAAAGGAGGCCTATGTGCAAGGAATCTGTGAGGGGATAGACCATCACCTGTGGTCAGGTGATTGTCGTCCTGCTTACAGGGGAATTCTCACATTGTGTTCCTCCAAGCCCATCCCCCGTGTACTGCAGCTAGAGCGAGTGGGCTCTTGGACAGAGGAGTCCGAAGTGAAGGCCCGCTGTGCCGGTTTGTTTGAGGAGCTCTACCAGGCTGATCCACCAGCTGTTGAGTTGGATGTCAGGCGTGTTACTATCCCGATTGTTGACCTCAATCAACTGTGATCCACCTTGGTTTGTGGAAACACAGGCTGCGGTGAACCTGTTGAAATGGGGCGAAGCTCCTGGATTTGTGGCATCCATTCTGAACTTCTCAAGACTGGTGAAATTCTGTACTCATGTCATTGCATGCAGTTCTGTGCTCTGCCTGGAACACAGGCATCATCCAAACTGATTGGAAGAGGTGCCTTTTGTGTCCTCTCGGAAAGGGAAGGGTGATCGCCAGGACTGCAACAACTACGGAGGGGTGATGCTGCTCTCATTGACGGTAAGGTCTTTGCTCGGATAATTCTTGATAGGGTTTGCACCATCTGCTTGAGCACCACACCTAGAGCAGTCAGGCTTCACACCAAAGAGGTCAATTATTGAACATATCCTTTGCCCTTTGGGTCCTCAACGAACGCAGATGAGAGGTTGGCAGTGGTGCTTGCAGCGTTTGTTGATCTCTGCTAAGTGTTCAATTTATTGAATTGGAATGCCCCTGGAAGTTTCTTGGTCTTCGTGGGGTGCCACCAAAACTGATCAACCTGATGTCGGAACTATACTCTGGTACTGAGAGTGGTGTAGATGTGGTGACACATCTCCGACTTATTTCCAGTTGTTCCGTGAGTTTGTCAGGGTGTGTACTGGCCCCACACTTTTCAGCGCTTGTATGGACTGGATTCTGGGAAGGATGTCGGAGAGATCAAGCTGCGGTGCATCATTTGGGCATGTCAAGATTCTGAACTTGATTTCACAGATGATGCACTAATCTTTGTGGAGACTCTGGATATCCTTTTGGGGCTCGAGGTGCTGATTGAGCAGTCGAAGCTGCTGGGATTACGGGTTTCCTGAGTCAAAACTAAGATCAGGCTTTCAATGACATCTTGGATGCTGCTATCCTGTCTGTACCTGTTTGTGGTGAGGATGTTGAGGTCACGGAGAGATTCACTTACCTTGGAGTGATATTCATGTTCTCTGCTGGCTGTGAGCCAAGAGTCAATAGACGTCGAGGTTGGGCCTGGAGGAGTCATGATTAATTGGATCATGGGTGTGGTGCTGTCAGTACCAGTGCAGGAGAAGTCTTCAGGTTCTTGGTGCTTTCAGTCTTCACTATGGATGTGAGACTTGGATTCTTACCAGGGATCTGAGATGGAGACTTAATTCCTTTGGTACCGGGTCTCTTTGGAGAATCCTAGGCTATCGCTGCTCGGACTCTGTGTCCAATGAGCGGTTGCTGAGAGAGACTCAAATGAGTCGGTGATAGTCCGCATCATCCGTGAGTGTCAGCTGCGGCTGTATGGACACGTGGCTCGTTTTCCTGATGCTGATCTCGCTCACAGATTCTCTCAGCAAGGGAGCCTCGTGAGTGGAGTAGGCCAATGGGCCAACCAGTGCCTCGTGATTGCAGCAGGTTGATCAGCATCTCAAGGCGATGGGGATGGGCCTGGCATCTGCCTGGGGATGGCCAGACGGAGACCACTGGAGTAGTGGCAGAAAGTGGACCAGCGACGCGATGCTCCAGCGCATGCTCCCATACCTGACCTGACCTGAAAATATAGAAACCAATGCGTTGATTATTTCACTCTAACTCATTCACACAACACATTTCTAAATGCAATTCTATACCTAACACATACCAGGTGGGCTTCAACATTTTTACAACAATTATTTGCATACTTCACACTGGTCGGTCCCTGGTATGGAAATGAAAATTGAAAATGCTCTTCAGTCTTCTTATTGTCAACAGGTGGCCATCAAATGATCCTTCACTGTTGAAGGCAATGCTTCGGGGAAAGTTATGGGGGAAAAAAATAACCTCAGGTGGAGCCTCATGGCCGTACGTCGGTGGCAGTCTTCATGACCCATGTGGCCATAGTGTACAGAAGATCTTCTTTGGCCTGAAGGGCATCATCGTGGGGCCATCATCGTGGTAAAAACCTCCAGCTCCTGGAGATTATTCTGCCCGACTTACTGCAAGGTTGATGAACTGGGCACAATAATGGGCCTTGGAGATGAATGTTGAAGAACGAGACACACAAATCAAAGTAAAGACAATTACATTAATAACCAATTACAACTACGCCGCACGCACACACACAACACAACCCACACACACACCACACCAACACACGCACACACAGACACACGCACACACGCACACACACGCACACACACACACACACACACACACGGATATATTATGTAATGGTAAGTACTTACAAAAGCTATTATATTTGAAGTTATATCCTTAACTTATAAGCAATCGACTGATTTCCCAACTGCCCGGATCAAAAGCTGGGCACCGTTTTCATCGAAGTTTCGATCCTTTCAGCCCAGAACCTCTCCAAACTGCGGATCCACAACCCCGGTCGCAGGTCCTCATCAGTCGATTATCAACATCAATGGACCCACAACCTCAAAGTTGTGTCCAGACAGTCAGTCCACACAGCAATGCAATGTCCTGATACAAACTTATTTTATCATTACTTTTATTTAAAATATTACTACATATGACTAATTTCAATCATACACCACTTTATATGATAATAAATTAAACGATAAACACTTTACGTTGCAGACATGTCCATTAACACCACCTTCATCTAACCATAGACTCAAACTGTCATTCAAATATTCAACTGTCATTAACAAACGATTTTAACATGCTGCATTGCGTATCCTAGCAACAACCAATAAATTAAAATAATGCTTATTTATAATGTATTTTATAAATAATATATTTTTATTTATTGTATTTTTTTATCGAATACCTCCATTATTTAACACTGTTTGTGTGTGTGTGTGTGTGTGTGTGTGTGTGTGTGTGTGTGTGTGTGTTGTGTATGTATATATATGTATATATATATATATATATATATATATATATTAAAAACACATACATAATATATATGTTTAACCAATATATAAAATAATTAATTCATTATTATTATATCAAATGCAATACAATAGGATTTGTTAACATGACACCAACCAAACTTAAATAAAAGTGACGATGGAGTCAAAGACATTCTCACAAGACCTGATCAAACAATCAGCCAAATATCTCTGTTTACATGATGGAAAAAACCTTCTCAGCACGTCCACAAAATCATCCTTTACTGAACAATTCTTGTAAATCTAAGTAGCTGAGATGAAAGACATTGTAACCCATTTTAATTGGTACATTGCACCTGGGAAGGTGTACAAGACTACAGGGAAACTGAAATCATCAACTTTATGATGTACACTTGGACTAAAACATTCTGTCCAACTCTAACCACACATCCAGATTTGACAGAACTGTACAAACAATTATTGACGAAGCTGCCTATATTGTGAAGGTGCCTATCAAAAAAATTATAGTTAACCACACACTATCATCTATATAACGACATTATGAGATAACATTTTAGCGAATCCTAATTTTTTCTCCTCTACAGTTTCTGCAAAAATGAAAATTCACAGGAAATAAGAAAATGTCTGCAATAGGGGGCTGCATTCCACCCATGGAATACCTCAACCTGTTGAAACATTATCCTACAAAAAGACACAAAAGTATTAAATGAAATAAAATTGACAGCATTCTTAAACTTCTGCTTATCAAAACAATGAAAACTTGAGTATTTTTTTCAGAAAAGAATGCTCTATCAAGACCAAGAATCCTCCAGAGGGCATCCTGATTCACTGAATCGAACACTTTGCAGAGATCATTATAGGCTGCAAGCAGCCCCTGCCAAAACTCTCATCTGCGTTCGGTGAGGACCGCGAAGAGCAAGGATACGGTCAGTCACTGACCTCTTTTGTGTAAGCCTAACTGCTCTGGGCACTGGTGCTTAAGCAGATGATGGCAAATCATATCAAGAATTATCTGAGCAAAGACCTTGCCTGGCACTGAGAGCAACGTCACCACTTGGTAGTTGTTGCAGTCCTGGCAATCACCCTTCCCATTCCAGAGAGAGACAACAAGGCCCTCTTCCAGTCAATTGGATGATGCTCTGTTCCAAACAGAGCACAGAACTGCATGCAATGACACAAGTACAGCATTTCCACCAGCCTTGAAAAATTTGTCATGAATGCCACAGATCCCAAGAGCTTTACCCAATTTCATCCGTTTCACCACAGTCTGTGTTTCCACAAACGAAGGTCAATCTCAGTTGTTGGGGTCAGCAATAGGTATAGTAACACTCCGACATCAACTCAACAGCGAGTGTATCAGCCTGGTACAGCCGCTGAAGGTAACCAGCCCAGCAGGCCTTCACTTCAGACTCATCTGTCAAGAGCCACCACCTCCGCTCTAACTGCAGTACACTGAGGGATGGGCTTGGAGGAGCGCAATGCACAAATTCCCTGTATGCAGGACGAGAATCACTTGACCACGCTGATGCTCTACCCCCTCACAGATTCCTCGCATAAGCCTCCTTGCCACCTCAGTGGCATACTTTTCACCTCAACTCCCTGAACAGCTCAGCTCTGCTATGAAGCCTGGACCTGTGGCTCTGGACAATGTTATCCAGTGTCCCTTGAAGAATAAAATTCTTCGTCCCCTTTGGTGATTTCAAGACATCCACTACACATCAAGGATGGTAGTCTTGAAGGCAGTCCACAACTCTTCAGGATTCCCTAAAGCACCCAGACCCCAAATCACCCACTCACCTGTTGCAAAATCCTCAGCGACCCTCTCATTCTTGACTTGCAAATCCAGCCTAGGCTGGGATGTACCATTCTTCCAGATTTAAGCTGCAACTTCAGTGTTGCTACAACAAGCCTGTGGTCGGTATTGAGGAACTGAGCACTCCGGTAGACCTGCAGTTCTGGATGATCCTCCAGCGACATCGATGAGCACATGGTCAATCTCCTTTGCCACATCACCAGCATTGGAATACCAAGTCCAGCTATGGGCTTGTGTCGCTGAAACATGAACCAGCCACATTAATTCCGTGGCTTCTTGCAAAGTCAAGGAACTTAGCTCTATTCTGGTTACAGTTCCGACCATGGGGACCAACACATGTCTCATAACGACCCTATCAGTGCCAGTCGATGCATTGACATCCCCAAGACGAGAAGAGTATCTCACCTGTGGTAGTTCAACCACAGACTCGAGTGCGGCATATAATGCGTCATCACGGTGAGATTACTCGCCTCAGTCGGAGCATTCACAAAGACCAGGAAAAGACACCCAAGGAGTCTCATAATGTGCTCGTTGACGCGTGTTACCTCAATTATCATGGAGAGCTAAATGGACACAGGTACAGCAACTCCTTGGGATGGTAACCATCAGAGGGCCAGATCAACAGTAGGTGTAACCACCCACCATGATCTTGCACTATCCAGTCTCCGAACCTTAGAGAGTGCTGCAATACTGATGTTAAACGCATGAGTCAGATGAAAACAGAGACAGGTGATCATCTCTCTTTGGGATCGGACATTTCCGGACCCCACCGAAGAGACACCTCGCGATTAACCGAGGACACCGCGTCTGGTGGACAACACTCAACACACCATAAACATACACCACACAACCAACAGGAAGTTTACCCTGTGATTTTCCTCCGATCATCAACGATTGGGGGTCCCAAGGATTTCCCAATCCCTTCATCCAGTGAGCTGCCTGCGAAGGGCAGCTGCACTTGAGGCATCCCGGAGTGGGTTTTCAGTTTTCTTTGTGTTTTTGATGTGTTTGCGGAGTGAAGGATTTTACAGTAGCCGGAGTGCAAATCCTGCACCAACCTCGTCAACAAAGTAATCCAACTGCAGGAGGAGCTCGCAGACAGTTTGCACCAATAGGGATGGCCATTGTCTCACAAGGTGCTCATCCACCCTTTGACAGGTATTGTTTTTATCTGCTGGTTGTCCATTTCCATACACCTCCTCACCAGAATGCCTGGTGGGAGAGACGGTTTATTGTCCGACAGACACCATGAAACAGGTTAGTACAAGTTTACATGATACTGTAGCAAGTCAGATCTCCAATGGTCTAAGGGGTCTCGGCAGTGTAAGGGTTGAAAGGCTTAAAACGTATGTTCCAATCAGAAGTCATGAGAGACGTATTGGTGCAAATGACATTCGAATAATACGTACTATTAAGACTAGAGACATGCTGAGCTTCACAGATGGACGTTTTAATTTTATATGTGCAGTACAGACTAGCAGGGTTTACCCGGCTGGGTGAGCGGCGGTGGTTTCTGGACATGATGGACATTGAAAAGCTGTGGAGTTATTGCCCTCATGGTGGTTTCCTTTTGCCTGCAGGCCAACGGCAGCAGTGCCTGACTCCACATCCCAATATAAACGTGATCTCATCCTTTGGTGGCCTCAAAATGGACATCACGGCCATATGTGGTAGCTTAAAGTCTTGCCCAGATTCTGAAGTACTATCCCAAAATTTGGGCCTGTCGGTGCTATGGTTCAGCCATGAAAGATAACTTATAAACACTAAACACACACACACACACGATACACAAACACTTGAAAATATTTACATCGATTTTCAGATGAAAGGATGAAAATCAACTTTGCACGATCGAGTAACGAAGTAATCACGATGATTACTGCATAGGAACAGATCGTTGTATTGTAATGCGAGCAGTGCTCTGGCCAGCTGTACCTGTAACACAGCTTAGATTGAGCTGCATCCCAGATGTGATCGATTTTCATACACATGATGCATGCAACTTATCCGAGTTCCGAGACAACCCGGGACCCTAAATATTGGCCTAAATTAGAGCCGGATCCGAACGAGTTTTTATAACGAAGTTACAGGCTGAGTGACATGACGGTGACATGTGATGAGAGAGGACATATACACGAAAGGGACACACGGTCCACCTTCAACACCTTCGGATGAAACTCCATCATTACACAGCACTGCAACATCCAAAGCAAGAGATATTTTCAAAATGGTTGTTCCTCCATCCATCATTCCATGGGGTTAATCTTTGCTGTTTGGGATGAATGTCCAATTTTGTGCAAAAATGGTCCTTCCAACAGGACCTTGATATGAAATAAAATGGTTTTGGAGATGGTAATGCTGAGAAAACACTTAAAGCACAAATAATTCATAAACATTGAGACTTCAGGACGTGTTTTCACCTGAACAACTTAACATTTATTATGAGCAATGAACTCACATTTCCACCCAGTTTATCCTTAACTACACTCAAACTCCTTTCTTTTGATAAGCCTGAGCAGTTAAACATACAAGATGTGTTCAGGTTTTTCACTGAAGAGCTAAAACATCTTTACATTGTTACGGAGCATTGATTTAACCATTAACAATCTTCATCTCTACACACCAAGCACAGACACACAAACCACACTCTGGTGCACAAACACAAAACTTCACACACATGATACCCTCAACACTCTCAAAACGAGTTTCTCTTTGAGTAAAATATACTTCTTCTCTGTCCCTGCCCAGATCCTCCAACTTCCCGGTTTCGAACCGAGGACCCGTTGGTTGGTAAAAACGTTTCCTTCTCTTGTACCGTCCAGGCCCTTTTAACCTCTCTCTCTCTGCACGATGTTCGGGAATTGGGACAAAAAAGGTTGAAGGATTTCATGAAGAACAAACAACCGTGAGCTGTATTCAAGCCTTGCCTCAACAATGGAGCATCATGTCCTGTGATGTGGAATATGTGGGGAAATCATCAACTCGGCAAAAAGAACCTGCATGCACAAGGCAAGGTTGTTAAGTTTATTCTTAAGAATTGTTCTGGTGGCCTAGAAAGTCCTTTCACCTTTCCATTGAAGATTCTTGTTAAACTCTTTTAATATATAGCTTTTATGGGGCAGTACTTAACTTAGTATTAATCAGTCAATCTGTATCTGTATGTGAAGACTCTGTTCGCCGCGGCCCGGCATGAAGAAAGTCGTCGAAGAGGATTCACAAATGCAGTTTTATCGAAGTACACATAGCAGCGGAGGTTGGTGTAGCAGCAATCAACCAGCACAGTGGAGAGCCCACAAACCAAACTGAGTCTGAATTCAAAAACTTCCCTTATACTACAATCTATCTCTAATTCCAATCTATCTCTGGTTATATCTCTAACCCTAGTTGTGTGCCAAGATCTTCAAATGTGTACTCAGATATGGCTAGAGAGTTTTTTCCTTCTTGCCCACAAGGAGGGTGGAACATCAAACAGCCTTATCTAGGGCCAGCAAATTCTTTAGGAGCTCTCCCTGCCCAGGCTTCTTATCACTGTGGATGTTTAGAGGACAAGCAAAAACCTATTAAGTTCACAGAGATGGTAAGAGTAAGGAATATCTAGCTCTGCATGACAGTAAAGGCAAGCCTATTAGTTTTTAAAGAGTGGAATGTGTTTGAACCAGAATAGAGTGCAGCACTGTAACAATGTTTTCACTTGCCTAGGATGGCCTGACTGGTGGCACTAAAGGCTATGAAGATGTTAAACTGCATTTCCCAACTAAACAAGAGCCCAGGAGTGAATGCTGAGAAAACAAGATAAAGTTTAGCTTTACATGAGAAAGGAATGTCTTGGTTTGTTATACTAACATAGCACAGCAGTCCTTCAGAGGTCTGGTGGACTGACTTACTGGGAACGTGCACTAAGACGAAGAGAGTTTTAAATGCTTACAGAGTAATATTAAAATTGTTCGAATCCCTATCTAACTAATATATGTGTATTAATATGGATCGATGTGACCATTAAATAGCACCCTCAACACTGTATGCACTCCATATTCTCTTTCACCACTGAATTCGGCGCACGTCCCTCAGACTTTTGTGCAGCATTTGATTGTGTCACTTGAGTAAAAGGGCCATGGTGCAGTGCGAATTCTTCAATCATTCTGACCGGTCTGTTGACACTTTTCTTATGAAGCCCCACATAGAGTTTTCTGGACTCATTAGTCTGGACTATTGTGCACCAAGGAGAGCTGGTGATGTTTGTGATTTGTTCTGCATTGAAAACGCTTGGTCTGTGGTGCGCTTTCATGCATCATAAATCCTAAACCAAGCACAACACTCTTTCAACACAGGAATAACTTTGTCCACCATGTCATTTCAACTTCCCACTGGACCCCATCAGGGAGTTGTGTTTACCCATATATGCGAGGCGGAGGGCGGAGGTTAAATTTGGAGGGAGGTGCGATACATTTAGCAGGGGTAAAGCAACTTTCAGGTCACCTGTCGCATCGGAATCTAAACTGCGTATATTATCATATAGCGAATCGTGGAGATGATAGAGAATTTATTACAGATGGATAGGATGAATGCAATTCATAATGTTTTTAACTTCTTTTCACCATTGTTTTGGAGATTTTTTGTTATCGATGTTTGATTTGTCAATAGGAGGGGGGTTTGTTGGAATGGTTTCTCTCCTCATCCTAATTTACGTATTGCTGTGATTGGTCATCAGATTGGTTGTAGATGGTCGTCGCAGACCGCCCACGAGATCAGTGACCATGCGCTCGAGCGTTTCAGAGCTCCTGTCATCATGGAGTTGGGCCATGTCCAGCAGTGGTATCGTCTCACCATTTAAGACAGTCCGCACAAGGACATGTCTCGTTGGACATGTCTTCTTAAGATATGGATAATTGTGTTTCTGTCATCTTTATTGCCATGCACCTCATCATGTGTGTCAAGCTGACAGGAATTTGTATCACATTATTATCGAGAAATCGACGTCATGCATACAAGGGGTGGAGGTACGCATAGTCGCATCTGTTTGTTTGGTAATCGGCTTGTGGAAGTATTATCAACATCATTTTAGAAATGGCTTTTATTTGACCTCGCGATCATATCAAGTTATTCATTGTATATGTCTGGTAATCGGCTTGTATTTGACTCGATCATTCATGTATTTCAGTTGTATTGTTGGTAATCGGCTGCGCAAGTCTCATCAGCAATCACATAGGTATCGACTCTTATTTGGACACCCGATCATTCGTGTATTCATTTGTTAGTTTTTATATTGTCTGGTGATCGGCTGCCAAGTTTCTCATCATTTGGTAGTCAGCTTTCATTCACGTCGGGGTCATTCATGGTATTCAGCTTGTTTCATTTATCAGTCCATCTGGCCTTCTCTGCAAGTCTGTTTTGAATCATTTTGCTTGCAATGTCTGTCTTTTCTTTCAGAGATGTATTCGGCTGAAGTCCTGCGTTGCCCGGGGAAATTCAACTGAAATATGTATTTAAAATATTCTCTGCATGACAAATTGAGGAATGTTAGCTTTCTGCGGTTTTTGTATGAATACAATCTTAGGTTTGCAAAGTGCACTTGGATTGCGCAATAATGTTCACTTCTTGTGCCCAAACATGCTGTCCTGGTGGCTGTTTGTCTGAGGTTTATCCTCAACCCGAGCTGTGTCTGCTCTTTGTCTAGCTGACCTGGAGCTCCTTCTGTCTTGCATGTTGATCCTCAGCCCGAGCCTGTGCTTGCTTAAGTCTCAAGTGCCTTGTAGACTGCCATTCTCTTTGCATTGATTTGGTTCTAGCATCAGGGGGTTTTTCGGTTGCATTTGCAGTATTTATAATGCAAGCAAGGTAGGTTAAAATATTTCTTAAAGAAGTGTTCCCTTGAAAGTTGACCAAGTCAGAATCAAAAAATATCTTGGTAGCAGAGCAGATCACTTACATGCAAAGTTCGTTTTCATGACCAGGAATGCAAAATAAAAATAATTATATAAATAAATAAAAATCGAGTATTAACATCGTGGTTGAGATTGTAATTTCCACACAACTGGGGAGGATTACAGTGGGGGAGCATGAACACAGAGGTGTTATTATAAATCTGGAGGTGAAATGCTCCCTAAATGGTCCATCTACAGAGCTATCTCTGTTAGTGCAAGTGAACCACCAGAAGTGCTCTGGGGGCATCTTACCTGCCGATCTTCGTGAGGTGATATGATTAAAGTTTAAAAAAACAAAAAGCAACAGATGGATCGAACCAGACGGGGAGAATCAGCGTTAGGGAGAAATGTACAAGGGAAGACATTTTCTGTTATTAGCTACATACATATGACCTCTACATTTGATCTTCACAATAGATGTTACTCGAATCGCAGTAGTGTGTAAGCAACATACTCGCTTGAGGCTGAACATGGAAGTGTTATATAAACCTGTGTAAAGTAATCTTTTTAATCACAGTGTATGTGTAAACTATTGTTTGTGTGTTTGACAATCACGACAACCTTAACATACGATCTTCATATATAATATATATATATATTTGTTATGGGTTTCCCACCCGTTCGGCGTGCGGGCGACCGCTTTTAGCCAATCCGGCGCAGCCCACGACGGGCAAACCTAGTCGCAGCTTTTCGAATCAACGCCAAAATCCAGCTACGGGTGTGTTTTTAATCAACCGAAAATCAGCCAACTATTCTGTCGGCGCGACAAGGGTCCGATCGCCGAATTGTCGATTTACTAAGTATGCCGCAGACAGAAATGCCGGGATTCACACCTCGAGGACCTTGCTGAAACGAGCCTTAAGCAGGCTCGTCCGTTTGCGATTTGCCGAGCAGTGTATATCCCAAGCCCACCGGATCCGATTACTTTATCGGCTATTTAAAAGCCAGCTAATATTCCTACGCATACGGCAGCTCAATTAAGGGAAAGGACGCAACGAACAGGTGAACATTTAAACAAGGACATTTATTCGTCACACCCGTATGCACTCAAACACAGTATGCAACCATGCAGTTAATAAAGCAATGCAGGTAATACCAGCACACAAAGAACTACTACGTTCTTTATTATTTAACACATGCACTTAACAGTTCACTACTTGACGGACGGCGCCACAAACATCATTCAAAGAAACCCAGGGAGAGGAAGGGGTAGAACTGGACCTCTGGCCTTTATAGTTCACGGAGCTGTGAGACGGCAGGAACTCCGAGAGACCTGCTGGTTACCTGTCACCCTCGTGGTGACTCGCTGAGGACCCTCGACTTTCGCCGGAAAACGGCAGCTCGGTTGGTCCAGGCCCGGTGCAGGCTGGTGGATGGCTTAGCCGACGCGCCTCATCGAGGAACGAAGGGCCTTTGCTCTTTCGAGAGTTGATGCTCTTTTAAAAGCCGCCCGTTCTCAGGCGTTGGCGACCTCTCTCCGGCTTTCTCCAGAACCCGCAGTTCTGCGCGGCACGGCAGGCTGTGCGCTCCGACTGCCCTTCGCTGGACTCACTCTTTGGCTCCAAGCTCCAGTCTCTCGGCTCTCTCCGACTGAACTCCAGGCGAACCCAGACCTCCACCTACTGCAGTTCCCGACCGACTCCAGACTTCCACAACTGGCGGCTTGGCGTTCAGCAGCTTTTTTATCGGGTCCGTGGGTGAGGTCTGATCCTTGACCTCTCACCCTTCACCACCCGCTGGCTCCCTTTTGTGATTTTGATCCGATCGCAAGTCATGCGGAGAAAGCGGACGTTGCAAGAGATCATCCTTCCACGCGGACATTGCAGAGATCATCGGCCTCGGAAGCGGAAGTGCCGCTCGTCCGTGGACTCTGTTGCTGGCAAAAAGATGGCGGCGTTTGGGGAGATGAAGGTGAGGCGATGTTGTTCGTTCGTGGAGATGAAGGTGAGGCGATGTTGAGGAGTGTGTGGTTGGCGCTGTGGTGGGGATGGCGTGGTTGTTGAGAGGCGGTTGTGGTTGGCGTGTTGTTGTTCCAAAAATAAAAGATAGCAAAAGAATAATGGCTGACTCAAAGATCACAGCCCGTTTACACGAATAATTCCCTTTAGACATCGTGGGGAAATCTAATCTGAACACACACTTATCGACATAACTGATCTCTGGGAAGCCTGAATGGTGTTCTGTGAATTTCCACAACCGTAATACTATATATATATATATATATATTATATATATATATATATATATATATATATGGGCTGTTCCACAGTAATATGCTACATTTAAGGGTCTTATCTTCAGGAGCTATCACAGAATTCTAAAGTATCCATAGAATACCACTAACATGTTTTTAGGTGTATATAAATGTAGATATATACTATTTATGCAAAACCGCTATTTTCCCAAAATTAAAGCGTGGAGATAAAATTTTATTCACTGTGATGGAATAAATCTTTGTCTTAAGTGTTATATTAAATACATAGATTTACCAAGAGTTTTATATGAACACATACGTTTTGATTGAGACTGGTTTAGATTATATGTGTAAAAGACTTTACTTATGATATCCCACACCTGAATTTGCCAAAATATCTTTTAATGTGAATGCTGGGGGGTTGAAAAGAGTAACAATCGTTATGCTTCGTCAATTCGTCATGAAAGAAACAAAATGCTCAAGTGCACAACCTTTAAAAATACGGTCTTGTTATTTTTTGTGATAACATAACTTAACCTAAATGACAAATGTGTAACAAAGGAATACATTAGTGGTAAGTCATATCGCCGTAAAGCTGTACAAAATCTGGCTTTCCGATGTGCGGCCAAAGTCATTGTTCCAAAAGGCTTTGAGCCAGTCAGAGGTCGTTTAATAATCATCACTACGAGAGCCTACGCTATATACGAGAGCTACGCTATATATATATATATATATATATATATATATATATATATATATTATATATATATATATATATTATATATATGAATGAAGAATAGCATTTCTTGACCACAACCTAAAATTAATATTCAGTTGATTAGAAAAAAATAACGACTGTGGTAATGCCAACAACTTGAATGTCAATGTAACATTTGTTACATTTCTGTTAATGAAGACAGAACACCATCAATAATAATTGCGCTGGGTTAGATTATCTTCTTACTGTTGGATTCCAGTAGTGGAGGGGTCAGTCTTTTATTTCCCTCATTTGCAAGATAAACTGGACACACTTAATGTGGATTATGTATGTAACACAATGGTTACCCATTACTGTGGAAAGGCTCATATATATATATATATATTAACTCGATAGCTCCTGGAAAAAACAGCTAGACGTGTAATAAAGACCGATCGAGAGCTGAAGTCTTCATCTGGTTTTATCTAAGTCTTTTTTTTTAATCCAAGCATTGCCTTCGACCTTCTCAAGATGAAAGAGAAGGCTTTGCAAAGTTGGTTGCACTGATTCCTGCAGGGTTCAAATGCATACATGAACACAAACAAACACACAAACGTTCTTTTTATATTAGATATGTTTGGAGCTAGGGTGCAGATTGATGAAGTATACTTCGTGTTCCCTTAATTTGAATTCAGGAATACCATTCACTTTTGAATGTTTTGCTGGAATGCCTTGTGGTAGAAGCATTGTGTTTTACTTTCACCCAAGTGTTTTTTTTGTTGTGTCTTTAGACTTTTTGCCCCATTAAATGAGTTAATCAGTGGAGGAATGAGGGAATTGTAAAGGATTTTAATTTGTTCACAATGTCTTCAGCTCGTGCTGAGTGGAAATGCCGAGGAGCATCGTTTGATTTTCTGATTGACAACGCTTTAAAAGGATATTTGAGGTTTCCTCCACTTTGTGAATGTTCATCTGTAAATAAGGTGAGCATAGAAGGATGGCTTTTCAGACTCTGTACGTAAGTCACTTCACATCTGGTCCACAGAGAAGATGAGATAAAATATCAGACCTCTTATGAAACAGAGGTTGCTAAATTTGTGTGTAAAGCTTGAGCAGAGTAATTGGAGACTCTCTTGATTCGTATTGTGGCGGTATGCTGGGGGAGCAGAGAGGGGGCTAACAGTGAGGAATTAAAATGAACACAGAGAATGAGACATGGCAAATCGGTATGGGATGCAGTTTTGAAATAAGAAAAATAAGGGCAATGCCCCTGCGCCCACCTGGTTGAATCAGGGAACCACTGGGAGGCATGGATGACCCACAAAATATGTAACGGAGAAGAAAGTGAACAACTATTTGGGGGGGGGGCAAACCCCTGATTTTGTTTTTTTATGCCATGAACAAACTTTAGTGCATCACAGGTGATGAGGGTTGTGGTGAAGTTTCATCAAAATTGTGTGTGTAGTTTTGGAAAAGAATATCTGAGTGTTTACATACTGATTGAATCACTGACTGACTGATGGACCATGTGCGATGCTAATACCTCACCTGAACTACGTTTCAGCTGAGTCAAAATGAGTAGTGACAAAACTATAGAAGTCTGAGACGTAGGATGAAAACAAATAGAACTAGAAGGGCACTCGGTAGAGTGCATACCTCCACCACGTAATGCATGATCCATGACAACATATCAGGCCCAATCAATGCATTTTTGAAACGTCATGCGATACAGTACTATATCGATTTTGGCCCCATCTCGCAATGGTGAAGAATAACTTAAAAAATGAAATAACTCTTGTATCCAGATCCGGATTCGGATCTTCACCAAAATCGAATCAACTCTTCCTTGTCACACACCCAACATGTCCACCAAGTTTCATCCGAATCTGTCCACAACTTTTTGAGATACCGTGCTATGTATCATTTTTGGCCCGATCTCTCAGTGGTGAAGAATCACTTTAAAAATTCTAGTAGCGGATCCGGATCCAGATCTTCACCAAAATCTAATCAGTTCATCCTTGTCACACACCGAACCTGCCCACAGAATTTCATCCATATCCGTCCACAACTTTTTGAGATGTCCTGCACACAAATAAACAAACAGAAAAACAAGAAGATGTCATGCTGAGCACGACATTTGCAAAATCCATCAAACAAATTTGACCTCAGATATAATTGGCTGATTGAATTCAGTGACCTGAAATATAAATCCTCTTCAAATTTCAAGTTAATTAGATGAAAAATGAAGATTTTAGAAATCTCACCTAAGTTGTTGACCTTTGGCCTATGTTGACCTTTTAGTCTGTGTTGACCTCAAAAATTATTGGCTGGTTGAATTCAGTGAGCTGAAATATAAATCCAATTCAAATTTCAAGTCAATCGGATGAAAATTGAGGATTTTAGAAATACCACCTTAGTTGTTGATCCTGGGTCTATGTTGACCTTTTTGTCCATGTTGATCTCCAAAATAATTGGATGGTTGAATTCAGTGACCTGAAATATTAATCCTCTTCAAATTTCAAGTCAATCGGATGAAATCTGCGGATTTTAGAAATCACACCAAAGTTGTTGACCTTTGGCCTATGTTGACCTTTTGGTCCATGTTGTCCTCAAAAATAATTGGTTGTTGAATTCAGTGATCTTAAATATAAATCCTCTTCGAATTTCAAGTGAATCGGATGAAAATTGAGGATTTTAGAAACACCACTTTAGTTGTTGACCTTGGGCCTATGTTGACCTATTGGTCCATGTTGACCGAAAAAATAATTGGCTTATTGAATTCAGTGACCTGAAATATAAATCCTCTTCAAATTTCAAGTCAATCAGATGATAATTGAGGATTTTTTTAAAATCTCACCAAAGTTTTTGACCTTTTGACCTTTTGACCTCAAAAACAATGGGCTTCTTCCTTATGACAAACTCTCCCATGTGGTGAAGTTTTGTGAATATCGGTTTAAAATTGAGACCTGCAGGTAATAAAAGACAAACAAAGAGACAGACAAAGCGGTGAAAACAATCTCCTCCACCTTCAGTGCCGGAGTTAGAAATCAAGCTATATATCGTTTTTCGCTCAATCTCTCAATGGTGAATAATCACTTTAAAAATTAAATAATTCTCGGATCCAGATCCAGATTCGGATCTTCACCAAAATCGAATCAATTCATCCTCGCCACAAACCCAACGTGTCCAATTTTCATCCGAATCCGTCCACAACTTTTTGAGATATCCTGCTATATATCGGTTTAGCCCTATCTCTCAATGGTGAAGAATCACTGTAAAAATTCTAGTAGCCGGATCTGGACCTAGTTCTTCACCAAAATCTAAGCAGTTCATCCTTGTCACACACCCAACCTGTCCACAAAATTTCATCCCGATCCGTCCACAACTTTTTGAGATATCCTGCACACAAACAAACAAACAAACAGACAGAAAAGGGTGAAAAGACAACCTCCTTCACCTTCTGTGGCATAGGTAACAAGAAAAAGAGCAATCGGACATTGCAGACCGTCGCCAGGACTTGTGTTTGTGTTGTGTTTGTATACTGGTGTGTTACGTAATTAATAGTAGACATAATGAGAACTGCTACTTAATAACTGCTGGCAGTGATAACCGGGTACCAAAACGTCCTGCTTTGCAATCCCGTTTTTATTGGACACTTGACCCTGACCCATGACGGTTATTATCATTCAATTGAATTCAGAATGGGATTAAAAGAAATTCAATTCAAATCAAATGGAGGATCAAACAGGTACAGGACTGCATTGGAGTCATCAGAAGGAACTTGAACAAGTAAAACGCAAAGATGAAATCAACATGAGGAACCTGGATAGGATTTGGGTTTCAGCGACTACTCCTCTACCCTCAAACCTGTTCAGGTGCAACCAAGTGAGCCTGATTCAATAAATAAATAAATAAGTAAATAAAAAATAACCGAGATCACCAAATTTAAATAATTCTGGCTGCCAGCCCATGCATCCGATCAGGTTATAATTTAAAACATATATTCCCCATCACTATTATATGATAATTTTGAAGTTTCATGTGGATTGATGAAGCTGTTCAAGAGAAAGAATTTTTTTTAAGATTATTGCTCAATACAATATGGCTGCCATACCATGTGACATCAATTATTTGTGAATACCCTAGTATCCCCAAGTCTTGGGGATCATTTTTGTGAAGTTTCCCCTGTCCGGCCGTTTTGGAGATCTTTATAGGTTTTTGGGTAAATCCAATAAGGCTCCAAACCATGTGACCTATAACATCATATGTGTGAACGTTTTGTTCCTCATGGATAGGTGGTCATTCTTGAAAAGTTTCACCTCCATCTGTTCATCCTTTTCCGAGAAGAAGATTTTTTTTTAACAATATGGCTGCCGAACCACGTGAACGATGACATCATCAATTTCTTACCTGTGGACCAATTTATCCCGAGATGATAATCAAAAATTTTCATACTGGTTGGATGTAGCATTCTATGTTTGCAAATATGAAGTCATAATGAAGGCACCGATGACATCATAACACTAGAAGGGCATTCGGTAGAGCGTATACCTCCGCCATGTAATGCCTGATCCACAAGAACATATCGGGCCCAATACATTTTTGAAATGTCATGTAATATATCATTTTTGGCCGTATCTCTCAACAGTGAAAAAGTCATTTGTAAAATTCCAGTCATCGGATCCGGATCTTCACCAAAATCTAATCAGTTCATCCTTGTCATACACTCAAGCTGCCCAGCAAATTTCATCCGGATCCGTCTACAACTTTTTGAGAAATCCTGCACACAAATAGACAGAGGTGAACATAACCTCTGGGGTGAAAACCCAGATAATGGGGGTGAAATCATAACCTCCTTCACCTTCGGTGGTGGAGGTAAAAATCACACTTATTACCCATGTGGAGTACTTGTCATGTGCCAAGTTTAAATTTTTCCCTTGGTGCGGTTTTGGAGATACAGAGGTCGGAAGTTTCTTTTTACCAACATGCCTGCCACACGACGTGACCTATGACGTCATAATTATCATTACAACATTCCACATGAGTAGTCGCTCCTATGTTGTAAATTTTGTCCCAATCCAACAAGCGGTTGCAAAGAAAAATACTAAAGTTCTGTGTGGCCAAACAGACGAACAAACAAACTGGCAAACGGACCCAAATGCAATACCCTCTTCTCTGGTGAGGGTAACTAGAAGGGCACTCGGTACAGCGCATACCTCCGCCAGGATGATTGGTTTACGTTTTGTATCCCACTGATAGGCCGGATCTGGATTCGGACCTGAACTAAAATTTTATCAGCTTGTTCTTGTCACCGAAACAACTGATCCACCAAGTTTCGTCAGAATCTGTCCATAACTTTTTGAGATATCGTGCTATATACCATTTTAGCCCTATCACTCAATTGTGAAGAATCTTTTTTTAATTCTCGGATCCGAATCCGGATTCGGATTCCGATCTTCACCAAAATCGAATCATTTCTTCCTTGTCACACACTCAATATATCCCCCAAGTTTCATCCGAATCCATCCACAACTTTTTGAGATATCCTGCGAAATATTGTTTTTGGCCCTATCTCTCTATGGCGAAAAATCACTTTAAAAATTCTCGCATCCAGATCCGGATTCGGATCTTCACCAAAATCTAACAATTAGTCGGTGTCATATACCGCTGTGAGCGGGTGTTTCTGGAGCAGATATTTGAGTGTAGTGAGGCTATGCTATGTTGGCAGATTTTTTACAACCATTTCA